>CAUEHS010001019.1:0-36745 GCA_958510865.1 Myrrha octodecimguttata
AAGGGTAAGGGTAAGGGTAAGGGTAAGGGTAAGGGTAAGGGTAAGCTTAAGGGTAAGGGTGAGGGTAAGGGTAAGGGTAAGCTTAAGGGTAAAAGCAAGGGTAAGGGTAAGGGTAAGGGTAAGGGTAAGCTTAAGGGTAAGGGTAAGGGTAAGGGTAAGGGTAAGGGTAAGGGTAAGGGTAAGGGTAAGGGTAAGCTTAAGGGTAAGGGTAAGGGTAAGGGTAAGGGTAAGGGTAAGGGTAAGGGTAAGCTTAAGGGTAAGGGTAAGGGTAAGGGTAAGGGTAAGCTTAAGGGTAAAAGCAAGGGTAAGGGTAAGGGTAAGGGTAAGGGTAAGGGTAAGGGTAAGGGTAAGGGTAAAGGTAAGGGTAAGGGTAAGGGTAAGGGTAAGGGTAAGCTTAAGGGTAAGGGTAAGGGTAAGGGTGAGCTTAAGGGTAAAAGCAAGGGTAAGGGTAAGGGTAAGGGCAAGGGTAAGGGTAAGCTTAAGGGTAAAAGCAAGGGTAAGGGTAAGGGTAAGGGTAAGGGTAACGGTAAGGGTAAGGGTAAGGGTAAGGGTAAGGGTAAGGGTAAGGGTAAGGGTAAGGGAAAGCTTAAGGGTAAGGGTAAGGGTAAGGGTAAGCTTAAGGGTAAAAGAAAGGGTAAGGGTAAGGGTAAGGGTAAGGGTAAGGGTAAGGGTAAGGGTAAAGGTAAGGGTAAGCCTAAGGGTAAAAGCAAGGGTAAGGGTAAGGGTAAGGGTAAGGGTAAGGGTAAGGGTAAGGGTAAGGGTAAGGGTAAGGGTAAGGGTAAGGGTAAGGGTAAGGGTAAGGGTAAGCTTAAGGGTAAAAGCAAGGGTAAGGGTAAGGGTAAGGGTAAGGGTAAGGGTAAGGGTAAGGGTAAGGGTAAGGGTAAGGGTGAGCTTAAGGGTAAAAGCAAGGGTAAGGGTAAGGGTAAGGGTAAGGGTAAGGGTAAGGGTAAGGGTAAGGGTAAGGGTAAGCTTAAGGGTAAAAGCAAGGGTAAGTGTAAGGGTAAGGGTAAGGGTAAGGGTTAGGGTAAGGGTAAAGGTAAGGGTAAGCCTAAGGGTAAAAGCAAGGGTAAGGGTAAGGGTAAGGGTAAGGGTAAGGGTAAGGGTAAGGGTAAGGGTAAGGGTAAGGGTAAGAGTAAGGGTAAGGGTAAGGGTAAGCTTAAGGGTAAAAGCAAGGGTAAGGGTAAGGGTAAGGGTAAGGGTAAGCCTAAGGGTAAAAGCAAGGGTAAGGGTAAGGTTAAGGGTAAGGGTAAGGGTAAGCTTAAGGGTAAAAGCAAGGGTAAGGGTGAGGGTAAGGGTAAGGGTAAGGGTAAGCTTAAGGGTAAAAGCAAGGGTAAGGGTAAGGGTGAGGGTAAGGGTAAGGGTAAGGGTAAGGGTAAGGGTAAGGGTAAAGGTAAGGGTAAGCCTAAGAGTAAAAGCAAGGGTAAGGGTAAGGGTAAGGGTAAGGGTAAGGGTAAGGGTAAGGGTAAGGGTAAGGGTAAGGGTAAGCTTAAGGGTAAAAGCAAGGGTAAGGATAAGGGTAAGGGTAAGGGTAAGGGTAAGGGTAAGGGTAAGGGTAAGGGTAAGCTTAAGGGTAAAAGCAAGGGTAAGGGTAAGGGTAAGGGTAAGGGTAAGGGTAAGGGTAAGGGTAAGGGTAAGGGTAAGGGTAAGGGTAAGGGTAAGGGTAAGGGTAAGGGTAAGGGTAAGCTTAAGGGTAAAAGCAAGGGTAAGGGTTAGAGTAAGGGTAAGAGTAAGGGTAAGGGTAAGGGTAAGCTTAAGGGTAAAAGCAAGGGTAAGGGTAAGGGTAAGGGTAAGGGTGAGGGTAAGGGTAAGGGTAAAGGTAAGGGTAAGCCTAAGGGTAAAAGCAAGGGTAAGGGTAAGGGTAAGGGTAAGGGTAAGGGTAAGGGTAAGGGTAAGGGTAAGGGTAAGGGTAAGGGTAAGGGTAAGGGTAAGGGTAAGCTTAAGGGTATAAGCAAGTGTAAGGGTAAGGGTAAGGGTGAGGGTAAGGGTAAGGGTAAGGGTAAGGGTAAGCTTAAGGGTAAAAGCAAGGGTAAGGGTAAGGGTAAGGGTAAGGGTAAGGGTAAGGGTAAGGGTAAGCTTAAGGGTAAAAGCAAGGGTAAGGGTAAGGGTAAGGGTAAGGGTAAGGGTAAGGGTAAGGGTAAGGGTAAGGGTAAGAGTAAGGGTAAGGGTAAGGGTAAGGGTAAGGGTAAAGGTAAGGTTAAGCCTAAGGGTAAAAGCAAGGGTAAGGGTAAGGGTAAGGGTAAGGGTAAGGGTAAGGGTAAGGGTAAGGGTAAGGGTAAGCTTAAGGGTAAAAGCAAGGGTAAGGGTAAGGGTAAGGGTAAGGGTAAGCCTAAGGGTAAAAGCAAGGGTAAGGGTAAGGGTAAGGGTAAGGGTAAGGGTAAGCTTAAGGGTAAAAGCAAGGGTAAGGGTAAGGGTAAGGGTAAGGGTAAGGGTAAGGGTAAGGGTAAGGGTAAGCTTAAGGGTAAAAGCAAGGGTAACGGTAAGGGTAAGGGTAAGGGTAAGGGTAAGGGTAAGGGTAAGGGTAAGGGTAAGGGTAAGGGTAAGGGTAAGGGTAAAGGTAAGGGTAAGCCTAAGGGTCAAAGCAAGGGTAAGGGTAAGGGTAAGGGTAAGGGTAAGGGTAAGAGTAAGGGTAAGGGTAAGGGTAAGCTTAAGGGTAAAAGCAAGGGTAAGGGTAAGGGTAAGGGTAAGGGTAAGGGTAAGGGTAAGGGTAAGGGTAAGGGTAAGGGTAAGGGTAAGGGTAAGGGTAAGCTTAAGGGTAAGGGTAAGGGTAAGGGTAAGGGTAAGCCTAAGGGTAAAAGCAAGGGTAAGTGTAAGGGTAAGGGTAAGGGTAAGGGTAAGCTTAAGGGTAAAAGCAAGGGTAAGGGTAAGGGTAAGGGTAAGGGTAAGGGTAAGGGTAAGGGTAAGCTTAAGGGTAAAAGCAAGGGTAAGGGTAAGGGTAAGGGTAAGGGTAAGGGTAAGGCTAAAGGTAAGGGTAAGCCTAAGGGTAAAAGCAAGGGTAAGGGTAAGGGTAAGGGTAAGAGTAAGAGTAAGGGTAAGGGTAAGGGTAAGGGTAAGGGTAAAGGTAAGGGTAAGGTAAGCTTAAGGGTAAAAGCAAGGGTAAGGGTAAGGGTAAGGGTAAGGGTAAGAGTAAGGGTAAGGGTAAGGGTAAGCTTAAGGGTAAAAGCAAGGGTAAGGGTAAGGGTAAGGGTAAGGGTAAGGGTAAGGGTAAGGGTAAGGGTAAGGGTAAGGGTAAGGGTAAGGGTAAGGGTAAGGGTAAGGGTAAGGGTAAGGGTAAGGGTAAGGGTAAGGGTAAGGGTAAGGGTAAGCTTAAGGGTAAAAGCAAGGGTAAGGGTAAAGGTAAGGGTGAGGGTAAGGGTAAGGGTAAGGGTAAGGGTAAGGGTAAGGGTAAGGGTAAGCTTAAGGGTAAAAGCAAGGGTAAGGGTAAGGGTAAGGGTAAGGGTAAGGGTAAGCTTAAGGGTAAAAGCAAGGGTAAGGGTAAGGGTAAGGGTAAGGGTAAGGGTAAGGGTAAGGGTAAGCTTAAGGGTAAAAGCAAGGGTAAGGGTAAGGGTAAGGGTAAGGGTAAGGGTAAGGGTAAGGGTAAGGGTAAGCTTAAGGGTAAAAGCAAGGGTAAGGGTAAGGGTAAGGGTAAGGGTAAGGGTAAGGGTAAGGCTAAAGCTAAGGGTAAGCCTAAGGGTAAAAGCAAGGGTAAGGGTAAGGGTAAGGGTAAGAGTAAGAGTAAGGGTAAGGGTAAGGGTAAGGGTGAGGGAAAAGGTAAGGGTAAGGGTAAGCTTAAGGGTAAAAGCAAGGGTAAGGGTAAGGGTAAGGGTAAGGGTAAGGGTAAGGGTAAGGGTAATGGTAAGGGTAAAGGTAAGGGTAAGCCTAAGGGTAAAAGCAAGGGTAAGGGTAAGGGTAAGGGTAAGGGTAAGGGTAAGGTTAAGGGTAAGGGTTAGGGTAAGGGTAAGGGTAAGGGTAAGGGTAAGCTTAAGGGTTAAAGCAAGGGTAAGGGTAAGGGTAAGGGTAAGGGTAAGGGTAAGCTTAAGGGTAAGGGTAAGGGTAAGGGTAAGCTTAAGGGTAAAAGCAAGGGTAAGGGTAAGGGTAAGGGTAAGGGTAAGGGTAAGCTTAAGGGTAAAAGCAAGGGTAAGGGTAAGGGTAAGGGTAAGGGTAAGGGTAAGGGTAAGGGTAAGCTTAAGGGTAAGGGTAAGGGTAAGAGTAAGGGTAAGCTTAAGGGTAAAAGCAAGGGTAAGGGTCAGGGTAAGGGTAAGTGTAAGGGTAAGGGTAAGGGTAAGGGTAAGGGTGAGCTTAAGTGTAAAAGCAAGGGTAAGGGTGAGGTTAAGGGTAAGGGTAAGGGTAAGGGTAAGGGTAAGGGTAAGGGTTAGCTTAAGGGTAAAAGCAAGGGTAAGGGTAAGGGTAAGGGTAAGGGTAAGGGTAAGGGTAAGGGTAAGGGTAAGGGTAAAGGTAAGGGTAAGCCTAAGGGTAAAAGCAAGGGTAAGGGTAAGGGAAAGGGTAAGGGTAAGAGTAAGGGTAAGGGTAAGGGTAAGCTTAAGGGTAAAAGCAGGGGTAAGGGTAAGGGTAAGGGTAAGGGTAAGCCTAAGGGTAAAAGCAAGGGTAAGGGTAAGGGTAAGGGTAAGGGTAAGGGTAAGCTTAAGGGTAAAAGCAAGGGTAAGGGTAA
Organism: Myrrha octodecimguttata; assembly: GCA_958510865.1. NCBI lineage: Eukaryota > Metazoa > Arthropoda > Insecta > Coleoptera > Coccinellidae > Myrrha > Myrrha octodecimguttata. The sequence goes on from CAUEHS010001019.1 coordinate 4,646, forward strand.
GGGTAAGGGTAAGGGTAAGCTTAAGGGTAAAAGCTAGGGAGAGGGTAAGGGTAAGGGTAAGGGTAAGGGTAAGGGTAAGGGTAAGGGTAAGGGTAAGTTTAAGGGTAAAAGCAAGGGTAAGGGTAAGGGTAAGGGTAAGGGTAAGGGTAAGGGTAAGGGTAAGGGTAAGGGTAAGCTTAAGGGTAAAAGCAAGGGTAAGGGTAAGGGCAAGGGTAAGGGTAAGGGTAAGGGTGAGGGTAAGGGTAAGCTTAAGGGTAAAAGCAAGGGTAAGGGTAAGGGTAAGGGTCAGGGTAAGGGTAAGGGTAAGGGTAAGGGTAAGGGTAAGGGTAAGGGTAAGGGTAAGCTTAAGGGTAAGGGTAAGGGTAAGGGTAAGGGTAAGCTTAAGGGTAAAAGCAAGGGTAAGGGTAAGGGTAAGGGTAAGGGTAAGGGTAAGGGTAAAGGTAAGGGTAAGCCTAAGGGTAAAAGCAAGGATAAGGGTAAGGGTAAGTGTAAGGGTAAGGGGAAGGGTAAGGGTAAGGGTAAGGGTAAGGGTAAGCTTAAGGGTAAAAGCAAGGGTAAGGGTAAGGGTAAGCTTAAGGGTAAGGGTAAGGGTAAGGGTAAGCTTAAGGGTAAAAGCAAGGGTAAGGGTAAGGGTAAGGGTAAGGGTAAGGGTAAGGGTAAGGGTAAGGGTAAGGGTAAGGGTAAAGGTAAGGGTAAGCCTAAGGGTAAAAGCAAGGATAAGGGTAAGGGTAAGTGTAAGGGTAAGGGGAAGGGTAAGGGTAAGGGTAAGGGTAAGGGTAAGGGTAAGCTTAAGGGTAAAAGCAAGGGTAAGGGTAAGGGTAAGGGTAAGGGTAAGGGTAAGGGTAAGGGTACCCTTACCCTTACCCTAACCCTTACCCTCACCCTTACCCTTACCCTTACCCTTGCTTTTACCCTTAAGCTTACCCTTACCCTTACCCTTACCCTTACCCTTACCCTTGCTTTTACCCTTAAGCTTACCCTTACCCTTACCCTTACCCTTACCCTTACCCTTGCTTTTACCCTCAGGCTTACCCTTACCCTTACCCTTACCCTTACCCTTGCTTTTACACTTAAGCTTACCCTTACCCTTACCCTTACCCTTACCCTTGATTTTACCCTTAGGCTTACCCTTACCTTTACCATTACCCTTACCCTTACCCTTACCCTTACCCTTACCCTTACCCTTACCCTTACCCTTACCCTTACCCTTACCCTTACCCTTACCCTTACCCTTACCCTTACCCTTGCTTTAACCCTTAAGCTTACCCTTACCCTTACCCTTACCCTTACCCTTACCCTTACCCTTACCCTTACCTTTACCCTTACCCTTACCCTTACCCTTACCCTTACCCTTACCCTTACCCTTACCCTTACCCTTGCTTTTACCCTTAAGCTTACCCTTACCCTTACCCTTACCCTTACCCTTACCCTTACCCTTACCCTTACCCTTATCCTTACCCTTGCTTTTACCCTTAAGCTTACCCTTACCCTTTCCCTTACCCTTACCCTTACCCTTACCCTTACCCTTACCCTTACCCTTACCCTTGCTTTTACTCTTAGGCTTACCCTTACCTTTACCCTTACCCTTACCCTTACCCTTACCCTCACCCTTACCCTTACCCTTGCTTTTACCCTTAAGCTTACCCTTACCCTTACCCTTACCCTTACCCTTACCCTTGCTTTTACCCTTAAGCTTACCCTTACCCTTACCCTTAACCTTACTCTTACCCTTGCTTTTACCCTTAGGCTTACCCTTACCCTTACCCTTACCCTTACCCTTGCTTTTACCCTTAAGCTTACCCTTACCCTTACCCTTACTCTTACCCTTACCCTTACCCTTACCCTTACCCTTACCCTTACCCTTACCCTTACCCTTACCCTTACCCTTACCCTTACCCTTGCTTTTACCCTTAGGCTTACCCTTACCTTTACCCTTACCCTAACCCTTACCCTTACCCTTACCCTTACCCTTACCCTTACCCTTGCTTTTACCCTTAAGCTTACCCTTACCCTTACCCTTACCCTTACCCTTACCCTTACCCTTACCCTTGCTTTTACCCTTAAGCTCACCCTTACCCTTACCCTTACCCTTACCCTTACCCTTACCCTTACCCTTACCCTTACCCTTGCTTTTACACTTAAGCTTACCCTTACCCTTACCCTTACCCTTACCCTTACCCTTACCCTTACCCTTACCCTTACCCTTACCCTTACCCTTACCCTTACCCTTACCCTTGCTTTTACCCTTAGGCTTACCCTTACCTTTACCCTTACCCTTACCCTTACCCTTACCCTTACCCTTACCCTTACCCTTGCTTTTACCCTTAAGCTTACCCTTACCCTTACCCTTACCCTTAAGCTTACCCTTACCCTTACCCTTACCCTTACCCTTACCCTTACCCTTACCCTTACCCTTACCCTTACCCTTACCCTTACCCTTACCCTTGCTTTTACCCTTAAGCTTACCCTTACCCTTACCCTTACACTTACCCTTACCCTTGCTTTTACCCTTAAGCTTACCCTTACCCTTACCCTTACCCTTAAGCTTACCCTTACCCTTACCCTTACCCTTACCCTTACCCTTACCCTTACCCTTACCCTTACCCTTACCCTTACCCTTACCCTTACCCTTACCCTTACCCTTACCCTTACCCTTGCTTTTACCCTTAAGCTTACCCTTACCCTTACCCTTACCCTTACCCTTAAGCTTACCCTTACCCTTACCCTTACCCTTACCCTTAACCTTACCCTTGCTTTTACCCTTAAGCTTACCCTTACCCTTACCCTTACCCTTACCCTTAAGCTTACCCTTACCCTTACCCTTACCCTTACCCTTACCCTTGCTTTTACCCTTAAGCTTACCCTTACCCTTACCCTTACCCTTACCCTTAAGCTTACCCTTACCCTTACCCTTACCCTTACCCTCACCCTTACCCTTACCCTTACCCTTGATTTTACCCTTAAGCTTACCCTTACCCTTACCCTTTCCCTTACCCTTGCTTTTACCCTTAAGCTTACCCTTACCCTTACCCTTACCCTTAAGCTTACCCTTACCCTTACCCTTACCCTTACCCTTACCCTTACCCTTACCCTTGCTTTTACCCTTAAGCTTACCCTTACCCTTACCCTTACCCTTACCCTTACCCTTACCCTTACCCTTACTCTTACCCTTGCTTTTACCCTTAAGCTTACCCTTACCCTTACCCTTACCCTTACCCTTACCCTTACCCTTACCCTTACCCTTACCCTTACCCTTGCTTTTACCCTTAAGCTTACCCTTACCCTTACCCTTACCCTTACCTTTACCCTTGCTTTTACCCTTAGGCTTACCCTTTCCCTTACCCTTACCCTTACCCTTGCTTTTACCCTTAAGCTTACCCTTACCCTTACCCTTACCCTTACCCTTACCCTTACCCTTACCCTTACCCTTACCCTTACCCTTACCCTTACCCTTACCCTTACCCTTACCCTTACCCTTACCCTTGCTTTTACCCTTAGGCTTACCCTTACCTTTACCCTTACCCTTACCCTTACCCTTACCCTTACCCTTACTCTTACCCTTGCTTTTACCCTTAAGCTTACCCTTACCCTTACCCTTACCCTTACCCTTACCCTTACCCTTACCCTTACCCTTACCCTTACCCTTGCTTTTACCCTTAAGCTTACCCTTACCCTTACCCTTACCCTTACCTTTACCCTTGCTTTTACCCTTAGGCTTACCCTTTCCCTTACCCTTACCCTTACCCTTGCTTTTACCCTTAAGCTTACCCTTACCCTTACCCTTACCCTTACCCTTACCCTTACCCTTACCCTTACCCTTACCCTTACCCTTACCCTTACCCTTACCCTTACCCTTACCCTTACCCTTACCCTTGCTTTTACCCTTAGGCTCACCCTTACCTTTACCCTTACCCTTACCCTTACCCTTACCCTTACCCTTACCCTTGCTTTTACCCTTAAGCTTACCCTTACCCTTACCCTTACCCTTACCCTTACCCTTACCCTTACCCTTATCCTTACCCTTAAGCTTACCCTTACCCTTACCCTTACCCTTACCCTTACCCTTACCCTTACCCTTACCCTTACCCTTACCCTTACCCTTACCCTTACCCTTACCCTTACCCTTACCCTTACCCTCACCCCTGCTTTTACCCTTAAGCTTACCCTTACCCTTACCCTTACCCTTACCCTTACCCTTACCCTTGCTTTTACCCTTAAGCTTACCCTTACCCTTACCCTTACCCTTACCCTTACCCTTGCTTTTACCCTTAGGCTTACCCTTACCCTTACCCTTACCCTTACCCTTGCTTTTACCCTTGAGCTTACCCTTACCCTTACCCTTACCCTTACTCTTACCCTTACCCTTACCCTTACCCTTGCTTTTACCTTTAGGCTTACCCTTACCTTTACCCTTACCCTTACCCTTACCCTTACCCTTACCCTTACCCTTACCCTTACCCTTACCCTTACCCTTACCCTTACCCTTACCCTTACCCTTACCCTTACCCTTGCTTTTACCCTTAAGCTTACCCTTACCCTTACCCTTACCCTTACCCTTACCCTTACCCTTACCCTTACCCTTACCCTTACCCTTACCCTTACCCTTACTTTTACCCTTACCCTTGCTTTTACCCTTAAGCTTACCCTTACCCTTACCCTTACCCTTACCCTTAAGCTTACCCTTACCCTTACCCTTACCCTTACCCTTACCCTTACCCTTACCCTTGCTTTTACCCTTAAGCTTACCCTTACCCTTACCCTTACCCTTGCTTTTACCCTTAAGCTTACCCTTACCCTTACCCTTACCCTTACCCTTAAGCTTACCCTTACCCTTACCCTTACCCTTACCCTTACCCTTACCCTTACCCTTACCCTTGCTTTTACCCTTAAGCTTACCCTTACCCTTACCCTTACCCTTACCCTTACCCTTACCCTTACCCTTACCCTTACCCTTACCCTTACCCTTACCCTTACCCTTACCCTTACCCTTGCTTTTACCCTTAGGCTTACCCTTACCTTTACCCTTACCATTACCCTTACCCTTACCCTTACCCTTACCCTTACCCTTACCCTTACCCTTGCTTTTACCCTTAAGCTTACCCTTACCCTTACCCTTACCCTTACCCTTACCCTTACCCTTACCCTTACCCTTACCCTTACCCTTACCCTTACCCTTACCCTTACCCTTACCCTTACCCTCACCCTTACCCTTACCCTTACCCTTACCCTTGCTTTTACCCTTAAGCTTACCCTTACCCTTACCCTTACCCTTACCCTTACCCTTACCCTTGCTTTTACCCTTACCCTTGCTTTTACCCTTAAGCTTACCCTTACCCTCACCCTTACCCTTACCCTTACCCTTACCCTTACCCTTACCCTTACCCTTACCCTTACCCTTACCCTTACCCTTACCCTCACCCTTGCTTTTACCCTTAAGCTTACCCTTACCCTTACCCTTACCCTTACCCTTACCCTTACCCTTACCCTTACCCTTACCCTTACCCTTACCCTTACCCTTACCCTTACCCTTGCTTTTACCCTTAAGCTTACCCTTACCCTTACCCTTACCCTTACCCTTACCCTTGCTTTTACCCTTAGGCTTACCCTTACCCTTACCCTTACCCTTACCCTTGCTTTTACCCTTAAGCTTACCCTTACCCTTACCCTTACCCTTACTCTTACCCTTACCCTTACCCTTACCCTTACCCTTACCCTTGCTTTTACCCTTAGGCTTACCCTTACCTTTACCCTTACCCTTACCCTTACCCTTACCCTTACCCTTACCCTTACCCTTACCCTTAGCCTTACCCTTGCTTTTACCCTTACCCTTACCCTTACCCTTACCCTTACCCTTACCCTTACCCTTACCCTTACCCTTACCCTTACCCTTACCCTTACCCTTTCCCTTACCCTTGCTTTTACCCTTAAGCTTACCCTTACCCTTACCCTTACCCTTACCCTTACCCTTACCCTTACCCTTACCCTTACCCTTACCCTTACCCTTACCCTTAACCTTACCCTTACCCTTACCCTTACCCTTACCCTTACCCTTGCTTTTACCCTTAAGCTTACCCTTACCCTTACCCTTACCCTTACCCTTAAGCTTACCCTTACCCTTACCCTTACCCTTACCCTTACCCTTACCCTTACCCTTACCCTTACCCTTGCTTTTACCCTTAAGCTTACCCTTACCCTTACCCTTACCCTTACCCTTACCCTTGCTTTTACCCTTACCCTTATCCTTACCCTTAAGCTTACCCTTACCCTTACCCTTACCCTTACCCTTACCCTTACCCTTACCCTTACCCTTACCCTTACCCTTACCCTTACCCTTACCCTTGCTTTTACCCTTAAGCTTACCCTTACCCTTACCCTTACCCTTACCCTTACCCTTACCCTTACCCTTACCCTTACCCTTACCCTTACCCTTACCCTTACCCTCACCCTTGCTTTTACCCTTAAGCTTACCCTTACCCTTACCCTTACCCTTACCCTTACCCTTACCCTTACCCTTACCCTTACCCTTACCCTTACCCTTACCCTTACCCTTACCCTTAGCCTTACCCTTACCCTTACCCTTACCCTTACCCTTGCTTTTACCCTTAAGCTTACCCTTGCCCTTACCCTTACCCTTACCCTTACCCTTACCCTTACCCTTACCCTTACCCTTACCCTTACCCTTACCCTTACCCTTGCTTTTACCCTTAGGCTTACCCTTACCTTTACCCTTACCCTTACCCTTACCCTTACCCTTACCCTTACCCTTACCCTTACCCTTACCCTTGCTTTTACCCTTAAGCTTACCCTTACCCTTACCCTTACCCTTACCCTTACCCTTGCTTTTACCCTTAAGCTTACCCTTACCCTTACCCTTACCCTTACCCTTGCTTTTACCCTTAGGCTTACCCTTACCCTTACCCTTACCCTTACCCTTAAGCTTACCCTTACCCTTACCCTTACCCTTACCCTTACCCTTACCCTTACCCTTACCCTTACCCTTGCTTTTACCCTTAAGCTTACCCTTACCCTAACCTTTACACTTACCCTTACCCTTACTCTTACCCTTACCCTTACCCTTACCCTTACCCTAACCCTTACCCTTACCCTTGCTTTTACCCTTAGGCTTACCCTTACCTTTACCCTTACACTTACCCTTACCCTTAAGCTTACCCTTACCCTTACCCTTACCCTTACCCTTACCCTTACCCTTACCCTTACCCTTACCCTTACCCTTACCCTTACCCTTACCCTTACCCTTACCCTTGCTTTTACCCTTAAGCTTACCCTTACCCTTACCCTTACACTTACCCTTACCCTTATCCTTACCCTTACCCTTACCCTTACTCTTACCCTTACCCTAACCCTTACCCTTACCCTTGCTTTTACCCTTAGGCTTACCCTTACCTTTACCCTTACCCTTACCCTTACCCTTGCCCTTACCCTTACCCTTACCCTTACCCTTGCTTTTACCCTTAAGCTTACCCTTACCCTTACCCTTACCCTTACCCTTACCCTTACCCTTACCCTTGCTTTTACCCTTAAGCTTACCCTTACCCTTACCCTTACCCTTACCCTCACCCTTACCCTTACCCTTACCCTTGCTTTTACCCTTAAGCTTACCCTTACCCTTACCCTTACCCTTACCCTTACCCTTACCCTTACCCTCACCCTTACCCTTACCCTTACCCTTACCTTTACCCTTACCCTTGCTTTTACCCTTAAGCTTACCCTCACCCTTACCCTTACCCTTACCCTTACCCTTACCCTTACCCTTACCCTTACCCTTACCCTTACCCTTACCCTTACCCTTACCCTTACCCTTACCCTTACCCTTACCCTTACCCTTACCCTTACCCTTGCTTTTACCCTTAGGCTTACCCTTACCTTTACCCTTACCCTTACCCTTACCCTTACCCTTACCCTTACCCTTGCTTTAACCCTTAAGCTTACCCTTACCCTCACCCTTACCCTTACCCTTACCCTTGCTTTTACCCTTAAGCTTACCCTTACCCTTACCCTCACCCTTACCCTTACCCTTGTTTTACCCTTAGGCTTACCCTTACCCTTACCCTTACCCTTGCTTTTACCCTTAAGCTTACCCTTACCCTTACCCTTACCCTTACCCTTACCCTTACCCTTACCCTTACCCTTACCCTTACCCTTACCTTTACCCTTACCCTTGCTTTTACCCTTAGGCTTACCCTAACCTTTACCCTTACCCTTACCCTTACACTTACCCTTACCCTTACCCTTACCCTTACCCTTACCCTTACCCTTACCCTTACCCTTACCCTTGCTTTTACCCTTAAGCTTACCCTTACCCTTACCCTTACCCTCACCCTTACCCTTACCCTTACCCTTGCTTTTACCCTTAAGCTTACCCTTACCCTTACCCTTACCCTCACCCTTACCCTTACCCTTACCCTTGCTTATACCCTTAAGCTTACCCTTACCCTTACCCTTACCCTTACCCTTACCCTTACCCTTACCCTTACCCTTACCCTTACCCTTACCCTTACCCTTACCCTTACCCTTACCCTTACCCTTGCTTTTACCCTTAGGCTTACCCTTACCTTTACCCTTACCCTTACCCTTACCCTTACCCTTGCTTTTACCCTCAAGCTTACCCTTACCCTTACCCTTACCCTTACCCTAACCCTTACCCTTGCTTTTACCCTTAAGCTTACCCTTACCCTTACCCTTACCCTTACCCTTACCCTTACCCTTACCCTTACCCTTACCCTTACCCTTTCCCTTGCTTTTACCCTCAAGCTTACCCTTACCCTTATCCTTACCCTTACCCTTACCCTTACCCTTACCCTTACCCTTACCCTTGCTTTTACCCTTAAGCTTACCCTTACCCTTACCCTTACCCTTACCCTTACCCTTACCCTTACCCTTACCCTTACCCTTACCCTTACCCTTACCCTTACCCTTACCCTTACCCTTACCCTTACCCTTACCCTTGCTTTTACCCTAAGGCTTACGCTTACCTTTACCCTTACCCTTACCCTTACCCTTGCTTTTACCCTTAAGCTTACACTTACCCTTACCCTTACCCTTACCCTTACCACTACCCTTGCTTTTACCCTTAAGCTTACCCTTACCCTTACCCTTACCCTTACCCTTACCCTTACCCTTACCCTTACCCTTACCCTTGCTTTTACCCTTACCCTTACCCTTGCTTTTACCCTTAGGCTTACCCTTACCCTTACCCTTACCCTTACCCTTACCCTTACCCTTACCCTTGCTTTTACCCTTAAGCTAACCCTTACCCTTACCCTTACCCTTACCCTTACCCTTACCCTTACCCTTACCCTTACCCTTACCCTTACCCTTACCCTTACCCTTACCCTTACCCTTACCCTTGCTTTTACCCTTAAGCTTACCCTTACCCTTACCCTTACCCTTACCCTTACCCTTACCCTTACCCTTACCCTTACCCTTACCCTTACCCTTACCCTTTCCCTTACCCTTGCTTTTACCCTTAAGCTTACCCTTACCCTTACCCTTACCCTTACCCTTACCCTTACCCTTACCCTTACCCTTACCCTTACCCTTACCCTTACCCTTGCTTTTACCCTTAAGCTTACCCTTACCCTTACCCTTACCCTTACCCTTACCCATACCCTTGCTTTTACCCTTAGGCTTACCCTTACCTTTACCCTTACCCTTACCCTTACCCTTACCCTTACCCTTACCCTTACCCTTACCCTTACCCTTACCCTTGATTTTACCCTTAAGCTTACCCTTACCCTTACCCTTACCCTTACCCTTACCCTTACCCTTGCTTTTACCCTTAAGCTTACCCTTACCCTTACCCTTACCCTTGCTTTTACCCTTAGGCTTACCCTTACCCTTACCCTTACCCTTACCCTTACCCTTACCCTTACCCTTACCCTTACCCTTACCCATACCCTTACCCTTACCCTTACCCTTACCCTTACCCTCACCCTTGCTTTTACCCTTAAGCTTACCCTTACCCTTACCCTTACCCTTACCCTTACCCTTACCCTTACCCTTACCCTTACCCTTACCCTTACCCTTACCCTTACCCTTACCCTTACCCTTACCCTTACCCTTACCCTTACCCTTACCCTTGCTTTTACCCTTAGGCTTACCCTTACCTTTACCCTTACCCTTACCCTTACCCTTACCCTTACCCTTACCCTTACCCTTACCCTTGCTTTTACCCTTAAGCTTACCCTTACCCTTACCCTTACCCTTACCCTTGCTTTTACCCTTAAGCTTACCCTTACCCTTACCCTTACCCTCACCCTTACCCTTACCCTTACCCTTACCCTTGCTTTTACCCTTAAGCTTACCCTTACCCTTACCCTTACCCTTTCCCTTACCCTTACCCTTACCCTTACCCTTACCCTTGCTTTTACCCTTAAGCTTACCCTTACCCTTACCCTTACCCTTACCCTTACCCTTACCCTTACCCTTACACTTACCCTTACCCTTACCCTTACCCTTACCCTTGCTTTTACCCTTAGGCTTACCCTTACCTTTACCCTTACCCTTACCCTTACCCATACCCTTACCCTTACCCTTGCTTTTACCCTTAAGCTTACCCTTACCCTTACCCTTACCCTTACCCTTACCCTTACCCTTACCCTTGCTTTTACCCTTAAGCTTACCCTTACCCTTACCCTTACCCTTACCCTTGCTTTTACCCTTAGGCTTACCCTTACCCTTACCCTTACCCTTGCTTTTACCCTTAAGCTTACCCTTACACTTACACTTACCCTTACCCTTACCCTTACCCTTACCCTTACCCTTACCCTTACCCTTACCCTTACCCTTACCCTTACCCTTACCCTTGCTTTTACCCTTAGGCTTACCCTTACCTTTACCCTTACCCTTACCCTTAGCCTTACCCTTATCCTTACCCTTACCCTTACCCTTACCCTTACCCTTACCCTTACCCTTACCCTTACCCTTACCCTTACCCTTACCCTTACCCTTACCCTTGCTTTTACCCTTAAGCTTACCCTTACCCTTACCCTTACCCTTACCCTTACCCTTACCCTTACCCTTACCCTTGCTTTTACCCTTAAGCTTACCCTTACCCTTACCCTTACCCTTACCCTTACCCTTACCCTCACCCTTACCCTTACCCTTACCCTTGCTTATACCCTTAAGCTTACCCTTACCCTTACCCTTACCCTTACCCTTACCCTTACCCTTACCCTTACCCTTACCCTTGCTTTTACCCTTAGGCTTACCCTTACCTTTACCCTTACCCTTACCCTTACCCTTACCCTTACCCTTACCCTTACCCTTACCCTTACCCTTACCCTTACCCTTACCCTTGCTTTTACCCTTAAGCTTACCCTTACCCTTACCCTTACCCTTACCCTTACCCTAACCCTTACCCTTGCTTTTACCCTTTAGCTCACCCTTACCCTTACCCTTACCCTTACCCTTACCCTTACCCTTACCCTTACCCTTACCCTTACCCTTACCCTTACCCTTACCCTTACCCTTACCCTTACCCTTACCCTTACCCTTGCTTTTACCCTTAGGCTCACCCTTACCTTTACCCTTACCCTTACCCTTACCCTTACCCTTACCCTTACCCTTACCCTTACCCTTACCCTTACCCTTACCCTTACCCTTACCCTTGCTCTTACCCTTAAGCTTACCCTTACCCTTACCCTTACCCTTACCCTTACCTTTACCCTTGCATTTACCCTTAAGCTTACCCTTACCCTTACCCTTACCCTCACCCTTAACCTTGCTTTTACCCTTAAGCTTACCCTTACCCTTACCCTTACCCTTACCCTTACCTTTACCCTTGCTTTTACCCTTAAGCTTACCCTTACCCTTACCCTTACCCTTACCCTTACCCTTACCCTTACCCTTACCCTTACCCTTACCCTTACCCTTACCCTTACCCTTACCCTTACCCTTGCTTTTACCCTTAAGCTTACCCTTACCCTTACCCTTACCCTTACCCTTACCCTTACCCTTACCCTTACCCTTACCCTTACCCTTGCTTTTACCCTTAAGCTTACCCTTACCCTTACCCTTACCCTTACGCTTACCCATACCCTTGCTTTTACCCTTAGGCTTACCCTTACCTTTACCCTTACCCTTACCCTTACCCTTACCCTTACCCTTACCCTTACCCTTACCCTTACCCTTACCCTTACCCTTACCCTTGCTTTTACCCTTAAGCTTACCCTTACCCTTACCCTTACCCTTACCCTTACCCTTACCCTTGCTTTTACCCTTAAGCTTACCATTACCCTTACCCTTACCCTTACCCTTACCCTTGCTTTTACCCTTAGGCTTACCCTTACCCTTACCCTTACCCTTACCCTTACCCTTCCCTTACCCTTACCCTTACCCTTACCCTTACCCTTACCCTTACCCTTACCCTCACCCTTGCTTTTACCCTTAAGCTTACCCTTACCCTTACCCTTACCCTTACCCTTACCCTTACCCTTACCCTTACCCTTACCCTTACCCTTACCCTTACCCTTACCCTTACCCTTACCCTTACCCTTACCTTTACCCTTACCCTTACCCTTGCTTTTACCCTTAGGCTTACCCTTACCTTTACCCTTACCCTTACCCTTACCCTTACCCTTACCCTTACCCTTACCCTTGCTTTTACCCTTAAGCTTACCCTTACCCTTACCCTTACCCTTACCCTTGCTTTTACCCTTAAGCTTACCCTTACCCTTACCCTTACCCTCACCCTTACCCTTACCCTTACCCTTACCCTTGCTTTTACCCTCAAGCTTACCCTTACCCTTACCCTTACCCTTACCCTTACCCTTACCCTTACCCTTACCCTTACCCTTGCTTTTACCCTTAAGCTTACCCTTACCCTTACCCTTACCCTTACCCTTTCCCTTACCCTTACCCTTACCCTTACACTTACCCTTACCCTTACCCTTACCCTTACCCTTGCTTTTACCCTTAGGCTTACCCTTACCTTTACCCTTACCCTTACCCTTACCCATACCCTTACCCTTACCCTTGCTTTTACCCTTAAGCTTACCCTTACCCTTACCCTTACCCTTACCCTTACCCTAACCCTTACCCTTGCTTTTACCCTTAAGCTTACCCTTACCCTTACCCTTACCCTTACCCTTGCTTTTACCCTTAGGCTTACCCTAACCCTTACCCTTGCCCTTGCTTTTACCCTTAAGCTTACCCTTACACTTACCCTTACCCTTACCCTTACCCTTACCCTTACCCTTACCCTTACCCTTACCCTTACCCTTACCCTTACCCTTGCTTTTACCCTTAGGCTTACCCTTACCTTTACCCTTACCCTTACCCTTACCCTTACCCTTACCCTTACCCTTACCCTTACCCTTACCCTTACCCTAACCCTTACCCTTACCCTTACCCTTACCCTTACACTTGCTTTTACCCTTAAGCTTACCCTTACCCTTACCCTTACCCTTACCCTTACCCTTACCCTTGCTTTTACCCTTAAGCTTACCCTTACCCTTACCCTTACCCTTACCCTTACCCTTACCCTCACCCTTACCCTTACCCTTACCCTTGCTTATACCCTTAAGCTTACCCTTACCCTTACCCTTACCCTTACCCTTACCCTTACCCTTACCCTTACCCTTACCCTTACCCTTACCCTTACCCTTACCCTTACCCTTGCTTTTACCCTTAGGCTTACTCTTACCTTTACCCTTACCCTTACCCTTACCCTTACCCTTACCCTTACCCTTACCCTTACCCTTACCCTTACCCTTGATTTTACCCTTACCCTTACCCTTACCCTTACCCTAACCCTTACCCTTGCTTTTACCCTTTAGCTTACCCTTACCCTTACCCTTACCCTTACCCTTACCCTTACCCTTACCCTTACCCTTACCCTTACCCTTACCCTTACCCTTACCCTTACCCTTACCCTTACCCTTGCTTTTACCCTTAGGCTCACCCTTACCTTTACCCTTACCCTTACCCTTACCCTTACCCTTACCCTTACCCTTACCCTTACCCTTACCCTTACCCTTGCTTTTACCCTTAAGCTTACCCTTACCCTTACCCTTACCCTTACCCTTACCTTTACCCTTGCATTTACCCTTAAGCTTACCCTTACCCTTACCCTTACCCTCACCCTTAACCTTGCTTTTACCCTTAAGCTTACCCTTACCCTTACCCTTACCCTTACCCTTACCTTTACCCTTGCTTTTACCCTTAAGCTTACCCTTACCCTTACCCTTACCCTTACCCTTACCCTTACCCTTGCTTTTACCCTTAAGCTTACCCTTACCCTTACCCTTACTCTTACCCTTACCCTTACCCTTACCCTTACCCTTACCCTTACCCTTACCCTTACCCTTACCCTTACCCTTACCCGTACCCTTACCCTTGCTTTTACCCTTAGGCTTACCCTTACCTTTACCCTTACCCTAACCCTTACCCTTACCCTTACCCTTACCCTTACCCTTGCTTTTACCCTTAAGCTTACCCTTACCCTAACCCTTACGCTTACCCTTACCCTTACCCTTACCCTTGCTTTTACCCTTAAGCTTACCCTTACCCTTACCCTTACCCTTACCCTTACCCTTACCCTTACCCTTACCCTTACCCTTACCCTTACCCTTACCCTTACCCTTACCCTTGCTTTTACCCTTAAGCTTACCCTTACCCTTACCCTTACCCTTACCCTTACCCTTACCCTAACCTTTACCCTTGCTTTTACCCTTAAGCTTACCCTTACCCTTACCCTTACCCTAACCCTTACCCTTGCTTTTACCCTTAAGCTTACCCTTACCCTTACCCTTACCCTTGCTTTTACCCTTAAGCTTACCCTTACCCTTACCCTTACCCTTACCCTTACCCTTACCCTTACTTTTACCCTTACCCTTACCCTTGCTTTTACCCTTAAGCTTACCCTTACCCTTACCCTTACCCTTGCTTTTACCCTTAGGCTTACCCTTACCTTTACCCTTACCCTTACCCTTACCCTTACCCTTACCCTTACCCTTACCCTTACCCTTGCTTTTACCCTTAAGCTTACCCTTACCCTTACCCTTACCATTACCCTTACCCTTACCCTTGCTTTTACCCTTAAGCTTACCCTTACCCTTACCCTTACCCTTACCCTTACCCTTGCTTTTACCCTTAGGCTTACCCTTACCCTTACCTTTACCCTTACCCTTGCTTTTACCCTTAAGCTCACCCTTACCCTTACCCTTACTCTTACCCTTACCCTTACCCTTACCCTTACCCTTACCCTTACCCTTACCCTTACCCTTACCCTTACCCTTACCCTTACCCTTACCCTTACCCTTACCCTTACTCTTACCCTTACCCTTACCCTTACCCTTGCTTTTACCCTTAGGCTTACCCTTACCTTTACCCTTACCCCAACCCTTACCCTTACCCTTACCCTTACCCTTACCCTTACCCTTGCTTTTACCCTTAAGCTTACCCTTACCCTTACCCTTACCCTTACCCTTACCCTTACCCTTACCCTTGCTTTTACCCTTAAGCTTACCCTTACCCTTACCCTTACCCTTACCCTTACCCTTACCCTTACCCTTACCCTTACCCTTACCCTTACCCTTACCCTTGCTTTTACCCTTAAGCTTACCCTTACCCTTACCCTTACCCTTACCCTTACCCTTACCCTTACCCTTACCTTACCCTTACCCTTACCCTTATCCTTGCTTTTACCCTTAGGCTTACCCTTACCTTTACCCTTACCCTTACCCTTTCCCTTACCCTTACCCTTGCTTTTACCCTTAAGCTTACCCTTACCCTTACCCTTACCCTTACCCTTAAGCTTACCCTTACCCTTACCCTTACCCTTACCCTTACCCTTACCCTTACCCTTACCCTTACCCTTACCCTTGCTTTTACCCTTAAGCTTACCCTTACCCTTACCCTTACCCTTACCCTTACCCTTGCTTTTACCCTTAAGCTTACCCTTACCCTTACCCTTACCCTTAAGCTTTCCCTTACCCTTACCCTTACCCTTACCCTTACCCTTACCCTTACCCTTACCCTTACCCTTACCCTTACCCTTACCCTTACCCTTACCCTTACCCTTACCCTTACCCTTGCTTTTACCCTTAAGCTTACCCTTACCCTTACCCTTACCCTTAAGCTTACCCTTACCCTTACCCTTACCCTTACCCTCACCCTTACCCTTACCCTTGCTTTTACCCTTAAGCTTACCCTTACCCTTACCCTTACCCTTACCCTTAAGCTTACCCTTACCCTTACCCTTACCCTTAAGCTTACCCTTACCCTTACCCTTACCCTTACCCTTACCCTTACCCTTGCTTTTACCCTTAAGCTTACCCTTACCCTTACCCTTACCCTTACCCTTAAGCTTACCCTTACCCTTACCCTTACCCTTACCCTTACCCTTACCCTTACCCTTACCCTTACCCTTACCCTTACCCTTACCCCTACCCTTACCCTTACCCTTACCCTTGCTTTTACCCTTAAGCTTACCCTTACCCTTACCCTTACCCTTGCTTTCACCCTTAAGCTTACCCTTACCCTTACCCTTACCCTTAAACTTACCCTTACCCTTACCCTTACCCTTACCCTTACCCTTACCCTTACCCTTACCCTTACCCTTGCTTTTACCCTTAAGCTTACCCTTACCCTTACCCTTAACCTTACCCTTACCCTTACCCTTACCCTTACCCTTACCCTTGCTTTTACCCTTAGGCTTACCCTTACTTTTACCCTTACCCTTACCCTTACCCTTACCCTTACCCTTACCCTTACCCTTACCTTTACCCTTACCCTTGCTTTTACCCTTAAGCTTACCCTTACCCTTACCCTTACCCTCGCTTTTACCCTTAGGCTTACCCTTACCCTTTCCCTTACCCTTACCCTTGCTTTTACCCTTAAGCTTACCCTTACCCTTACCCTTACCCTTACCCTTACCCTTACCCTTACCCTTACCCTTACCCTTACCCTTACCCTTACCCTTACCCTTACCCTTACCCTAACCCTTACCCTTACCCTTACCCTTACCCTTACCCTTGCTTTTACCCTTAGGCTTACCCTTACCTTTACCCTTACCCTTACCCTTACCCTTACCCTTACCCTTGCTTTTACTCTTAAGCTTACCCTTACCCTTACCTTTACCCTTACCCTTACCCTTACCCTTACCCTTACCCTTACCCTTACCCTTACCCTTACCCTTACCCTTACCCTTACCCTTACCCCTACCCTTGCTTTTACCCTTAAGCTTACCCTTACCCTTACCCTTACCCTTACCCTTACCCTTACCCTTACCCTTACCCTCACCCTTGCTTTTACCCTTAAGCTTACCCTTACCCTTACCCTTACCCTTACCCTTACCCTTACCCTTACCCTTGCTTTTACCCTTAAGCTTACCCTTACCCTTACCCTTACCCTTACCCTTACCCTTGCTTTTACCCTTAGGCTTACCCTTACCCTTACCCTTACCCTTACCCTTGCTTTTACCCTTAAGCTTACCCTTACCCTTACCCTTACCCTTACTCTTACCCTTACCCTTACCCTTACCCTTACCCTTGCTTTTACCCTTAGGCTTACCCTTACCTTTACCCTTACCCTTACCCTTACCCTTACCCTTACCCTTACCCTTACCCTCACCCTTACCCTTGCTTTTACCCTTAAGCTAACCCTTACCCTTACCCTTACCCTTACCCTTACCCTTAACCTTACCCCTACCCTTGCTTTTACCCTTAAGCTCACCCTTACCCTTACCCTTACCCTTACCCTTACACTTACCCTTACCCTGACCCTTACCCTTGCTTTTACCCTTAAGCTTACCCTTACCCTTACCCTTACCCTTACCCTTAAGCTTACCCTTACCCTTACCCTTACCCTTACCCTTACCCTTACCCTTGCTTTTACCCTTAAGCTTACCCTTACCCTTACCCTTACCCTTACCCTTACCCTTACCCTTGCTTTTACCCTTAAGCTTACCCTTACCCTTACCCTTACCCTTACGCTTACCCTTGCTTTTACCCTTACCCTTACCCTTACCCTTACCCTTACCCTTACCCTTACCCTTGCTTTTACCCTTAAGCTTACCCTTACCCTTACCCTTACCCTTACCCTAACCCTTACCCTTAACCTTACCCTTACCCTTACCCTTACCCTTACCCTTACCCTTGCTTTTACCCTTAGGCTTACCCTTACCTTTACCCTTACCATTACCCTTACCCTTACCCTTACCCTTACCCTTACCCTTGCTTATACCCTTAAGCTTACCCTTACCCTTACCCTTACCCTTACCCTTACCCTTACCCTTACCCTTACCGTTACCCTTACCCTTACCCTTACCCTTGCTTTTACCCTTAAGCTTACCCTTACCCTTACCCTTACCCTTACCCTTACCCTTACCCTTACCCTTACCCTTACCCTTACCCTTGCTTTTACCCTTAAGCTTACCCTTACCCTTACCCTTACTCTTACTCTTACCCTTACCCTTACCCTTACCCTTACCCTTACCCTTGCTTTTACCCTTAAGCTTACCCTTACCCTTACCTTTACCCTTACCCTTACCCTTACCCTTACCCTTACCCTTACCCTTACCCTTACCCTTACCCTTACCCTTACCCTTACCCTTGCTTTTACCCTTAGGCTTACCCTTACCTTTAGCCTTACCCTTACCCTTACCCTTACCCTTACCCTTACCCTTACCCTTACCCTTGCTTTTACCCTTAAGCTTACCCTTACCCTTACCCTTACCCTTACCCTTACCCTTACCCTTACCCTTGCTTTTACCCTTAAGCTTACCCTTACCCTTACCCTTACCCTTACACTTACCCTTGCTTTTACCCTTAGGCTTACCCTTACCCTTACCCTTACCCTTACCCTTAAGCTTACCCTTACCCTTACCCTTACCCTTACCCTTACCCTTACCCTTACCCTTACCCTTACCCTTACCCTTACCATTACCCTTGCTTTTACCCTTAAGCTTACCCTTACCCTTACCCTTACTCTTACCCTTACCCTTACCCTTACCCTTACCCTTGCTTTTACCCTTAAGCTTACCCTTACCCTTACCTTTACCCTTACCCTTACCCTTACCCTTACCCTTACCCTTACCCTTACCCTTACCCTTACCCTTACCCTTACCCTTACCCTTGCTTTTACCCTTAAGCTTACCCTTACCCTTACCCTTACCCTTACCCTTACCCTTACCCTTACCCTTACCCTTGCTTTTACCCTTAAGCTTACCCTTACCCTTACCCTTACCCTTACACTTACCCTTGCTTTTACCCTTAAGCTTACCCTTACCCTTATCCTTACCCTTACCCTTACTCTTACCCTTACCCTTACCCTTGCTTTGACCCTTAGGCTTACCCTTACCTTTACCCTTACCCTTACCCTTACCCTTACCCTTACCCTTACCCTTACCCTTACCCTTACCCTTACCCTTACCCTTACCCTTACCCTTACCCTTACCCTTGCTTTTACCCTTAAGCTTACCCTTACCCTTACCCTTACCCTTACCCTTGCTTTTACCCTTAGGCTCACCCTTACCCTTACCCTTACCCTTACCCTTGCTTTTACCCTTAAGCTTACCCTTACCCTTACCCTTACCCTTACCCTTACCCTTACCCTTACCCTTACCCTTACCCTTACCCTTACCCTTACCCTTACCCTTACCCTTACCCTTACCCTTACCCTTACCCTTACCCTTGCTTTTACCCTTAGGCTTAACCTTACCTTTACCCTTACCCTTACCCTTACCCTTACCCTTACCCTTACCCTTACCCTTACCCTTACCCTTACCCTTGCTTTTACCCTTAAGCTTACCCTTACCCTTACCCTTACCCTTACCCTTACCCTTACCCTTACCCTTACCCTTACCCTTACCCTTGCTTTTACCCTTAAGCTCACCCTTACCCTTACCCTTACCCTTACCCTCACCCTTACCCTTACCCTTACCCTTGCTTATACCCTTAAGCTTACCCTTACCCTTACCCTTACCCTTACCCTTACCCTTACCCTTACCCTTACCCTTACCCTTACCCTTACCCTTGCTTTTACCCTTAGGCTTACCCTTACCTTTACCCTTACCCTTACCCTTACCCTTACCCTTACCCTTACCCTTACCCTTGCTTTTACCCTTAAGCTTACCCTTACCCTTACCCTTACCCTTACCCTTACCCTAACCCTTACCCTTGCTTTTACCCTTAAGCTTACCCTTACCCTTACCCTTACCCTTACCCTTACCCTAACCCTTACCCTTACCCTTACCCTTACCCTTACCCTTACCCTTACCCTTACCCTTACCCTTACCCTTACCCTTACCCTTGCTTTTACCCTTAAGCTTACCCTCACCCTTACCCTTACCCTTACCCTTACCCTCACCCTTACCCTTACCCTTACCCTTACCCTTATCCTTACCCTTGCTTTTACCCTTAAGCTTACCCTTACCCTTACCCTTACCCTTACCCTTACCCTTACCCTTACCCTTACCCTTACCCTTACCCTTGCTTTTACTCTTAGGCTTACCCTTACCTTTACCCTTACCCTTACCCTTACCCTTACCCTTACCCTTACCCTTACCCTTACCCTTACCCTTACCCTTACCCTTACCCTCACCCTTGCTTTTACCCTTAAGCTTACCCTTACCCTTACCCTTACCCTTACCCTTACCCTTGCTTTTACCCTTAAGCTTACCCTTACCCTTACCCTTACCCTTACCCTTACCCTTGCTTTTACCCTTAGGCTTACCCTTACCCTTACCCTTACCCTTACCCTTGCTTTTACCCTTAAGCTTACCCTTACCCTTACCCTTACTCTTACCCTTACCCTTACCCTTACCCTTACCCTTGCTTTTACCCTTAGGCTTACCCTTACCTTTACCCTTACCCTTACCCTTACCCTTACCCTTACCCTTACCCTTACCCTTACCCTTACCCTTACCCTTACCCTTACCCTTACCCATACCCTTACCCTTACCCTTACCCTTGCTTTTACCCTTAAGCTAACCCTTACCCTTACCCTTACCCTTACCCTTACCCTTTACCTTACCCTTACCCTTGCTTTTACCCTTAAGCTCACCCTTACCCTTACCCTTACCCTTACCCTTACACTTACCCTTACCCTGACCCTTACCCTTGCTTTTACCCTTAAGCTTACCCTTACTCTTACCCTTACCCTTACCCTTAAGCTTACCCTTACCCTTACCCTTACCCTTACCCTTACCCTTACCCTTACCCTTACCCTTGCTTTTACCCTTAAGCTTACCCTTACCCTTACCCTTACCCTTACCCTTACCCTTGCTTTTACCCTTAAGCTTACCCTTACCCTTACCCTTACCCTTACCCTTACCCTTAAGCTTACCCTTACCCTTACCCTTACCCTTACCCTTACCCTTACCCTTACCCTTACCCTTGCTTTTACCCTTAAGCTTACCCTTACCCTTACCCTTACCCTTACCCTAACCCTTACCCTTAACCTTACCCTTACCCTTACCCTTACCCTTACCCTTACCCTTGCTTTTACCCTTAGGCTTACCCTTACCTTTACCCTTACCATTACCCTTACCCTTACCCTTACCCTTACCCTTACCCTTACCCTTACCCTTGCTTTTACCCTTAAGCTTACCCTTACCCTTAGCCTTACCCTTACCCTTACCCTTCCCTTACCCTTACCCTTACCCTTACCCTTACCCTTACCCTTACCCTTACCCTTACCCTTGCTTTTACCCTTAAGCTTACCCTTACCCTTACCCTTACCCTTACCCTTACCCTTACCCTTACCCTTACCCTTACCCTTACCCTTACCCTTACCCTTAACCTTACCCTTACCCTTACCCTTACCCTTGCTTTCACCCTTAAGCTTACCCTTACCCTTACCCTTACTCTTACCCTTACCCTTACCCTTACCCTTACCCTTGCTTTTACCCTTAAGCTTACCCTTACCCTTACCTTTACCCTTACCCTTACCCTTAAACTTACCCTTACCCTTACCCTTACCCTTACCCTTACCCTTACCCTTACCCTTACCCTTGCTTTTACCCTTAGGCTTACCCTTACCTTTAGCCTTACCCTTACCCTAACCCTTACCCTTACCCTTACCCTTACCCTTGCTTTTACCCTTAAGCTTACCCTTACCCTTACCCTTACCCTTACCCTTACCCTTACCCTTGCTTTTACCCTTAAGCTTACCCTTACCCTTACCCTTACCCTTACACTCACCCTTGCTTTTACCCTTAGGCTTACCCTTACCCTTAACCTTACCCTTACCCTTAAGCTTACCCTTACCCTTACCCTTACCCTTACCCTTACCCTTACCCTTACCCTTACCCTTACCCTTACCCTTACCCTTACCCTTGCTTTTACCCTTAAGCTTACCCTTACCCTTACCCTTACCCTTACCCTTACCCTTACCCTTACCCTTACCCTTACCCTTACCCTTACCCTTACCCTTACCCTTACCCTTACCCTTACCCTTGCTTTGACCCTTAGGCTTACCCTTACCTTTACCCTTACCCTTACCCTTACCCTTACCCTTACCCTTACCCTTACCCTTACCCTTACCCTTACCCTTGCTTTTACCCTTAAGCTTACCCTTACCCTTACCCTTACCCTTAACCTTACCCTTACCCTTACCCTTACCCTTACCCTTGCTTTTACCCTTAAGCTTACCCTTACCCTTACCCTTACCCTTACCCTTACCCTTGCTTTTACCCTTAGGCTTACCCTTACCCTTACCCTTACCCTTACCCTTGCTTTTACCCTTAAGCTTACCCTTACCCTTACCCTTACCCTTACCCTTACCCTTACCCTTACCCTTACCCTTACCGTTGCTTTTACCCTTAGGCTTAACCTTACCTTTACCCTTACCCTTACCCTTACCCTTACCCTTACCCTTACCCTTACCCTTACCCTTACCCTTACCCTTACCCTTACCCTTACCCTTACCCTTGCTTTTACCCTTAAGCTTACCCTTACCCTTACCCTTACCCTTACCCTTACCCTTACCCTTACCCTTGCTTTTACCCTTAAGCTTACCCTTACCCTTACCCTTACCCTTACCCTTACCCTCACCCTTACCCTTACCCTTACCCTTGCTTATACCCTTAAGCTTACCCTTACCCTTACCCTTACCCTTACCCTTACCCTTACCCTTACCCTTACCCTTACCCTTACCCTTACCCTTACCCTTACCCTTGCTTTTACCCTTAAGCTTACCCTTACCCTTACCCTTACCCTTTCCCTTACCCTTGCTTTTACCCTTAGGCTTACCCTTACCCTTACCCTTACCCTTACCCTTGCTTTTACCCTTAAGCTTAACCTTACCCTTACCCTTACCCTTACTCTTACCCTTACCCTTACCCTTACCCTTACCCTTGCTTTTACCCTTAGGCTTACCCTTACCTTTACCCTTACCCTTACCCTTACCCTTACCCTTACCCTTACCCTTACCCTTGCTTTTAACCTTAAGCTAACCCTTACCCTTACCCTTACCTTTACCCTTACCCTTAACCTTACCCTTACCCTTGCTTTTACCCTTAAGCTCACCCTTACCCTTACCCTTACCCTTACACTTACCCTTACCCTGACCCTTACCCTTGCTTTTACCCTTAAGCTTACCCTTACCCTTACCCTTACCCTTAAGCTTACCCTTACCCTTACCCTTACCCTTACCCTTACCCTTACCCTTACTCTTGCTTTTACCCTTAAGCTTACCCTTACACTTACCCTTACCCTTACCCTTACCCTTGCTTTTACCCTTAAGCTTACCCTTACCCTTACCCTTACCCTTACCCTTACCCTTAAGCTTACCCTTACCCTTACCCTTACCCTTACCCTTACCCTTGCTTTTACCCTTAAGCTTACCCTTACCCTTACCCTTACCCTTACCCTAACCCTTACCCTTAACCTTACCCTTACCCTTACCCTTACCCTTACCCTTACCCTTGCTTTTACCCTTAGGCTTACCCTTACCTTTACCCTTACCATTACCCTTACCCTTACCCTTACCCTTACCCTTACCCTTACCCTTACCCTTACCCTTACCCTTGCTTTTACCCTTAAGATTACCCTTACCCTTACCCTTACCCTTACCCTTACCCTTACCCTTACCCTTACCCTTACCCTTACCCTTACCCTTACCCTTGCTTTTACCCATAAGCTTACCCTTACCCTTACCCTTACTCTTACCCTTACCCTTACCCTTACCCTTACCCTTGCTTTTACCCTTAAGCTTACCCTTACCCTTACCTTTACCCTTACCCTTACCCTTACCCTTACCCTTACCCTTACCCTTACCCTTACCCTTACCCTTACCCTTACTCTTACCCTTGCTTTTACCCTTAGGCTTACCCTTACCTTTAGCCTAACCCTTACCCTTACCCTTACCCTTACCCTTACCCTTACCCTTGCTTTTACCCTTAAGCTTATCCTTACCCTTACCCTTACCCTTACACTTACCCTTGCTTTTACCCTTAGGCTTACCCTTACCCTTACCCTTACCCTTACCCTTAAGCTTACCCTTACCCTTACCCTTACCCTTACCCTTACCCTTACCCTTACCCTTACCCTTACCCTTACCCTTGCTTTTACCCTTAAGCTTACCCTTACCCTTACCCTTACCCTTACCCTTACCCTTACCCTTACCCTTACCCTTACCCTTACCCTTGCTTTGACCCTTAGGCTTACCCTTACCTTTACCCTTACCCTTACCCTTACCCTTACCCTTACCCTTACCCTTACCCTTACCCTTGCTTTTACCCTTAAGCTTACCCTTACCCTTACCCTTACCCTTACCCTTACCCTTGCTTTTACCCTTAGGCTTACCCTTACCCTTACCCTTACCCTTACCCTTGCTTTTACCCTTAAGCTTACCCTTACCCTTACCCTTACCCTTACCCTTACCCTTACCCTTACCCTTACCCTTACCCTTACTCTTACCCTTACCCTTACCCTTGCTTTTACCCTTAGGCTTAACCTTACCTTTACCCTTACCCTTACACTTACCCTTACCCTTACCCTTACCCTTACCCTTACCCTTACCCTTACCCTTACCCTTACCCTTACCCTTACCCTTGCTTTTACCCTTAAGCTTACCCTTACCCTTACCCTTACCCTTACCCTTACCCTTACCCTTACCCTTGCTTTTACCCTTAAGCTTACCCTTACCCTTACCCTTACCCTTACCCTCACCCTTACCCTTACCCTTACCCTTGCTTATACCCTTAAGCTTACCCTTACCCTTACCCTTACCGTTACCCTTACCCTTACCCTTACCCTCACCCTTACCCTTACCCTTACCCTTACCCTTACCCTTGCTTTTACCCTTAAGCTTACCCTTACCTTTACCCTTACCCTTACCCTTACCCTTGCTTTTACCCTTAAGCTTACCCTTACCCTTACCTTTACCGTTACCCTTACCCTTACCCTTACCCTTACCCTTACCCTTACTCTTACCCTTACCCTTACCCTTACCCTTGCTTTTACCCTTAGGCTTACCCTTACCTTTAGCCTTACCCTTACCCTTACCCTTACCCTTACCCTTACCCTTACCCTTGCTTTTACCCTTAAGCTTACCCTTACCCTTACCCTTACCCTTACCCTTACCCTTACCCTTACCCTTGCTTTTACCCTTAAGCTTACCCTTACCCTTACCCTTACCCTTACACTTACCCTTGCTTTTACCCTTAGGCTTACCCTTACCCTTACCCTTACCCTTACCCTTAAGCTTACCCTTACCCTTACCCTTAGCCTTACCCTTACCCTTACCCTTACCCTTACCCTTACCCTTACCCTTACCCTTGCTTTTACCCTTAAGCTTACCCTTACCCTTACCCTTACTCTTACCCTTACCCTTACCCTTACCCTTACCCTTGCTTTTACCCTTAAGCTTACCCTTACCCTTACCTTTACCCTTACCCTTACCCTTACCCTTACCCTTACCCTTACCCTTACCCTTACCCTTACCCTTACCCTTGCTTTTACCCTTAAGCTTACCCTTACCCTTACTCTTACCCTTACCCTTACCCTTGCTTTGACCCTTAGGCTTACCCTTACCTTTACCCTTACCCTTACCCTTACCCTTACCCTTACCCTTACCCTTACCCTTACCCTTACCCTTACCCTTACCCTTACCCTTACCCTTGCTTTTACCCTTAAGCTTACCCTTACCCTTACCCTTACCCTTACCCTTGCTTTTACCCTTAGGCTTACCCTTACCCTTACCCTTACCCTTACCCTTGCTTTTACCCTTAAGCTTACCCTTACCCTTACCCTTACCCTTACCCTTACCCTTACCCTTACCCTTACCCTTACCCTTACCCTTACCCTTACCCTTACCCTTACCCTTACCCTTACCCTTACCCTTACCCTTGCTTTTACCCTTAGGCTTAACCTTACCTTTACCCTTACCCTTACCCTTACCCTTACCCTTACCCTTACCCTTACCCTTACCCTTACCCTTACCCTTACCCTTACCCTTGCTTTTACCCTTAAGCTTACCCTTACCCTTACCCTTACCCTTACCCTTACCCTTACCCTTACCCTTGCTTTTACCCTTAAGCTCACCCTTACCCTTACCCTTACCCTTACCCTCACCCTTACCCTTACCCTTACCCTTGCTTATACCCTTAAGCTTACCCTTACCCTTACCCTTACCCTTACCCTTACCCTTACCCTTACCCTTACCCTCACCCTTACCCTTACCCTTACCCTTGCTTTTACCCTTAGGCTTACCCTTACCTTTACCCTTACCCTTACCCTTACCCTTACCCTTACCCTTACCCTTACCCTTACCCTTACCCTTGCTTTTACCCTTAAGCTTACCCTTACCCTTACCCTTACCCTTACCCTAACCCTTACCCTTGCTTTTACCCTTAAGCTTACCCTTACCCTTACCCTTACCCTTACCCTTACCCTTACCCTTACCCTTACCCTTACCCTTACCCTTACCCTTACCCTTACCCTTACCCTTGCTTTTACCCTTAAGCTTACCCTTACCCTTACCCTTACCCTTACCCTTACCCTCACCCTTACCCTTACCCTTACCCTCACCCTTATCCTTACCCTTGCTTTTACCCTTAATCTTACCCTTACCCTTACCCTTACCCTTACCCTTACCCTTACCCTTACCCTTACCCTTACCCTTGCTTTTACTCTTAGGCTTACCCTTACCTTTACCCTTACCCTTACCCTTACCCTTACCCTTACCCTTACCCTTACCCTTACCCTTACCCTTACCCTTACCCTTACCCTTACCCTCACCCTTGCTTTTACCCTTAAGCTTACCCTTACCCTTACCCTTACCCTTACCCTTACCCTTGCTTTTACCCTTAAGCTTACCCTTACCCTTACCCTTACCCTTACCCTTACCCTTGCTTTTACCCTTAGGCTTACCCTTACCCTTACCCTTACCCTTACCCTTGCTTTTACCCTTAAGCTTACCCTTACCCTTACCCTTACTCTTACCCTTACCCTTACCCTTACCCTTACCCTTGCTTTTACCCTTAGGCTTACCCTTACCTTTACCCTTACCCTTACCCTTACCCTTACCCTTACCCTTACCCTTACCCTTACCCTTACCCTTACCCTTACACTTACCCTTACCCATACCCTTACCCTTACCCTTACCCTTGCTTTTACCCTTAAGCTAACCCTTACCCTTACCCTTACCCTTACCCTTACCCTTACCCTTTACCTTACCCTTACCCTTGCTTTTACCCTTAAGCTCACCCTTACCCTTACCCTTACCCTTACCCTTACACTTACCCTTACCCTGACCCTTACCCTTGCTTTTACCCTTAAGCTTACCCTTACTCTTACCCTTACCCTTACCCTTAAGCTTACCCTTACCCTTACCCTTACCCTTACCCTTACCCTTACCCTTACCCTTGCTTTTACCTTTAAGCTTACCCTTACCCTTACCCTTACCCTTACCCTTACCCTTGCTTTTACCCTTAAGCTTACCCTTACCCTTACCCTTACCCTCACCCTTACCCTTAAGCTTACCCTTACCCTTACCCTTACCCTTACCCTTACCCTTACCCTTACCCTTGCTTTTACCGTTAAGCTTACCCTTACCCTTACCCTTACCCTTACCCTTACCCTTACCCTTACCCTTACCCTTACCCTTACCCTTACCCTTACCCTTACCCTTGCTTTTACCCTTAAGCTTACCCTTACCCTTACCCTTACCCTTACCCTTACCCTTACCCTTACCCTTACCCTTACCCTTACCCTTACCCTTGCTTTTACCCTTAAGCTTACCCTTACCCTTACTCTTACCCTTACCCTTACCCTTACCCTTGCTTTTACCCTTAAGCTTACCCTTACCCTTACCTTTACCCTTACCCTTACCCTTACCCTTACCCTTACCCTTACCCTTACCCTTACCCTTACCCTTACCCTTACCCTTACCCTTACCCTTACCCTTACCCTTGCTTTTACCCTTAGGCTTACCCTTACCTTTAGCCTAACCCTTACCCTTACCCTTACCCTTACCCTTACCCTTACCCTTGCTTTTACCCTTAAGCTTACCCTCACCCTTACCCTTACCCTTACCCTTACCCTTGCTTTTACCCTTAAGCTTACCCTTACCCTTACCCTTACACTTACCCTTGCTTTTACCCCTAGGCTTACCCTTACCCTTACCCTTACCCTTACCCTTAAGCTTACCCTTACCCTTACCCTTACCCTTACCCTTAAGCTTACCCTTACCCTTACACTTACCCTTACCTTTACCCTTACCCTTACCCTTACCCTTACCCTCACCCTTACCCTTGCTTTTACCCTTAAGCTTACCCTTACCCTTACCCTTACCCTTTCCCTTACCCTTACCCTTGCTTTTACCCTTAAGCTTACCCTTACCCTTACCCTTACCCTTACCCTTACCCTTGCTTTTACCCTTAGGCTTACCCTTACCCTTACCCTTACCCTTACCCTTGCTTTTACACTTAAGCTTACCCTTACCCTTACCCTTACCCTCACCCTTACCCTTACCCTTACCCTTACCCTTACCCTTACCCTTACCCTTACCCTTACCCTTACCCTTACCCTTACCCTTGCTTTTACCCTTAGGCTTAACCTTACCTTTACCCTTACCCTTACCCTTACCTTTACCCTTACCCTTACCCTTACCCTTACCCTTACCCTTACCCTTACCCTTACCCTTACCCTTGCTTTTACCCTTAAGCTTACCCTTACCCTTACCCTTACCCTTACCCTTACCCTTACCCTTACCCTTACCCTTGCTTTTACCCTTAAGCTTACCCTTACCCTTACCCTTACCCTTACCCTCACCCTTACCCTTACCCTTACCCTTGCTTATACCCTTAAGCTTACCCTTACCCTTACTCTTACCCTTACCCTTACCCTTACCCTTACCCTTAGCCTTACCCTTACCCTTACCCTTACCCTTACCCTAACCCTTACCCTTGCTTTTACCCTTAAGCTTACCCTTACCCTTACCCTTACCCTTACCCTTACCCTTACCCTTACCCTTACCCTTACCCTTACCCTTACCCTTACCCTTACCCTTACCCTTGCTTTTACTCTTAGGCTTACCCTTACCTTTACCCTTACCCTTACCCTTACCCTCACCCTCACCCTTACCCTTACCCTTGATTTTACCCTTAAGCTTACCCTTACCCTTACCCTTACCCTTACCCTTACCCTTGCTTTTACCCTTAACCTTACCCTTACCCTTGATTTTACCCTTAGGCTTACCCTTACCCTTACCCTTGCTTTACCCTTAAGCTTACCCTTACCCTTACCCTTACTCTTACCCTTACCCTTACCCTTACCCTTACCCTTACCCTTACCCTTACCCTTACCCTTACCCTTGCTTTTACCCTTAGGCTTACCCTTACCTTTACCCTTACCCTAACCCTTACCCTTACCCTTACCCTTACCCTTACCCTTGCTTTTACCCTTAAGCTTACCCTTACCCTTACCCTTACCCTTACCCTTACCCTTACCCTTACCCTTACCCTTACCCTTACCCTTACCCTTACCCTTACCCTTACCCTTACCCTTACCCTTGCTTTTACCCTTAAGCTTACCCTTACCCTTACCCTTACCCTTACCCTTACCCTTACCCTTACCCTTGCTTTTACCCTTGAGCTTACCCTTACCCTTACCCTTACCCTTACCCTTACCCTTACCCTTACCCTTACCCTTACCCTTACCCTTACCCTTACCCTTACCCTCACCCTTGCTTTAACCCTTAGGCTTACCCTTACCTTTACCCTTACCCTTACCCTTACCCTTACCCTTGCTTTTACCCTTAAGCTTACCCTTACCCTTACCCTTACCCTTAAGCTTACCCTTACCCTTACCCTTACCCTTACCCTTACCCTTACCCTTACCCTTACCCTTACCCTTACCCTTACCCTTACCCTTACCCTTGCTTTTACCCTTAAGCTTACCCTTACCCTTACCCTTACCCTTACCCTTACCCTTGCTTTTACCCTTAAGCTTACCCTTACCCTTACCCTTACCCTTAAGCTTACCCTTACCCTTACCCTTACCCTTACCCTTACCCTTACCCTTACCCTTACCCTTACCCTCACCCTTAACCTTACCCTTACCCTTACCCTTACCCTTACCCTTACCCTTACCCTTGCTTTTACCCTTAAGCTTACCCTTACCCTTACCCTTACCCTTACCCTTAAGCTTACCCTTACCCTTACCCTTACCCTTACCCTTACCCTTACCCTTACCCTTACCCTTAACCTTACCCTTGCTTTTACCCTTAAGCTTACCCTTACCCTTACCCTTACCCTTAAGCTTACCCTTACCCTTACCCTTACCCTTACCCTTACCCTTGCTTTTACCCTTAAGCTTACCCTTACCCTTACCCTTACCCTTACCCTTAAGCTTACCTTTACCCTTACCCTTACCCTTACCCTCACCCTTACCCTTACCCTTACCCTTGCTTTTACCCTTAAGCTTACCCTTACCCTTACCCTTACCCTTACCCTTGCTTTTACCTTTAAGCTTACCCTTACCCTTACCCTTACCCTTACCCTTAAGCTTACCCTTACCCTTACCCTTACCCTTACCCTTACCCGTACCCTTACCCTTAACCTTACCCTTACCCTTGCTTTTACCCTTAAGCTTACCCTTACCCTTACCCTTACCCTTACCCTTACCCTTACCCTTACCCTTACCCTTACCCTTGCTTTTACCCTTAGGCTTATCCTTACCTTTACCCTTACCCTTACCCTTACCCTTACCCTTACCCTTACCCTTACCCTTACCCTTGCTTTTACCCTTAAGCTTACCCTTACCCTTAACCTTACCCTTACCCTTACCCTTACCCTTACCCTTACCCTTGCTTTTACCCTTAAGCTTACCCTTACCCTTACCCTTACCCTTACCCTTACCCTTGCTTTTACCCTTAGGCTTACCCCTACCCTTACCCTTACCCTTACCCTTGCTTTTACCCTTAAGCTTACCCTTACCCTTACCCTTACCCTTACCCTTACCCTTACCCTTACCCTTACCCTTACCCTTACCCTTACCCTTACCCTTACCCTTACCCTTACCCTTACCCTTACCCTTACCCTTACCCTTACCCTTGCTTTTACCCTTAGGCTTACCCTTACCTTACCCTTACCCTTACCCTTACCCTTACCCTTACCCTTGCTTTTACCCTTAAGCTTACCCTTACCCTTACCCTTACCCTTACCCTTACCCTTACCCTTACCCTTACCCTTACCCTTACCCTTACCCTTGCTTTTACCCTTAAGCTTACCCTTACCCTTACCCTTACCCTTACCCTTACCCTTACCCTTACCCTTACCCTCACCCTTGCTTTTACCCTTAAGCTTACCCTTACCCTTACCCTTACCCTTACCCTTACCCTTATCCTTGCTTTACCCTTAAGCTTACCCTTACCCTTACCCTTACCCTTACCCTTACCCTTGCTTTTACCCTTAGGCTTACCCTTACCCTTACCCTTACCCTTACCCTTGCTTTTACCCTTAAGCTTACCCTTACCCTTACCCTTACTCTTACCCTTACCCTTACCCTTACCCTTACCCTTGCTTTTACCCTTAGGCTTACCCTTACCTTTACCCTTACCCTTACCCTTACCCTTATCCTTACCCTTACCCTTGCTTTTACCCTTAAGCTTACCCTTACCCTTACCCTTACT
>CAUEHS010001020.1:0-28891 GCA_958510865.1 Myrrha octodecimguttata
CCCTTACCCTTACCCTTACCCTTACCCTTACCCTTACCCTTACCCTTACCCTCACCCTTACCCTTACCCTTACCCTTACCCTTGCTTTTACCCTTAAGCTTACCCTTACCCTTACCCTTACCCTTACCCTTACCCTTGCTTTTACCCTTAAGCTTACCCTTACCCTTACCCTTACCCTTAAGCTTACCCTTACCCTTACCCTTACCCTTACCCTTACCCTTACCCTTACCCTTACCCTTACCCTTACCCTTACCCTTACCCTTACCCTTGCTTTTACCCTTAAGCTTACCCTTACCCTTACCCTTACCCTTACCCTTAAGCTTACCCTTACCCTTACCCTTACCCTTACCCTTACCCTTACCCTTACCCTTACCCTTAACCTTACCCTTGCTTTTACCCTTAAGCTTACCCTTACCCTTACCCTTACCCTTACCCTTAAGCTTACCCTTACCCTTACCCTTACCCTTACCCTTACCCTTGCTTTTACCCTTAAGCTTACCCTTACCCTTACCCTTACCCTTACCCTTACCCTTACCCTTAAGCTTACCCTTACCCTTACCCTTACCCTTACCCTTACCCTTACCCTTACCCTTACCCTTGCTTTTACCCTTAAGCTTACCCTTACCCTTACCCTTACCCTTACCCTTGCTTTTACCCTTAAGCTTACCCTTACCCTTACCCTTACCCTTACCCTTAAGCTTACCCTTACCCTTACCCTTACCCTTACCCTTACCCTTACCCTTACCCTTACCCTTACCCTTACCCTTGCTTTTACCCTTAAGCTTACCCTTACCCTTACCCTTACCCTTACCCTTACCCTCACCCTTACCCTTACCCTTACCCTTACCCTTACCCTTGCTTTTACCCTTAGGCTTACCCTTACCTTTACCCTTACCCTTACCCTTACCCTTACCCTTACCCTTACCCTTACCCTTGCTTTTACCCTTAAGCTTACCCTTACCCTTACCCTTACCCTTACCCTTACCCTTACCCTTACCCTTGCTTTTACCCTTAAGCTTACCCTTACCCTTACCCTTACCCTTACCCTTACCCTTGCTTTTACCTTTAGGCTTACCCTTACCCTTACCCTTACCCTTACCCTTGCTTTTACCCTTAAGCTTACCCTTACCCTTACCCTTACCCTTACCCTTACCCTTACCCTTACCCTTACCCTTACCCTTACCCTTACCCTTACCCTTACCCTTACCCTTACCCTTACCCTTACCCTTACCCTTACCCTTACCCTTACCCTTACCCTTACCCTTACCCTTACCCTTACCCTTACCCTTACCCTTGCTTTTACCCTTAGGCTTACCCTTACCTTTACCCTTACCCTTACCCTTACCCTTACCCTTACCCTTGCTTTTACCCTTAAGCTTACCCTTACCCTTACCCTTACCCTTACCCTTACCCTCACCCTTACCCCTTACCCTTACCCTTACCCTTGCTTTTACCCTTAAGCTTACCCTTACCCTTACCCTTACCCTTACCCTTACCCTTACCCTTACCCTTACCCTTACCCTCACCCTTGCTTTTACCCTTAAGCTTACCCTTACCCTTACCCTTACCCTTACCCTTACCCTTGCCCTTACCCTTACCCTTGCTTTTACCCTTAAGCTTACCCTTACCCTTACCCTTACCCTTACCCTTACCCTTGCTTTTACCCTTAGGCTTACCCTTACCCTTACCCTTACCCTTGCTTTTACCCTGAAGCTTACCCTTACCCTTACCCTTACCCTTACTCTTACCCTTACCCTTACCCTTACCCTTACCCTTGCTTTTACCCTTAGGCTTACCCTTACCTTTACCCTTACCCTTACCCTTACCCTTACCCTTACCCTTACCCTTACCCTTACCCTTACCCTTGCTTTTACCCTTAAGCTTACCCTTACCCTTACCCTTACCCTTACCCTTACCCTTACCCTTACCCTTACCCTTACCCTTACCCTTGCTTTTACCCTTAAGCTCACCCTTACCCTTACCCTTACCCTTACCCTTACCCTTACCCTTACTCTTACCCTTACCCTTGCTTTTACCCTTAAGCTTACCCTTACCCTTACCCTTACCCTTACCCTTAAGCTTACCCTTACCCTTACCCTTACCCTTACCCTTACCCTTACCCTTGCTTTTACCCTTAAGCTTACCCTTACCCTTACCCTTACCCTTACCCTTGCTTTTACCCTTACGCTTACCCTTACCCTTACCCTTACCCTTACCCTTAAGCTTACCCTTACCCTTACTCTTACCCTTACCCTTACCCTTACCCTTACCCTTACCCTTACCCTTACCCTTACCCTTACCCTTACCCTTGCTTTTACCCTTAAGCTTACCCTTACCCTTACCCTTACCCTTACCCTTACCCTTACCCTTACCCTTGCTTTTACCCTTAAGCTTACCCTTACCCTTACCCTTACCCTTACCCTTACCCTTACCCTAACCCTTACCCTTGCTTTTACCCTTAAGCTTACCCTTACCCTTACCCTTACCCTTACCCTTACCCTTACCATTACCCTTACCCTTACCCTTACCCTTGCTTTTACCCTTAAGCTTACCCTTACCCTTACCCTTACCCTTACCCTTACCCTTACCCTTACCCTTACCCTTACCCTTACCCTTACCCTTACCCTTACCCTTATCCTTACCCTTGCTTTTACCCTTAAGCTTACCCTTACCCTTACCCTTACCCTTACCCTTACCCTTACCCTTACCCTTACCCTTACCCTTACCCTTACCCTTACCCTTACCCTTGCTTTTACTCTTAGGCTTACCCTT
Source organism: Myrrha octodecimguttata (assembly GCA_958510865.1). Taxonomy (NCBI): domain Eukaryota; kingdom Metazoa; phylum Arthropoda; class Insecta; order Coleoptera; family Coccinellidae; genus Myrrha; species Myrrha octodecimguttata. Next base: position 2,773 of record CAUEHS010001020.1, read on the forward strand.
ACCTTTACCCTTACCCTTACCCTTACCCTCACCCTCACCCTTACCCTTACCCTTGCTTTTACCCTTAAGCTTACCCTTACCCTTACCCTTACCCTTACCCTTACCCTTGCTTTTACCCTTAAGCTTACCCTTACCCTTACCCTTAACCTTACCCTTACCCTTGCTTTTACCCTTAGGCTTACCCTTACCCTTACCCTTACCCTTACCCTTGCTTTTACCCTTAAGCTTACCCTTACCCTTACCCTTACTCTTACCCTTACCCTTACCCTTACCCTTACCCTTACCCTTACCCTTACCCATACCCTTACCCTTACCCTTACCCTTGCTTTTACCCTTAGGCTTACCCTTACCTTTACCCTTACCCTAACCCTTACCCTTACCCTTACCCTTACCCTTACCCTTGCTTTTACCCTTAAGCTTACACTTACCCTTACCCTTACCCTTACCCTTACCCTTACCCTTACCCTTACCCTTACCCTTACCCTTACCCTTGCTTTTACCCTTAAGCTTACCCTTACCCTTACCCTTACCTTACCCTTACCCTTACCCTTACCCTTACCCTTGCTTTTACCCTTAAGCTTACCCTTACCCTTACCCTTACCTTTACCCTTACCCTTACCCTTACCCTTACCCTTACCCTTACCCTTACCCTTGCTTTTACCCTTAGGCTTACCCTTACCTTTACCCTTACCCTTACCCTTACCCTTACCCTTACCCTTGCTTTTACCCTTAAGCTTACCCTTACCCTTACCCTTACCCTTAAGCTTACCCTTAAGCTTACCCTTACCCTTACCCTTACCCTTACCCTTACCCTAACCCTTACCCTTACCCTTACCCTTACCCTTACCCTTACCCTTACCCTTACCCTTGCTTTTACCCTTAAGCTTACCCTTACCCTTACCCTTACCCTTACCCTTACCCTTGCTTTTACCCTTAAGCTTACCCTTACCCTTACCCTTACCCTTAAGCTTACCCTTACCCTTACCCTTACCCTTACCCTTACCCTTACCCTTACCCTTACCCTTACCCTTACCCTTACCCTTACCCTTACCCTTACCCTTGCTTTTACCCTTAAGCTTACCCTTACCCTTACCCTTACCCTTACCCTTAAGCTTACCCTTACCCTAACCCTTACCCTTACCCTTACCCTTACCCTTAACCTTACCCTTGCTTTTACCCTTAAGCTTACCCTTACCCTTACCCTTACCCTTACCCTTAAGCTTACCCTTACCCTTACTCTTACCCTTACCCTTACCCTTGCTTTTACCCTTAAGCTTACCCTTACCCTTACCCTTACCCTTACCCTTAAGCTTACCCTTACCCTTACCCTTACCCTTACCCTTACCCTTACCCTTGCTTTTACCCTTGAGCTTACCCTTACCCTTACCCTTACCCTTACCCTTGCTTTTACCCTTAAGCTTACCCTTACCCTTACCCTTACCCTTACCCTTACCCTTACCCTTACCCTTACCCTTACCCTTACCCTTACCCTTGCTTTTACCCTTAAGCTTACCCTTACCCTTACCCTTACCCTTACCCTTACCCTTACCCTTACCCTTACCCTTACCCTTACCCTTACCCTTGCTTTTACCCTTAGGCTTACCCTTACCTTCACCCTTACCCTTACCCTTACCCTTACCCTTACCCTTACCCTTACCCTTGCTTTTACCCTTAAGCTTACCCTTACCCTTACCCTTACCCTTACCCTTACCCTTACCCTTACCCTTGCTTTTACCCTTAAGCTAACCCTTACCCTTACCCTTACCCTTACCCTTACCCTTGCTTTTACCCTTAGGCTTACCCTTACCCTTACCCTTACCCTTACCCTTGCTTTTACCCTTAAGCTTACCCTTACCCTTACCCTTACCCTTACCCTTACCCTTACCCTTACCCTTACCCTTACCCTTACCCTTACCCTTACCCTTACCCTTACCCTTACCCTTACCCTTACCCTTACCCTTACCCTTACCCTTACCCTTACCCTTACCCTTACCCTTACCCTTACCCTTACCCTTACCCTTACCCTTACCCTTACCCTTACCCTTACCCTTACCCTTGCTTTTACCCTTAGGCTTACCCTTACCTTTACCCTTACCCTTACCCTTACCCTTACCCTTACCCTTGCTTTTACCCTTAAGCTTACCCTTACCCTTACCCTTACCCTTACCCTTACCCTCACCCTTACCCTTACCCTTACCCTTACCCTTGCTTTTACCCTTAAGCTTACCCTTACCCTTACCCTTACCCTTACCCTTACCCTTACCCTTACCCTTACCCTTACCCTTACCCTTACCCTTACCCTTACCCTTACCCTTACCCTCACCCTTGCTTTTACCCTTAAGCTTACCCTTACCCTTACCCTTACCCTTACCCTTACCCTTACCCTTGCTTTTACCCTTAAGCTTACCCTAACCCTTACCCTTACCCTTACCCTTACCCTTGCTTTTACCCTTAGGCTTACCCTTACCCTTACCCTTACCCTTACCCTTGCTTTTACCCTTAAGCTTACCCTTACCCTTACCCTTACCCTTACTCTTACCCTTACCCTTACCCTTACCCTTACCCTTGCTTTTACCCTTAGGCTTACCCTTACCTTTACCCTTACCCTTACCCTTACCCTTACCCTTACCCTTGCTTTTACCCTTAAGTTACCCTTACCCTTACCCTTACCCTTACCCATACCCTTACCCTTACCCTTACCCTTACCCTTACCCTTGCTTTTACCCTTAAGCTCACCCTTACCCTTACCCTTACCCTTACCCTTACTCTTACCCTTACCCTTGCTTTTACCCTAAAGCTTACCCTTACCCTTACCCTTACCCTTACCCTTAAGCTTACCCTTACCCTTACCCTTACCCTTACCCTTACCCTTACCCTTACCCTTACCCTTACCCTTACCCTTACCCTTACCCTTGCTTTTACCCTTAAGCTTACCCTTACCCTTACCCTTACCCTTACCCTTACCCTTGCTTTTACCCTTACGCTTACCCTTACCCTTACCCTTACCCTTACCCTTAAGCTTACCCTTACCCTTACCCTTACCCTTACCCTTACCCTTACCCTTACCCTTACCCTTACCCTTACCCTTACCCTTACCCTTACCCTTACCCTTACCCTTACCCTTACCCTTGCTTTTACCCTTAAGCTTACCCTTACCCTTACCCTTACCCTTACCCTTACCCTTACCCTTACCCTTACCCTTACCCTTACCCTTACCCTTACCCTTGCTTTTACCCTTAGGCTTACCCTTACCTTTACCCTTACCATTACCCTTACCCTTACCCTTACCCTTACCCTTACCCTTACTCTTACCCTTGCTTTTACCCTTAAGCTTACCCTTACCCTTACCCTTACCCTTACCCTTACCCTTACCCTTACCCTTACCCTTACCCTTACCCTTACCCTTACCCTTACCCTTACCCTTACCCTTACCCTTACCCTTACCCTTACCCTTACCCTTACCCTTACCCTTACCCTTACCCTTGCTTTTACCCTTAAGCTTACCCTTACCCTTACCCTTACCCTTACCCTTACCCTTGCTTTTACCCTTAAGCTTACCCTTACCCTTACTCTTACCCCTACCCTTACCCTTACCCTTACCCTTACCCTTACCCTTACCCTTACCCTTACCCTTGCTTTTACCCTTAGGCTTACCCTCACCTTTACCCTTACCCTTACCCTTACCCTTACCCTTACCCTTACCCTTGCTTTTACCCTTAAGCTTACCCTTACCCTTACCCTTACCCTTACCCTTAGCCTTACCCTTACCCTTGCTTTTACCCTTAAGCTTACCCTTACCCTTACCCTTACCCTTACCCTTGCTTTTACCCTTAGGCTTACCCTTACCCTTACCCTTACCCTTACCCTTAAGCTTACCCTTACCCTTACCCTTACCCTTACCCTTACCCTTACCCTTACCCTTACCCTTACCCTTACCCTTACCCTTACCCTTACCCTTACCCTTACCCTTACCCTTACCCTTACCCTTACCCTTGCTTTTACCCTTAAGCTTACCCTTACCCTTACCCTTACCCTTACCCTTACCCTTACCCTTACCCTTACCCTTACCCTTACCCTTACCCTTACCCTTGCTTTTACCCTTAAGCTTACCCTTACCTTTACCCTTACCCTTACCCTTACCCTTACCCTTACCCTTACCCTTACCCTTACCCTTACCCTTACCCTTACCCTTGCTTTTACCCTTAAGCTTACCCTTACCCTTACCCTTACCCTTACCCTTACCCTAACCCTTACCCTTGCTTTTACCCTTAAGCTTACCCTTACCCTTACCCTTACCCTTACCCTTACCCTTACCCTTACCCTTACCCTTACCCTTACCCTTACCCTTACCCTTGCTTTTACCCTTAAGCTTACCCTTACCCTTACCCTTACCCTTACCCTTACCCTTACCCTTACCCTTACCCTTACCCTTACCCTTACCCTTACCCTTACCCTTACCCTTACCCTTACCCTTATCCTTACCCTTGCTTTTACCCTTAAGCTTACCCTTACCCTTACCCTTACCCTTACCCTTACCCTTACCCTTACCCTTACCCTTACCCTTACCCTTACCCTTACCCTTACCCTAACCCTTGCTTTTACTCTTAGGCTTACCCTTACCTTTACCCTTACCCTTACCCTTACCCTCACCCTCACCCTTACCCTTACCCTTGCTTTTACCCTCAAGCTTACCCTTACCCTTACCCTTACCCTTACCCTTACCCTTGCTTTTACCCTTAAGCTTACCCTTACCCTTACCCTTAACCTTACCCTTACCCTTGCTTTTACCCTTAGGCTTACCCTTACCCTTACCCTTACCCTTACCCTTGCTTTTACCCTTAAGCTTACCCTTACCCTTACCCTTACTCTTACCCTTACCCTTACCCTTACCCTTACCCTTACCCTTACCCTTACCCTTACCCTTACCCTTACCCTTACCCTTGCTTTTACCCTTAGGCTTACCCTTACCTTTACCCTTACCCTAACCCTTACCCTTACCCTTACCCTTACCCTTTCCCTTACCCTTGCTTTTACCCTTAAGCTTACCCTTACCCTTACCCTTACCCTTACCCTTACCCTTACCCTTACCCTTACCCTTACCCTTACCCTTGCTTTTACCCTTAAGCTTACCCTTACCCTTACCCTTACCCTTACCCTTACCCTTACCCTTACCCTTACCCTTACCCTTGCTTTTACCCTTAAGCTTACCCTTACCCTTACCCTTACCCTTACCCTTACCCTTACCCTTACCCTAACCCTTGCTTTTACTCTTAGGCTTACCCTTACCTTTACCCTTACCCTTACCCTTACCCTCACCCTCACCCTTACCCTTACCCTTGCTTTTACCCTCAAGCTTACCCTTACCCTTACCCTTACCCTTACCCTTACCCTTGCTTTTACCCTTAAGCTTACCCTTACCCTTACCCTTAACCTTACCCTTACCCTTGCTTTTACCCTTAGGCTTACCCTTACCCTTACCCTTACCCTTACCCTTGCTTTTACCCTTAAGCTTACCCTTACCCTTACCCTTACTCTTACCCTTACCCTTACCCTTACCCTTACCCTTACCCTTACCCTTACCCTTACCCTTACCCTTACCCTTACCCTTGCTTTTACCCTTAGGCTTACCCTTACCTTTACCCTTACCCTAACCCTTACCCTTACCCTTACCCTTACCCTTTCCCTTACCCTTGCTTTTACCCTTAAGCTTACCCTTACCCTTACCCTTACCCTTACCCTTACCCTTACCCTTACCCTTACCCTTACCCTTACCCTTGCTTTTACCCTTAAGCTTACCCTTACCCTTACCCTTACCCTTACCCTTACCCTTACCCTTACCCTTACCCTTACCCTTGCTTTTACCCTTAAGCTTACCCTTACCCTTACCCTTACCCTTACCCTTACCCTTACCCTTACCCTTACCCTTACGCTTACCCTTACCCTTGCTTTTACCCTTAGGCTTACCCTTACCTTTACCCTTACCCTTACCCTTACCCTTACCCTTACCCTTGCTTTTACCCTTAAGCTTACCCTTACCCTTACCCTTACCCTTAAGCTTACCCTTACCCTTACCCTTACCCTTACCCTTACCCTTACCCTTACCCTTTCCCTTACCCTTACCCTTACCCTTACCCTTACCCTTACCCTTACCCTTACCCTTACCCTTACCCTTACCCTTACCCTTATCCTTGCTTTTACCCTTAAGCTTACCCTACCCTTACCCATACCCTTACCCTTACCCTTGCTTTTACCCTTAAGCTTACCCTTACCCTTACCCTTACCCTTAAGCTTACCCTTACCCTTACCCTTACCCTTACCCTTACCCTTACCCTTACCCTTACCCTTACCCTTACCCTTACCCTTACCCTTACCCTTACCCTTGCTTTTACCCTTAAGCTTACCCTTACCCTTACCCTTACCCTTACCCTTAAGCTTACCCTTACCCTTACCCTTACCCTTACCCTTACCCTTACCCTTACCCTTGCTTTTACCCTTAAGCTTACCCTTACCCTTACCCTTAACCTTACCCTTACCCTTGCTTTTACCCTTAGGCTTACCCTTACCCTTACCCTTACCCTTACCCTTGCTTTTACCCTTAAGCTTACCCTTACCCTTACCCTTACTCTTACCCTTACCCTTACCCTTACCCTTACCCTTACCCTTACCCTTACCCTTACCCTTACCCTTACCCTTACCCTTACCCTTGCTTTTACCCTTAGGCTTACCCTTACCTTTACCCTTACCCTAACCCTTACCCTTACCCTTACCCTTACCCTTACCCTTACCCTTACCCTTGCTTTTACCCTTAAGCTTACCCTTACCCTTACCCTTACCCTTACCCTTACCCTTACCCTTACCCTTACCCTTACCCTTACCCTTGCTTTTACCCTTAAGCTTACCCTTACCCTTACCCTTACCCTTACCCTTACCCTTACCCTTACCCTTACCCTTACCCTTACCCTTACCCTTGCTTTTACCCTTAAGCTTACCCTTACCCTTACCCTTACCCTTACCCTTACCCTTACCCTTACCCTTACCCTTACGCTTACCCTTACCCTTGCTTTTACCCTTAGGCTTACCCTTACCTTTACCCTTACCCTTACCCTTACCCTTACCCTTACCCTTGCTTTTACCCTTAAGCTTACCCTTACCCTTACCCTTACCCTTAAGCTTACCCTTACCCTTACCCTTACCCTTACCCTTACCCTTACCCTTACCCTTTCCCTTACCCTTACCCTTACCCTTACCCTTACCCTTACCCTTACCCTTACCCTTACCCTTACCCTTACCCTTATCCTTGCTTTTACCCTTAAGCTTACCCTACCCTTACCCTTACCCTTACCCTTACCCTTGCTTTTACCCTTAAGCTTACCCTTACCCTTACCCTTACCCTTAAGCTTACCCTTACCCTTAACCTTACCCTTACCCTTACCCTTACCCTTACCCTTACCCTTACCCTTACCCTTACCCTTACCCTTACCCTTACCCTTGCTTTTACCCTTAAGCTTACCCTTACCCTTACCCTTACCCTTACCCTTAAGCTTACCCTTACCCTTACCCTTACCCTTACCCTTACCCTTACCCTTAACCTTACCCTTGCTTTTACCCTTAAGCTTACCCTTACCCTTACCCTTACCCTTACCCTTACCCTTAAGCTTACCCTTACCCTTACCCTTACCCTTACCCTTACCCTTGCTTTTACCCTTAAGCTTACCCTTACCCTTACCCTTACCCTTACCCTTAAGCTTACCCTTACCCTTACCCTTACCCTTACCCTTACCCTTGCTTTAACCCTTAAGCTTACCCTTACCCTTACCCTTACCCTTACCCTTGCTTTTACCCTTAAGCTTACCCTTACCCTTACCCTTACCCTTACCCTTAAGCTTACCCTTACCCATACCCTTACCCTTACCCTTACCCTTACACTTACCCTTACCCTTGCTTTTACCCTTAAGCTTACCCTTACCCTTACCCTTACCCTTACCCTTACCCTTACCCTTGCTTTTACCCTTAGGCTTACCCTTACCTTTACCCTTACCCTTACCCTTACCCTTACCCTTACCCTTGCTTTTACCCTTAAGCTTACCCTTACCCTTACCCTTACCCTTACCCTTACCCTTACCCTTACCCTTACCCTTACCCTTGCTTTTACCCTTAAGCTTACCCTTACCCTTACCCTTACCCTTACCCTTACCCTTACCCTTGCTTTTACCCTTAGGCTTACCCTTACCCTTACCCTTACCCTTACCCTTGCTTTTACCCTTAAGCTTACCCTTACCCTTACCCTTACCCTTACCCTTACCCTTACCCTTACCCTTACCCTTACCCTTACCCTTACCCTTACCCTTACCCTTACCCTTACCCTTACCCTTACCCTTACCCTTACCCTTACCCTTACCCTTACCCTTACCCTTACCCTTACCCTTACCCTTGCTTTTACCCTTAGGCTTACCCTTACCTTTACCCTTACCCTTACCCTTACCCTTACCCTTACCCTTACCCTTGCTTTTACCCTTAAGCTTACCCTTACCCTTACCCTTACCCTTACCCTTACCCTTACCCTTACCCTTACCCTTACTTTTACCCTTAAGCTTACCCTTACCCTTACCCTTACCCTTACCCTTACCCTTACCCTTACCCTTACCCTTACCCTTACCCTTACCCTCACCCTTGCTTTTACCCTTAAGCTTACCCTTACCCTTACCCTTACCCTTACCCTTACCCTTACCCTTGCTTTTACCCTTAAGCTTACCCTTACCCTTACCCTTACCCTTACCCTTACCCTTACCCTTACCCTTGCTTTTACCCTTAGGCTTACCCTTACCCTTACCCTTACCCTTACCCTTGCTTTTACCCTTAAGCTTACCCTTACCCTTACCCTTACCCTTACTCTTACCCTTACCCTTACCCTTACCCTTACCCTTGCTTTTACCCTTAGGCTTACCCTTACATTTACCCTTACCCTTACCCTTACCCTTACCCTTACCCTTACCCTTACCCTTACCCTTACCCTTACCCTTACCCTTGCTTTTACCCTTAAGCTTACCCTTACCCTTACCCTTACCCTTACCCTTACCCTTACCCTTACCCTTACCCTTACCCTTACCCTTACCCTTGCTTTTACCCTTAAGCTCACCCTTACCCTTACCCTTACCCTTACCCTTACCCTTACCCTTACTCTTACCTTTACCCTTGCTTTTACCCTTAAGCTTACCCTTACCCTTACCCTTACCCTTACCCTTAAGCTTACCCTTACCCTTACCCTTACCCTTACCCTTACCCTTACCCTTGCTTTTACCCTTAAGCTTACCCTTACCCTTACCCTTACCCTTTCCCTTACCCTTGCTTTTACCCTTACGCTTACCCTTACCCTTACCCTTACCCTTACCCTTGAGCTTACCCTTACCCTTACCCTTACCCTTACCCTTACCCTTACCCTTACCCTTGCTTTTACCCTTAAGCTTACCCTTACCCTTACCCTTACCCTTACCCTTACCCTTACCCTTACCCTTACCCTTACCCTTACCCTTACCCTTACCCTTACCCTTGCTTTTACCCTTAGGCTTACCCTTACCTTTAACCTTACCATTACCCTTACCCTTACCCTTACCCTTACCCTTACCCTTACCCTTACCCTTGCTTTTACCCTTAAGCTTACCCTTACTCTTACCCTTACCCTTACCCTTACCCTTACCCTTACCCTTACCCTTACCCTTACCCTTACCCTTACCCTTACCCTTACCCTTACCCTTACCCTTACCCTTACCCTTGCTTTTACCCTTAAGCTTACCCTTACCCTTACCCTTACCCTTACCCTTACCCTTGCTTTTACCCTTAAGCTTACCCTTACCCTTACTCTTACCCCTACCCTTACCCTTACCCTTACCCTTACCCTTACCCTTACCCTTACCCTTACCCTTACCCTTACCCTTACCCTTACCCTTGCTTTTACCCTTAGGCTTACCCTCACCTTTACCCTTACCCTTACCCTTACCCTTACCCTTACCCTTACCCTTGCTTTTACCCCTAAGCTTACCCTTACCCTTACCCTTACCCTTACCCTTAGCCTTACCCTTACCCTTGCTTTTACCCTTAAGCTTACCCTTACCCTTACCCTTACCCTTACCCTTGCTTTTACCCTTAGGCTTACCCTTACCCTTACCCTTACCCTTACCCTTAAGCTTACCCTTACCCTTACCCTTACCCTTACCCTTACCCTTACCCTTACCCTTACCCTTACCCTTACCCTTACCCTTACCCTTACCCTTACCCTTGCTTTTACCCTTAAGCTTACCCTTACCCTTACCCTTACCCTTACCCTTACCCTTACCCTTACCCTTACCCTTACCCTTACCCTTACCCTTACCCTTACTTAGGGTAAGGGTAAGGGTAAGCTTAAGGGTAAAAGCAAGGTAAGGGTAAGGGTAAGGGTAAGGGTAAGGGTAAGGGTAAGGGTAAGGGTAAGCTTAAGGGTAAGGGTAAGGGTAAGGGTAAGGGTAAGGGTAAGCTTAAGGGTAAAAGCAAGGGTAAGGGTAAGGGTAAGGGTAAGGGTAAGCTTAAGGGTAAGGGTAAGGGTAAGGGTAAGGGTAAGCTTAAGGGTAAAAGCAAGGGTAAGGTTAAGGGTAAGGGTAAGGGTAAGGGTAAGGGTAAGCTTAAGGGTAAGGGTAAGGGTAAGGGTAAGGGTAAGCTTAAGGGTAAAAGCAAGGGTAAGGGTAAGGGTAAGGGTAAGGGTAAGGGTAAGGGTAAGGGTAAGGGTAAGGGTAAGGGTAAGGGTAAGGGTAAGGGTAAGGGTAAGGGTAAGCTTAAGGGTAAGGGTAAGGGTAAGGGTAAGCTTAAGGGTAAAAGCAAGGGTAAGGGTAAGGGTAAGGGTAAGGGTAAGCTTAAGGGTAAAAGCAAGGGTAAGGGTAAGGGTAAGGGTAAGGGTAAGGGTAAGGGTAAGGGTAAGGGTAAGGGTAAGGGTAAGCTTAAGGGTAAGGGTAAGGGTAAGGGTAAGCTTAGGGGTAAAAGCAGGTAAGGGTAAGGGTAAGGGTAAGGGTAAGGGTAAAGGTAAGGGTAAGCCTAAGGTAAAAGCAAGGGTAAGGGTAAGGGTAAGGGTAAGGGTAAGGGTAAGGGTAAGGGTAAGGGTAAGTGTAAGGGTAAGCTTAAGGGTAAAAGCAAGGGTAAGGGTAAGGGTAAGGGTAAGGGTAAGGGTAAGGGTAAGGGTAAGCTTAAGGGTAAAAGCAAGGGTAAGGGTAAGGGTAAGGGTAAGGGTAAGGGTAAGGGTTAGGGTAAGGGTAAGGGTAAGCTTAAGGGTAAAAGCAAGGGTAAGGGTAAGGGTAAGGGTAAGGGTAAGGGTTAGGGTAAGGGTAAAGGTAAGGGTAAGCCTAAGGGTAAAAGCAAGGGTAAGGGTAAGGGTAAGGGTAAGGGTAAGGGTAAGGGTAAGGGTAAGGGTAAGGGTAAGAGTAAGGGTAAGGGTAAGGGTAAGCTTAAGGGTAAAAGCAAGGGTAAGGGTAAGGGTAAGGGTAAGGGTAAGCCTAAGGGTAAAAGCAAGGGTAAGGGTAAGGTTAAGGGTAAGGGTAAGGGTAAGCTTAAGGGTAAAAGCAAGGGTAAGGGTAAGGGTAAGGGTAAGGGTAAGGGTAAGCTTAAGGGTAAAAGCAAGGGTAAGGGTAAGGGTGAGGGTAAGGGTAAGGGTGAGGGTAAGGGTAAGGGTAAAGGTAAGGGTAAGCCAAAGAGTAAAAGCAAGGGTAAGGGTAAGGGTAAGGGTAAGGGTAAGGGTAAGGGTAAGGGTAAGGGTAAGGGTAAGCTTAAGGGTAAAAGCAAGGGTAAGGATAAGGGTAAGGGTAAGGGTAAGGGTAAGGGTAAGGGTAAGGGTAAGGGTAAGCTTAAGGGTAAAAGCAAGTGTAAGGGTAAGGGTAAGGGTAAGGGTAAGGGTAAGGGTAAGAGTAAGGGTAAAGGTAAGAGTAAGCCTAAGGGTAAAAGCAAGGGTAAGGGTAAGGGTAAGGGTAAGGGTAAGGGTAAGGGTAAGGGTAAGGGTAAGGGTAAGGGTAAGGGTAAGGGTAAAGGTAAGGGTAAGCCTAAGGGTAAAAGCAAGGGTAAGGGTAAGGGTAAGGGTAAGGGTAAGGGTAAGGGTAAGGGTAAGCTTAAGGGTAAAAGCAAGGGTAAGGGTAAGGGTAAGGGTAAGGGTAAGGGTAAGGGGAAGGGTTAGGGTAAGGGTAAGGGTAAGCTTAAGGGTAAAAGCAAGGGTAAGGGTAAGGGTAAGGGTAAGGGTAAGGGTTAGGGTAAGGGTAAAGGTAAGGGTAAGCCTAAGGGTAAAAGCAAGGGTAAGGGTAAGGGTAAGGGTAAGGGTAAGGGTAAGGGTAAGGGTAAGGGTAAGGGTAAGAGTAAGGGTAAGGGTAAGGGTAAGCTTAAGGGTAAAAGCAAGGGTAAGGGTAAGGGTAAGGGTAAGGGTAAGCCTAAGGGTAAAAGCAAGGGTAAGGGTAAGGTTAAGGGTAAGGGTAAGGGTAAGCTTAAGGGTAAAAGCAAGGGTAAGGGTAAGGGTAAGGGTAAGGGTAAGGGTAAGCTTAAGGGTAAAAGCAAGGGTAAGGGTAAGGGTGAGGGTAAGGGTAAGGGTGAGGGTAAGGGTAAGGGTAAAGGTAAGGGTAAGCCAAAGAGTAAAAGCAAGGGTAAGGGTAAGGGTAAGGGTAAGGGTAAGGGTAAGGGTAAGGGTAAGGGTAAGGGTAAGGGTAAGGGTAAGGGTAAGCTTAAGGGTAAAAGCAAGGGTAAGGATAAGGGTAAGGGTAAGGGTAAGGGTAAGGGTAAGGGTAAGGGTAAGGGTAAGCTTAAGGGTAAAAGCAAGTGTAAGGGTAAGGGTAAGGGTAAGGGTAAGGGTAAGGGTAAGGGTAAGGGTAAGGGTAAGGGTAAGGGTAAGGGTAAGCTTAAGGGTAAAAGCAAGGGTAAGGGTTAGGGTAAGGGTAAGGGTAAGGGTAAGGGTAAGGGTAAGCTTAAGGGTAAAAGCAAGGGTAAGGGTAAGGGTAAGGGTAAGGGTAAGGGTAAGGGTAAGGGTAAGGGTAAGGGTAAGGGTAAGAGTAAGGGTAAAGGTAAGAGTAAGCCTAAGGGTAAAAGCAAGGGTAAGGGTAAGGGTAAGGGTAAGGGTAAGGGTAAGGGTAAGGGTAAGGGTAAGGGTAAGGGTAAGGGTAAGGGTAAGGGTAAGGGTAAGGGTAAGGGTAAGGGTAAGCTTAAGGGTATAAGCAAGGGTAAGGGTAAGGGTAAGGGTGAGGGTAAAGGTAAAGGTAAGGGTAAGGGTAAGCTTAAGGGTGAAAGCAAGGGTAAGGGTAAGGGTAAGGGTAAGGGTAAGGGTAAGGGTAAGCTTAAGGGTAAAAGCAAGGGTAAGGGTAAGGGTAAGGGTAAGGGTAAGGGTAAGGGTAAGGGTAAGGGTAAGGGTAAGGGTAAGGGTAAGGGTAAAGGTAAGGTTAAGCCTAAGGGTAAAAGCAAGGGTAAGGGTAAGGGTAAGGGTAAGGGTAAGGGTAAGGGTAAGGGTAAGGGTAAATGTAAGCTTAAGGGTAAAAGCAAGGGTAAGGGTAAGGGTAAGGGTAAGGGTAAGCCTAAGGGTAAAAGCAAGGGTAAGGGTAAGGGTAAGGGTAAGGGTAAGGGTAAGCTTAAGGGTAAAAGCAAGGGTAAGGGTAAGGGTAAGGGTAAGGGTAAGGGTAAGGGTAAGCTCAAGGGTAAAAGCAAGGGTAAGGGTAAGGGTAAGGGTAAGGGTAAGGGTAAGGGTAAGGGTAAGGGTAAGGGTAAGCTTAAGGGTAAAAGCAAGGGTAAGGGTAAGGGTAAGGGTAAGGGTAAGGGTAAGGGTAAGGGTAAGGGTAAGGGTAAGGGTAAGGGTAAGGGTAAGCTTAAGGGTAAGGGTAAGGGTAAGGGTAAGCTTAGGGGTAAAAGCAAGGGTAAGGGTAAGGGTAAGGGTAAGGGTAAGGGTAAAGGTAAGGGTAAGCCTAAGGGTAAAAGCAAGGGTAAGGGTAAGGGTAAGGGTAAGGGTAAGGGTAAGGGTAAGGGTAAGGGTAGGGGTAAGTGTAAGGGTAAGCTTAAGGGTAAAAGCAAGGGTAAGGGTAAGGGTAAGGGTAAGGGTAAGGGTAAGGGTAAGGGTAAGGGTAAGCTTAAGGGTAAAAGCAAGGGTAAGGGTAAGGGTAAGGGTAAGGGTAAAGGTAAGGGTAAGGGTTAGGGTAAGGGTAAGGGTAAGCTTAAGGGTAAAAGCAAGGGTAAGGGTAAGGGTAAGGGTAAGGGTAAGGGTTAGGGTAAGGGTAAAGGTAAGGGTAAGCCTAAGCGTAAAAGCAAGGGTAAGCGTAAGGGTAAGGGTAAGGGTAAGGGTAAGGGTAAGGGTAAGGGTAAGGGTAAGAGTAAGGGTAAGGGTAAGGGTAAGCTTAAGGGTAAAAGCAAGGGTAAGGGTAAGGGTAAGGGTAAGGGTAAGCCTAAGGGTAAAAGCAAGGGTAAGGGTAAGGTTAAGGGTAAGGGTAAGGGTAAGCTTAAGGGTAAAAGCAAGGGTAAGGGTAAGGGTAAGGGTAAGGGTAAGGGTAAGCTTAAGGGTAAAAGCAAGGGTAAGGGTAAGGGTGAGGGTAAGGGTAAGGGTAAGGGTAAGGGTAAGGGTAAAGGTAAGGGTAAGCCAAAGAGTAAAAGCAAGGGTAAGGGTAAGGGTAAGGGTAAGGGTAAGGGTAAGGGTAAGGGTAAGGGTAAGGGTAAGGGTAAGGGTAAGGGTAAGGGTAAGGGTAAGCTTAAGGGTAAAAGCAAGGGTAAGGATAAGGGTAAGGGTAAGGGTAAGGGTAAGGGTAAGGGTAAGGGTAAGGGTAAGCTTAAGGGTAAAAGCAAGTGTAAGGGTAAGGGTAAGGGTAAGGGTAAGGGTAAGGGTAAGGGTAAGGGTAAGGGTAAGGGTAAGGGTAAGCTTAAGGGTAAAAGCAAGGGTAAGGGTTAGGGTAAGGGTAAGGGTAAGGGTAAGGGTAAGGGTAAGCTTAAGGGTAAAAGCAAGGGTAAGGGTAAGGGTAAGGGTAAGGGTAAGGGTAAGGGTAAGGGTAAGGGTAAGGGTAAGGGTAAAGGTAAGAGTAAGCCTAAGGGTAAAAGCAAGGGTAAGGGTAAGGGTAAGGGTAAGGGTAAGGGTAAGGGTAAGGGTAAGGGTAAGGGTAAGGGTAAGGGTAAGGGTAAGGGTAAGGGTAAGGGTAAGGGTAAGGGTAAGCTTAAGGGTATAAGCAAGGGTAAGGGTAAGGGTAAGGGTAGGGTAAAGGTAAGGGTAAGGGTAAGGGTAAGCTTAAGGGTAAAAGCAAGGGTAAGGGTAAGGGTAAGGGTAAGGGTAAGGGTAAGGGTAAGCTTAAGGGTAAAAGCAAGGGTAAGGGTAAGGGTAAGGGTAAGGGTAAGGGTAAGGGTAAGGGTAAGGGTAAGGGTAAGGGTAAGGGTAAGGGTAAGGGTAAGGGTAAGGGTAAGGGTAAAGGTAAGGTTAAGCCTAAGGGTAAAAGCAAGGGTAAGGGTAAGGGTAAGGGTAAGGGTAAGGGTAAGGGTAAGGGTAAGGGTAAGGGTAAGGGTAAGGGTAAGGGTAAATGTAAGCTTAAGGGTAAAAGCAAGGGTAAGGGTAAGGGTAAGGGTAAGGGTAAGCCTAAGGGTAAAAGCAAGGGTAAGGGTAAGGGTAAGGGTAAGGGTAAGGGTAAGCTTAAGGGTAAAAGCAAGGGTAAGGGTAAGGGTAAGGGTAAGGGTAAGGGTAAGGGTAAGGGTAAGCTTAAGGGTAAAAGCAAGGGTAAGGGTAAGGGTAAGGGTAAGGGTAAGGGTAAGGGTAAGGGTAAGGGTAAGGGTAAGGGTAAAGGTAAGGGTAAGCCTAAGGGTCAAAGCAAGGGTAAGGGTAAGGGTAAGGGTAAGGGTAAGGGTAAGGGTAAGGGTAAGGTTAAGGGTAAGGGTAAGCTTAAGGGTAAAAGCAAGGGTAAGGGTAAGGGTAAGGGTAAGGGTAAGGGTAAGGGTAAGGGTGAGGGTAAGTGTAAGGGTAAGCTTAAGGGTAAGGGTAAGGGTAAGGGTAAGGGTAAGCCTAAGGGTAAAAGCAAGGGTAAGTGTAAGGGTAAGGGTAAGGGTAAGGGTAAGCTTACCCTTACCCTTACCCTTACCCTTACCCTTACCCTTACCCTTGCTTTTACCCTTAAGCTTACCCTTACCCTTACCCTTACCCTCACCCTTACCCTTACCCTTACCCTTACCCTTACCCTTATCCTTACCCTTGCTTTTACCCTTAAGCTCACCCTTACCCTTACCCTTACCCTTACCCTTACCCTTACCCTTACCCTTACCCTTACCCTTGCTTTTACTCTTAGGCTTACCCTTACCTTTACCCTTACCCTTACCCTCACCCTTACCCTCACCCTTACCCTTACCCTTGCTTTTACCCTTAAGCTTACCCTTACCCTTACCCTTACCCTTACCCTTACCCTTGCTTTTACCCTTAAGCTTACCCTTACCCTTACCCTTAACCTTACCCTTACCCTTGCTTTTACCCTTAGGCTTACCCTTACCCTTACCCTTACCCTTACCCTTGCTTTTACCCTTAAGCTTACCCTTACCCTTACCCTTACTCTTACCCTTACCCTTACCCTTACCCTTACCCTTACCCTTACCCTTACCCTTACCCTTACCCTTACCCTTACCCTTACCCTTGCTTTTACCCTTAGGCTTACCCTTACCTTTACCCTTACCCTAACCCTTACCCTTACCCTTACCCTTACCCTCACCCTTGCTTTTACCCTTAAGCTTACCCTTACCCTTACCCTCACCCTTACCCTTACCCTTACCCTTACCCTTACCCTTACCCTTACCCTTGCTTTTACCCTTAAGCTTACCCTTACCCTTACCCTTACCCTTACCCTTACCCTTACCCTTACCCTTACCCTTACCCTTACCCTTACCCTTACCCTTACCCTTGCCTTTACCCTTAAGCTTACCCTTACCCTCACCCTTACCCTTACCCTTACCCTTACCCTTACCCTTACCCTTACCCTTGCTTTTACCCTTAGGCTTACCCTTACCTTTACCCTTACCCTTACCCTTACCCTTACCCTTACCCTTGCTTTTACCCTTAAGCTTACCCTTACCCTTACCCTTACCCTTAAGCTTACCCTTACCCTTACCCTTACCCTTACCCTTACCCTTACCCTTACCCTTACCCTTACCCTTACCCTTACCCTTACCCTTTCCCTTGCTTTTACCCTTAAGCTTACCGTTACCCTTACCCTTACCCTTACCCTTACCCTTGCTTTTACCCTTAAGCTTACCCTTACCCTTACCCTTACCCTTAAGCTTACCCTTACCCTTACCCTTATCCTTACCCTTACCCTTACCCTTACCCTTACCCTTACCCTTACCCTTACCCTTACCCTTACCCTTGATTTTACCCTTGAGCTTACCCTTACCCTTACCCTTACCCTTAAGCTTACCCTTACCCTTACCCTTACCCTTACCCTTACCCTTAACCTTACCCTTGCTTTTACCCTTAAGCTTACCCTTATCCTTACCCTTACCCTTACCCTTAAGCTTACCCTTACCCTTACCCTTACCCTTACCCTTACCCTTGCTTTTACCCTTAAGCTTACCCTTACCCTTACCCTTACCCTTACCCTTAAGCTTACCCTTACCCTTACCCTTACCCTTACCCTTACCCTTACCCTTACCCTTACCCTTGCTTTTACCCTTAAGCTTACCCTTACCCTTACCCTAAGTAAGGGTAAGGGTAAGGGTAAGGGTAAGGGTAAGGGTAAGGGTAAGGGTAAGGGTAAGGGTAAGGGTAAGGGTAAGGGTAAGGGTAAGCTTAAGGGTAAGGGTAAGGGTAAGGGTAAGGGTAAGCCTAAGGGTAAAAGCAAGGGTAAGGGTAAGGGTAAGGGTAAGGGTAAGGGTAAGCTTAAGGGTAAAAGCAAGGGTAAGGGTAAGGCTAAAGGTAAGGGTAAGGGTAAGGGTAAGGGTAAGGGTAAGGGTAAGCTTAAGGGTAAAAGCAAAGGTAAGGGTAAGGGTAAGGGTAAGGGTAAGGGTAAGGGTAAGGGTAAAGGTGAGGGTAAGCCTAAGGGTAAAAGCAAGTGTAAGGGTAAGGGTAAGGGTAAGGGTAAGGTTAAGGGTAAGGGTAAGGGTAGGGGTAAGAGTAAGGGTAAGGGTAAGCTTAAGGGTAAAAGCAAGGGTAAGGGTAAGGGTAAGGGTAAGGGTAAGCTTAAGGGTAAAAGCAAGGGTAAGGGTAAGGGTAAGGGTAAGGGTAAGGGTAAGGGTAAGGGTAAGGGTAAGGGTAAGGGTAAGGGTAAGGGTAAGGGTAAGGGTAAAGGTAAGGGTAAGGGTAAGGGTAAGGGTAAGGGTAAGGGTAAGGGTAAGGGTAAGGGTAAGCTTAAGGGTAAAAGCAAGGGTAAGGGTAAGGGTAAGGGTAAGGGTAATGGTTAGGGTAAAGGTAAGGGTAAGCCTAAGGGTAAAAGCAAGGGTAAGGGTAAGGGTAAGGGTAAGGGTAAGGGTAAGGGTAAGGGTAAGGGTAAGGGTAAGGGTAAGCTTAAGGGTAAAAGCAAGGGTAAGGGTAAGGGTAAGGGTAAGGGTAAGGGTAAGGGTAAGGGTAAGGGTAAGGGTAAGGGTAAGCTTAAGGGTAAGGGTAAGGGTAAGGGTAAGGGTAAGCTTAAGGGTAAAAGCAAGGGTAAGGGTAAGGGTAAGGGTAAGGGTAAGGGTAAGCTTAAGGGTAAAAGCAAGGGTAAGGGTAAGGGTAAGGGTAAGGGTAAGGGTAAGGGTAAGGGTAAGGGTAAGGGTAAGGGTAAGGGTAAGCTTAAGGGTAAGGGTAAGGGTAAGGGTAAGGGTAAGCTTAAGGGTAAAAGCAAGGGTAAGGGTAAGAGTAAGGGTAAGGGTAAGGGTAAGGGTAAGGGTAAGGGTAAGGGTGAGCTTAAGGGTAAAAGCAAGGGTAAGGGTAAGGGTAAGGGTAAGGGTAAGGGTAAGGGTAAGGGTAAGGGTAAGGGTAAGGGTAAGGGTAAGGGTAAGCTTAAGGGTAAAAGCAAGGGTAAGGGTAAGGGTAAGGGTAAGTGTAAGGGTAAGGGTAAGGGTAAGGGTAAGGGAAAGGTAAGGGTAAGCCTAAGGGTAAAAGCAAGGGTAAGGGTAAGGGTAAGGGTAAGGGTAAGAGTAAGGGTAAGGGTAAGGGTAAGGGTAAGCTTAAGGGTAAAAGCAAGGGTAAGGGTAAGGGTAAGGGTAAGGGTAAGCCTAAGGGTAAAAGCAAGGGTAAGGGTAAGGGTAAGGGTAAGGGTAAGGGTAAGGGTAAGCTTAAGGGTAAAAGCAAGGGTGAGGGTAAGGGTAAGGGTAAGGGTAAGGGTAAGGGTAAGGGTAAGCTTAAGGGTAAAAGCAAGGGTAAGGGTAAGGGTAAGGGTAAGGGTAAGGGTAAGGGTAAGGGTAAGCTTAAGGGTAAAAGCAAGGGTAAGGGTAAGGGTAAGGGTAAGGGTAAGGGTAAGGGTAAAGGTAAGGGTAAGCCTAAGGGTAAAAGCAAGGGTAAGGGTAAGCCTAAGGGTAAAAGCAAGGGTAAGGGTAAGGGTAAGGGTAAGGGTAAGGGTAAGGGTAAGGGTAAGGGTAAGGGTAAGGGTAAGGGTAAGGGTAAGGGTAAGGGTAAGGGTAAGGGTAAGGGTAAGGGTAAGGGTAAGGGTAAGGGTAAGGGTAAGGGTAAGGGTAAGGGTAAGGGTAAGGGTAAGGGTAAGGGTAAGGGTAAGGGTAAGGGTAAGGGTAAGGGTAAGGGTAAGGGTAAGGGTAAGGGTAAGGGTAAGGGTAAGGGTAAGCTTAAGGGTAAAAGCAAGGGTAAGGGTAAGGGTAAGGGTAAGGGTAAGCCTAAGGGTAAAAGCAAGGGTAAGGGTAAGGGTAAGGGTAAGGGTAAGGGTAAGCTTAAGGGTAAAAGCAAGGGTAAGGGTAAGGGTAAGGGTAAGGGTAAGGGTAAGGGTAAGGGTAAGGGTAAGGGTAAGCTTAAGGGTAAAAGCAAGGGTAAGGGTAAGGGTAAGGGTAAGGGTAAGGTAAGGGTAAGGGTAAGGGTAAGGGTAAAGGTAAGGGTAAGCCTAAGGGTAAAAGCAAGGGTAAGGGTAAGGGTAAGGGTAAGGGTAAGGGTAAGGGTAAGCTTAAGGGTAAAAGCAAGGTAAGGGTAAGGGTAAGGGTAAGGGTAAGGGTAAGGGTAAGGGTAAGGGTAAGGGTAAGGGTAAGGGTAAAGGTAAGGGTAAGCCTAAGGGTAAAAGCAAGGGTAAGGTAAGGGTAAGAGTAAGGGTAAGAGTAAGGGTAAGGGTAAGGGTAAGGGTAAGCTTAAGGGTAAAAGCAAGGGTTAGGTAAGGGTAAGGGTAAGGGTAAGCCTAAGGGTAAAAGCAAGGGTAAGGGTAAGGGTAAGGGTAAGGGTAAGGGTAAGGGTAAGCTTAAGGGTAAAAGCAAGTGTGAGGGTAAGGGTAAGGGTAAGGGTAAGGGTAAGGGTAAGGGTAAGGGTAAGGGTAAGGGTAAGCTTAAGGGTAAAAGCAAGGGTAAGGGTAAGGGTAAGGGTAAGGGTAAGGGTAAGGGTAAGGGTAAGGGTAAGGGTAAGGGTAAGCTTAAGGGTAAAAGCAAGGGTAAGGGTAAGGGTAAGGGTAAGGGTAAGGGTAAAGGTAAGGGTAAGCCTAAGGGTAAAAGCAAGGGTAAGGTAAGGGTAAGGGTAAGGGTAAGGGTAAGGGTAAGGGTAAGGGTAAGGGTAAGGGTAAGGGTAAGGGTAAGGGTAAGGGTAAGGGTAAGGGTAAGGGTAAGGGTAAGGGTAAGGGTAAGGGTAAGGGTAAGGGTAAGGGTAAGGGTAAGGGTAAGGGTAAGGGTAAGGGTAAGCTTAAGGTAAAAGCAAGGGTAAGGGTAAGGGTAAGGGTAAGGGTAAGCCTAAGGGTAAAAGCAAGGGTAAGGGTAAGGGTAAGGGTAAGGGTAAGGTAAGCTTAAGGGTAAAAGCAAGGGTAAGGGTAAGGGTAAGGGTAAGGGTAAGGGTAAGGGTAAGCTTAAGGGTAAAAGCAAGGGTAAGGGTAAGGGTAAGGGTAAGGGTAAGGGTAAGGGTAAAGGTAAGGTAAGCCTAAGGGTAAAAGCAAGGGTAAGGGTAAGGGTAAGGGTAAGGGTAAGGGTAAGGGTAAGGGTAAGGGTAAGGGTAAGGGTAAGCTTAAGGGTAAAAGCAAGGGTAAGGGTAAGGGTAAGGGTAAGGGTAAGGGTAAGGGTAAGGGTAAGGGTAAGGGTAAGGGTAAGGGTAAGCTTAAGGGTAAGGGTAAGGGTAAGGGTAAGGGTAAGCTTAAGGGTAAAAGCAAGGTAAGGGTAAGGGTAAGGGTAAGGGTAAGGGTAAGGGTAAGGGTAAGGGTAAGCTTAAGGGTAAGGGTAAGGGTAAGGGTAAGGGTAAGCTTAAGGGTAAAAGCAAGGGTAAAGGGTAAGGGTAAGGGTAAGGGTAAGGGTAAGCTTAAGGTAAGGGTAGGTAAGGGTAAGGGTAAGCTTAAGGGTAAAAGCAAGGTAAGGTTAAGGGTAAGGGTAAGGGTAAGGGTAAGGGTAAGGGTAAGCTTTAGGGTAAGGGTAAGGGTAAGGGTAAGGGTAAGCTTAAGGGTAAGGGTAAGGTTAAGGGTAAGGGTAAGGGTAAGGGTAAGGGTAAGGGTAAGGGTAAGGGTAAGGGTAAGGGTAAGGGTAAGGGTAAGGGTAAGCTTAAGGGTAAGGGTAAGGGTAAGGGTAAGCTTAAGGGTAAAAGCAAGGGTAAGGGTAAGGGTAAGGGTAAGGGTAAGGGTAAGCTTAAGGGTGAAAGCAAGGGTAAGGGTAAGGGTAAGGGTAAGGGTAAGGGTAAGGGTAAGGGTAAGGTTAAGGGTAAGGGTAAGGGTAAGGGTAAGCTTAAGGGTAAGGGTAAGGGTAAGGGTAAGCTTAAGGGTAAAAGCAAGGGTAAGGGTAAGGGTAAGGGTAAGGGTGAGGGTAAAGGTAAGGGTAAGCCTAAGGGTAAAAGCAAGGGTAAGGGTAAGGGTAAGGGTAAGGGTAAGGGTAAGGGTAAGGGTAAGGGTAAGGGTAAGGGTAAGCTTAAGGGTAAAAGCAAGGGTAAGGGTAAGGGTAAGGGTAAGGGTAAGGGTAAGGGTAAGGGTAAGGGTAAGGGTAAGGGTAAGGGTAAGCTTAAGGTAAGGTAAGGGTAAGGGTAAGGGTAAGCTTAAGGGTAAAAGCAAGGTTAAGGGTAAGGGTAAGGGTAAGGGTAAGGGTAAGGGTAAGGGTAAGGGTAAGCTTAAGGGTAAGGGTAAGGGTAAGGGTAAGGGTAAGCTTAAGGGTAAAAGCAAGGGTAAGGGTAAGGGTAAGGGTAAGGGTAAGGGTAAGCTTAAGGGTAAGGGTAAGGGTAAGGGTAAGCTTAAGGGTAAAAGCCAGGGTAAGGTTAAGGGTAAGGGTAAGGGTAAGGGTAAGGGTAAGGGTAAGGGTAAGGGTAAGGGTAAGGGTAAGGGTAAGGGTAAGGGTAAGGGTAAGCTTAAGGGTAAGGGTAAGGGTAAGCTTAAGGGTAAAAGCAAGGGTAAGGGTAAGGGTAAGGGTAAGGGTAAGGGTAAGCTTAAGGGTGAAAGCAAGGGTAAGGGTAAGGGTAAGGGTAAGGGTAAGGGTAAGGGCAAGGGTAAGGTTAAGGGTAAGGGTAAGGGTAAGGGTAAGCTTAAGGGTAAGGGTAAGGTAAGGGTAAGCTTAGGTAAAAGCAAGGGTAAGGGTAAGGGTAAGGGTAAGGGTAAGGGTAGGGTAAGGTAAGGGTAAGCCTAAGGGTAAAAGCAAGGGTAAGGGTAAGGGTAAGGGTAAGGGTAAGGGTAAGGGTAAGGTAAGGGTAAGGGTAAGGGTAAGGGTAAGCTTAAGGGTAAAAGCAAGGGTAAGGGTAAGGGTAAGGGTAAGGGTAAGGGTAAGGGTAAGGGTAAGGGTAAGGGTAAGGGTAAGCTTAGTAAGCTTAAGGGTAAAAGCAAGGGTAAGGGTAAGGGTAAGGGTAAGGGTAAGGGTAAGGGTAAGGGTAAGGGTAAGGGTAAGGGTAAGCTTAAGTGTAAAAGCAAGGGTAAGGGTAAGGGTAAGGGTAAGGGTAAGGGTTAGGGTAAGGGTAAAGGTAAGGGTAAGCCTAAGGGTAAAAGCAAGGGTAAGGGTAAGGGTAAGGGTAAGGGTAAGGGTAAGGGTAAGGGTAAGGGTAAGGGTAAGAGTAAGGGTAAGGGTTAGGGTAAGCTTAAGGGTAAAAGCAAGGGTAAGGGTAAGGGTAAGGGTAAGGGTAAGCCTAAGGGTAAAAGCAAGGGTAAGGGTAAGGTTAAGGGTAAGGGTAAGGGTAAGCTTAAGGTTAAAAGCAAGGGTAAGGGTAAGGGTAAGGGTAAGAGTAAGGGTAAGCTTAAGGGTAAAAGCAAGGGTAAGGGTAAGGGTGAGGGTAAGGGTAATTGTAAGGGTAAGGGTAAAGGTAAGGGTAAGCCTAAGAGTAAAAGCAAGGGTAAGGGTAAGGGTAAGGGTAAGGGTAAGGGTAAGGGTAAGGGTAAGGGTAAGGGTAAGGGTAAGGGTAAGGGTAAGCTTAAGGGTAAAAGCAAGGGTAAGGATAAGGGTAGGGGTAAGGGTAAGGGTAAGGGTAAGGGTAAACTTAAGGGTAAAAGCAAGAGTAAGGGTAAGGGTAAGGGTAAGGGTAAGGGTAAGGGTAAGGGTAAGGGTAAAAGTAAGGGTAAGCTTAAGGGTAAAAGCAAGGGTAAGGGTTAGGGTAAGGGTAAGGGTAAGGGTAAGGGTAAGGGTAAGCTTAAGGGTAATAGCAAGGGTAAGGGTAAGGGTAAGGGTAAGGGTAAGGGTAAGGGTAAAGGTAAGGGTAAGCCTAAGGGTAAAAGCAAGGGTAAGGGTAAGGGTAAGGGTAAGGGTAAGGGTAAGGGTAAGGGTAAGGGTAAGGGTAAGGGTAAGGGTAAGGGTAAGGGTAAGGGTAAGGGTAAGGGTAAGCTTAAGGGTATATGCAAGGGTAAGGGTAAGGGTAAGGGTGAGGGTAAGGGTAAGGGTAAGGGTAAGGGTAAGCTTAAGGGTAAAAGCAAGGGTAAGGGTAAGGGTAAGGGTAAGGGTAAGGGTAAGGGTAAGGGTAAGGGTAAGGGTAAGGGTAAGGGTAAGCTTAAGGGTAAAAAGCAAGGGTAAAGGTAAGGGTAAGGGTAAGGGTAAGGGTAAGGGTAAGGGTAAGGGTAAGGGTAAGGGTAAAGGTAAGGTTAAGCCTAAGGGTAAAAGCAAGGGTAAGGGTAAGGGTAAGGGTAAGGGTAAGGGTAAGGGTAAGGGTAAGGGTAAGGGTAAGCTTAAGGGTAAAAGCAAGGGTAAGGGTAAGGGTAAGGGTAAGGGTAAGCCTAAGGGTAAAAGCAAGGGTAAGAGTAAGGGTAAGGGTAAGGGTAAGGGTAAGCTTAAGGGTAAAAGCAAGGGTAAGGGTAAGGGTAAGGGTAAGGGTAAGGGTAAGGGAAAGGGTAAGCTTAAGGGTAAAAGCAAGGGTAAGGGTAAGGGTAAGGGTAAGGGTAAGGGTAAGGGTAAGGGTAAGGGTAAAGGTAAGGGTAAGCCTAAGGGTCAAAGCAAGGGTAAGGGTAAGGGTAAGGGTAAGGGTAAGGGTAAGGGTAAGGGTAAGGGTAAGGGTAAGGGTAAGGGTAAGGGTAAGGGTAAGCTTAAGGGTAAAAGCAAGGGTAAGGGTAAGGGTAAGGGTAAGGGTAAGGGTAAGGGTAAGGGTAAGGGTAAGGGTAAGGGTAAGGGTAAGGGTAAGGGTAAGGGTAAGGGTAAGGGTAAGCTTAAGGGTAAGGGTAAGGGTAAGGGTAAGGGTAAGCCTAAGGGTAAAAGCAAGGGTAAGTGTAAGGGTAAGGGTAAGGGTAAGGGTAAGCTTAAGGGTAAAAGCAAGGGTAAGGGTAAGGGTAAGGGTAAGGGTAAGCTTAAGGGTAAAAGCAAGGGTAAGGGTAAGGGTAAGGGTAAGGGTAAGGGTAAGGGTAAGGCTAAAGGTAAGGGTAAGCCTAAGGGTAAAAGCAAGGGTAAGGGTAAGGGTAAGAGTAAGGGTAAGGGTAAGGGTAAGGGTAAGGGTAAGGGTAAGGGTAAGGGTAAGGGTAAGGGTAAAGGTAAGGGTAAGGGTAAGCTTAAGGGTAAAAGCAAGGGTAAGGGTAAGGGTAAGGGTAAGGGTAAGAGTAAGGGTAAGGGTAAGGGTAAGCTTAAGGGTAAAAGCAAGGGTGAGGGTAAGGGTAAGGGTAAGGGTAAGGGTAAGGGTAAGGGTAAGGGTAAGGGTAAGGGTAAGGGTAAGGGTAAGGGTAAGGGTAAGCTTAAGGGTAAAAGCAATGGTAAGGGTAAGGGTAAGGGTAAGGGTAAGGGTAAGGGTAAGGGTAAGGGTAGGGGTAAGGGTAAGGGTAAGCTTAAGGGTAAAAGCAAGGGTAAGGGTAAGGGTAAGGGTAAGGGTAAGGGTAAGGGTAAGGGTAATGGTAAGGGTAAAGGTAAGGGTAAGCCTAAGGGTAAAAGCAAGGGTAAGGGTAAGGGTAAGGGTAAGGGTAAGGGTAAGGTTAAGGGTAAGGGTTAGGGTAAGGGTAAGGGTAAGGGTAAGGGTAAGCTTAAGGGTAAAAGCAAGGGTAAGGGTAAGGTTAAGGGTAAGGGTAAGGGTAAGGGTAAGGGTAAGGGTAAGCTTAAGGGTAAGGGTAAGGGTAAGGGTAAGGGTAAGCTTAAGGGTAAAAGCAAGGGTAAGGGTAAGGGTAAGGGAAAGGGTAAGGGTAAGCTTAAGGGTAAAAGCAAGGGTAAGGGTAAGGGTAAGGGTAAGGGTAAGGGTTAGGGTAAGGGTTAGCTTAAGGGTAAGGGTTAGGGTAAGGGTAAGGGTAAGGGTAAGGGTAAGCTTAAGGGTAAAAGCAAGGGTAAGGGTAAGGGTAAGGGTAAGGGTAAGGGTAAGGGTAAGGGTAAGGGTAAGGGTAAAAGCAAGGGTAAGGGTAAGGGTAAGGGTAAGGGTAAGGGTAAGCTTAAGGGTAAGGGTAAGGGTAAGGGTAAGCTTAAGGGTAAAAGCAAGGGTAAGGTTAAGGGTAAGGGTAAGGGTAAGGGTAAGGGTAAGGGTAAGCTTAAGGGTTAGGGTAAGGGTAAGGGTAAGGGTAAGCTTAAGGGTAAAAGCAAGGGTAAGGGTAAGGGTAAGGGTAAGGGTAAGGGTAAGGGTAAGGGTAAGGGTAAGGGTAAGGGTAAGGGTAAGGGTAAGGGTAAGGGTAAGGGTAAG
>CAUEHS010001021.1:0-20207 GCA_958510865.1 Myrrha octodecimguttata
TAAGGGTAAGGTAAGGGTAAGGGTAAGGGTAGCTTAAGGGTAAAAGCAAGGGTAAGGGTAAGGGTAAGGGTAAGGGTAAGGGTAAGGGTAAGGTAAGGGTAAGCTAAGGGTAAAAGCAGGTAAGGGTAAGGGTAAGGGTAAGGGTAAGGGTAAGGGTAAGGTAAGGGTAAGGGTAAGGGTAAGGGTAAGCTTAAGGGTAAAGCAAGGGTAAGGGTAAGGGTAAGGGTAAGGTAAGCTAAGGTAAAGCAAGGGTAAGGGTAAGGGTAAGGGTAAGGGTAAGGGTAAGGGTAAGCTTAAGGGTAAAAGCAAGGGTAAGGTAAGGGTAAGGTAGGGTAAGGGTAAGGGTAAGCTTAAGGTAAGCAAGGGTAAGGGTAGGGTAAGGGTAAGGGTAAGGGTAAGGGTAAGGGTAAGGGTAAGGTAAGGGTAAGCCTAAGGGTAAAAGCAAGGGTAAGGGTAAGGGTAAGGGTAAGGGTAAGGGTAAGCTTAAGGGTAAAGCAAGGTAAGGGTAAGGGTAAGGGTAAGGGTAAGGGTAAGGGTAAGGGTAAGGGTAAGGTAAGGGTAAGGGTAAGGGTAAGGGTAAGCTTAAGGGTAAAAGCAAGGCGTAAGGGTAAGGTAAGGGTAAGGGTAAGGGTAAGGGTAAGGTAAGGGTAAGGGTAAGGGTAAGGTAAGGGTAAGGGTAAGGGTAAGGTAAGGGTAAGGGTAAGCTTAAGGGTAAAAGCAAGGGTAAGGGTAAGGGTAAGGGTAAGGGTAAGGGTAAGGGTAAGGGTAAGGGTAAGCTTAAGGGTAAAGCAAGGGTAAGGGTAAGGTAAGGGTAAGGGTAAGGGTTAGGGTAAGGGTAAAGGTAAGGGTAAGCTAAGGGTAAAAGCAAGGGTAAGGGTAAGGGTAAGGGTAAGGGTAAGGGTAAGGGTAAGGGTAAGGGTAAGGGTAAGGGTAAGGGTAAGGGTAAGGGTAAGCTTAAGGGTAAAAGCAAGGGTAAGGGTAAGGGTAAGGGTAAGGGTAAGCTAAGGGTAAAGCAAGGGTAAGGTAAGGGTAAGGGTAAGGGTAAGGGTAAGGGTAAGGGTAAGGGTAAGGGTAAGGGTAAGGTAAGGGTAAGGGTAAGGGTAAGGGTAAGCTTAAGGGTAAAAGCAAGGTAGGGTAAGGGTAAGGGTAAGGGTAAGGGTAAGGGTAAGGGTAAGGTAAGGGTAAGGTAAGCTTAAGGGTAAAAGCAAGGGTAAGGGTAAGGGTAAGGGTAAGGGTAAGGGTAAGGGTAAGGGTAAGGGTAAGGGTAAGGGTAAGCTAAGGGTAAAAGCAAGGGTAAGGGTAAGGGTAAAGGCAAGGGTAAGGGTAAGGGTAAGGGTAAGGGTAGAGGTAAGGGTAAGGGTAAGGGTAAGGGTAAGGGTAAGCTTAAGGGTAAAAGCAAGGGTAAGGGTAAGGGTAAGGGTAAGGGTAAGGGTAAGTGTAAGCTAAGGGTAAAAGCAAGGGTAAGGGTAAGGGTAAGGGTAAAGGTAAGGGTAAGCTTAGGTAAGCAAGGGTAAGGGTAAGGGTAAGGGTAAGGGTAAAGGGTAAGGGTAAGGTAGGTAAGGGTAAGCTTAAGGGTAAAAGCAAGGGTAAGGGTAAGGGTAAGAGTAAGGGTAAGGGTAAGGGTAAGGGTAAGGGTAAGGGTAAGCTTAAGGGTAAAAGCGAAGGGTAAGGGTAAGGGTAAGGGTAAGGGTAAGGGTAAGGGTAAGGGTAAGGGTAAGGGTAAGGGTAAGGGTAAGGGTAAGGGTAAGGGTAAGCTTAAGGGTAAAAGCAAGGGTAAGGGTTAGGGTAAGGGTAAGGGTAAGGGTAAGGGTAGCTTGAGGGTAAAGCAAGGGTAAGGGTAAGGGTAAGGGTAAGGGTAAAGGTAAGGGTAAGCTAAGGGTAAGGTAAGGTAAGGGTAAAGGGTAAGGGTAAGGGTAAGGGTAAGGGTAAGGTAAGGGTAAGGGTAAGGGTAAGGGTAAGGGTAGGGTAAGCTTAAGGGTATAAGCAAGGGTAAGGGTAAGGGTAAGGGTAGAGGGTAAGGGTAAGGGTAAGGGTAAGCTTAAGGGTAAAAGCAAGGGTAAGGGTAAGGGTAAGGGTAAGGGTAAGGGTAAGGGTAAGGGTAAGGGTAAGGGTAAGGGTAAGCTTAAGGGTAAAAGCAAGGGTAAGGGTAAGGGTAAGGTAAGGGTAAGGGTAAGGGTAAAGGGTAAGGGTAAGGGTAAAGGTTAGGGTAAGCTAAGGGTAAAAGCAAGGGTAAGGGTAAGGTAAGGGTAAGGGTAAGGGTAAGGGTAAGGGTAAGGGTAAGGGTAAGGGTAAGCTTAAGGGTAAAAGCAAGGGTAAGGGTAAGGGTAAGGGTAAGGGTAAGCCTAAGGGTAAACAAGGGTAAGGGTAAGGGTAAGGGTAAGGGTAAGCTTAAGGGTAAAGCAAGGGTAAGGGTAAGGGTAAGGGTGAGGGTAAGGGTAAGCTTAAGGGTTAAAGCAAGGGTAAGGGTAAGGGTAAGGGTAAGGGTAAGGGTAAGGGTAAAGGTAAGGGTAAGCCTAAGGGTAAAAGCAAGGGTAAGGGTAAGGGTAAGGGTAAGGGTAAGGGTAAGGGTAAGGGTAAGGGTAAGGGTAAGGGTAAGGGTAAGGGTAAGGGTAAGGGTAAGCTTAAGGGTAAAAGCAAGGGTAAGGGTAAGGGTAAGCGTGAGGGTAAGGGTAAGGGTAAGGGTAAGGGTAAGGGTAAGGGTAAGTGTAAGGGTAAGGGTAAGCTTAAGGGTAAAAGCAAGGGTAAGGGTAAGGGTAAGGGTAAGGGTAAGGGTAAGGGTAAGGGTAAGGGTAAGGGTAAGGGTAAGCTTAAGGGTAAAAGCAAGGGTAAGGGTAAGGGTAAGCGTGAGGGTAAGGGTAAGGGTAAGGGTAAGGGTAAGCTTAAGGGTAAAAGCAAGGGTAAGGGTAAGGGTAAGGGTAAGGGTAAGGGTAAGGGTAAGGGTAAGCTTAAGCGTAAAAGCAAGGGTAAGGGTAAGGGTAAGGGTAAGGGTAAGGGTAAGGGTAAGGGTAAGGGTAAAGGTAAGGGTAAGCCTAAGGGTAAAAGCAAGGGTAAGGGTAAGGGTTAGGGTAAGGGTAAGGGTAAGGGTAAGGGTAAGGGTAAGGGTAAGGGTAAGGGTAAGGGTAAGGGTAAGGGTAAGTGTAAGGGTAAGGGTAAGGGTAAGCTTAAGGGTAAAAGCAAGGGTAAGGGTAAGGGTAAGGGTAAGGGTAAGGGTAAGGGTAAGGGTAAGGGTAAGGGTAAGGGTAAGGGTAAGGGTAAGGGTAAGTGTAAGCTTAAGGGTAAGGGTAAGGGTAAGGGTAAAGTTAAGGGTAAGCCTAAGGGTAAAAGCAAGGGTAAGGGTAAGGGTTAGGGTAAGGGTAAGGGTAAGGGTAAGGGTAAGGGTAAGGGTAAGTGTAAGGGTAAGGGTAAGGGTAAGCTTAAGGGTAAAAGCAAGAGTAAGGGTAAGGGTAAGGGTAAGGGTAAGGGTAAGGGTAAGGGTAAGGGTAAGGGTAAGGGTAAGGGTAAGCTTAAGGGTAAGGGTAAGGGTAAGGGTAAGGGTAAGCCTAAGGGTAAAAGCAAGGGTAAGGGTAAGGGTAAGGGTAAGGGTAAGGGTAAGCTTAAGGGTAAAAGCAAGGGTAAGGGTAAGGGTAAGGGTAAGGGTAAGGGTAAGGGTAAGCTTAAGGGTAAAAGCAAGGGTAAGGGTAAGGGTAAGGGTAAGGGTAAGGGTAAGGGTAAGGGTAAAGGTAAGGGTAAGCCTAAGGGTGAAAGCAAGGGTAAGGGTAAGGGTAAGGGTAAGGGTAAGGGTGAGGGTAAGGGTAAGGGTAAGGGTAAGGGTAAGGGTAAGGGTAAGCTTAAGGGTAAAAGCAAGGGTAAGGGTAAGGGTAAGGGTAAGGGTAAGGGTAAGGGTAAGGGTAAGGGTAAGGGTAAGGGTAAGGGTAAGGGTAAGGGTAAGGGTAAGGGTAAGGGTAAGGGTAAGCTTAAGGGTAAAAGCAAGGGTGAGGGTAAGGGTAAGGGTAAGGGTAAGGGTAAGGGTAAGGGTAAGGGTAAGGGTAAGGGTAAGCTTAAGGGTAAAAGCAAGGGTAAGGGTAAGGGTAAGGGTAAGGGTAAGGGTAAGGGTAAGGGTAAGGGTAAGGGTAAAGGTAAGGGTAAGCCTAAGGGTAAAAGCAAGGGTAAGGGTAAGGGTAAGGGTAAGGGTAAGGGTAAGGGTAAGCTTAAGGGTAAAAGCAAGGGTAAGGGTAAGGGTAAGGGTAAGGGTAAGGGTAAGGGTAAGGGTAAGGGTAAGGGTAAGGGTAAGAGTAAGGGTAAGCTTAAGGGTAAGGATAAGGTAAGGGTAAAAGCAAGGGTAAGGGTAAGGGTAAGGGTAAGTGTAAGGGTAAGCTTAAGGGTAAAAGCAAGGGTAAGGATAAGGGTAAGGGTAAGGGTAAGGGTAAGGGTAAGCTTAAGGGTAAGGGTAAGGGTAAGGGTAAGGGTAAGCTTAAGGGTAAAAGCAAGGGTAAGGGTAAGGGTAAGGGTAAGGGTAAGGGTAAGGGTAAGGGTAAGGGTAAGGGTAAGGGTAAGCTTAAGGGTAAAAGCAAGGGTAAGGGTAAGGGTAAGGGTAAGGGTAAGGGTAAGGGTAAGGGTAAGGGTAAAGGTAAGGGTAAGCCTAAGGGTAAAAGCAAGGGTAAGGGTAAGGGTAAGGGTAAGGGTAAGGGTAAGAGTAAGGGTAAGGGTAAGGGTAAGGGTAAGCTTAAGGGTAAAAGCAAGGGTAAGGGTAAGGGTAAGGGTAAGGGTAAGCCTAAGGGTAAAAGCAAGGGTAAGGGTAAGGGTAAGGGTAAGGGTAAGGGTAAGCTTAAGGGTAAAAGCAAGGGTAAGGGTAAGGGTAAGGGTAAGGGTAAGGGTAAGGGTAAGGGTAAGGGTAAGGGTAAGCTTAAGGGTAAAAGCAAGGGTGAGGGTAAGGGTAAGGGTAAGGGTAAGGGTAAGGGTAAGGGTAAGGGTAAGGGTAAGCTTAAGGGTAAAAGCAAGAGTAAGGGTAAGGGTAAGGGTAAGGGTAAGGGTAAGGGTAAGGGTAAGGGTAAAGGTAAGGGTAAGGGTAAGGGTAAGGGTAAGGGTAAGGGTAAGGGTAAGGGTAAGGGTAAGGGTAAGGGTGAGGGTAAGGGTGAGGGTAAGGGTAAGCTTAAGGGTAAAAGCAAGGGTAAGGGTAAGGGTAAGGGTAAGGGTAAGCCTAAGGGTAAAAGCAAGGGTAAGGGTAAGGTCAAGGGTGAGGGTAAGGGTAAGCTTAAAGGTAAAAGCAAGGGTAAGGGTAAGGGTAAGGGAAAGGGTAAGGGTAAGGGTAAGCTTAAGGGTAAAAGCAAGGGTAAGGGTAAGGGTAAGGGTAAGGGTAAGGGTAAGGGTAAGGGTGAGGGTAAGGGTAAAGGTAAGGGTAAGCCTAAGGGTAAAAGCAAGGGTTAGGGTAAGGGTAAGGGTAAGGGTAAGGGTAAGGGTAAGGGTAAGGGTAAGGGTAAGGGTAAGGGTAAGGGTAAGCTTAAGGGTAAAAGCAAGGGTAAGGGTAAGGGTAAGGGTAAGGGTAAGGGTAAGGGTAAGGGTAAGGGTAAGGGTAAGCTTAAGGGTAAGTGTAAGAGTAAGGGTAAGGGTAAGCTCAAGGGTAAAAGCAAGGGTAAGGGTAAGGGTAAGGGTAAGGGTAAGGGTAAGCTTAAGGGTAAAAGCAAGCGTAAGGGTAAGGGTAAGGGTAAGGGTAAGGGTAAGGGTAAGGGTAAGGGTAAGGGTAAGGGTAAGGGTAAGGGTAAGGGTAAGCTTAAGGGTAAGGGTAAGGGTAAGGGTAAGGGTAAGCTTAAGGGTAAAAGCAAGGGTAAGGGTAAGGGTAAGGGTAAGGGTAAGGGTAAGGGTAAGCTTAAGGGTAAGGGTAAGGGTAAGGGTAAGGGTAAGCTTAAGGGTAAAAGCAAGGGTAAGGGTAAGGGTTAGGGTAAGGGTAAGGGTAAGCTTAAGTGTAAGGGTAAGGGTAAGGGTAAGGGTAAGCTTAAGGGTAAAAGCAAGGGTAAGGGTAAGGGTAAGGGTAAGGGTAAGGGTAAGGGTAAGGGTAAGGGTAAGGGTAAGGGTAAGGGTAAGGGTAAGGGTAAGGGTAAGCTTAAGGGTAAGGGTAAGGGTAAGGGTAAGGGTAAGCTTAAGGGTAAAAGCAAGGGTAAGGGTAAGGGTAAGGGTAAGGGTAAGGGTAAGCTTAAGGGTAAAAGCAAGGGTAAGGGTAAGGGTAAGGGTAAGGGTAAGGGTAAGGGTAAGGGTAAGCTTAAGGGTAAGGGTAAGGGTAAGGGTAAGGGTAAGCTTAAGGGTAAAAGCAAGGGTAAGGGTAAGGGTAAGGGTAAGGGTAAGGGTAAGGGTAAGGGTAAGGGTAAGGGTAAGCTTAAGGGTAAAAGTAAGGGTAAGGGTAAGGGTAAGGGTAAGGGTAAGGGTAAGGGTAAGGGTAAGGGTAAGGGTAAGCTTAAGGGTAAAAGCAAGGGTAAGGGTAAGGGTAAGGGTAAGGGTAAGGGTAAGGGTAAGGGTAAGGGTAAGGGTAAAGGTAAGGGTAAGCCTAAGGGTAAAAGCAAGGGTAAGGGTAAGGGTAAGGGTAAGGGTAAGGGTAAGGGTAAGGGTAAGGGTAAGGGTAAGGGTAAGGGTAAGGGTAAGGGTAAGGGTAAGGGTAAGGGTAAGGGTAAGGGTAAGGGTAAGCTTAAGGGTAAAAGCAAGGGTAAGGGTAAGGGTAAGGGTAAGCTTAAGGGTAAAAGCAAGGGTGAGGGTAAGGGTGAGGGTAAGGGTAAGGGTAAGGGTAAGGGTAAGGGTAAGGGTAAGGGTAAGCTTAAGGGTAAATGCAAGGGTAAGGGTAAGGGTAAGGGTAAGGGTAAGGGTAAGGGTAAGCTTAAGGGTAAAAGCAAGATTAAGGGTAAGGGTAAGGGTAAGGGTAAGGGTAAGGGTAAGGGTAAGGGTAAGGGTAAGGGTAAAGGTAAGGGTAAGCCTAAGGGTAAAAGCAAGGGTAAGGGTAAGGGTAAGGGTAAGGGTAAGGGTAAGGGTAAGGGTAAGGGTAAGGGTAAGGGTAAGGGTAAGGGTAAGGGTAAGGGTAAGGGTAAGGGTAAGGGTAAGGGTAAGGGTAAGGGTAAGGGTAAGGGTAAGGGTAAGGGTAAGGGTAAGGGTAAGGGTAAGGGTAAGGGTAAGGGTAAGGGTAAGGGTAAGGGTAAGCTTAAGGGTAAAAGCAAGGGTAAGGGTAAGAGTAAGGGTAAGGGTAAGCCTAAGGGTAAAAGCAAGGTTAAGGGTAAGGGTAAGGGTAAGGGTAAGGGTAAGCTTAAGGGTAAAAGCAAGGGTAAGGGTAAGGGTAAGGGTAAGGGTGAGGGTAAGGGTAAGGGTAAGCTTAAGGGTAAAAGCAAGGGTAAGGGTAAGGGTAAGGGTAAGGGTAAGGGTAAGGGTAAGGGTAAAGGTAAGGGTAAGCCTAAGGGTAAAAGCAAGGGTAAGGGTAAGGGTAAAGGTAAGGGTAAGGGTAAGGGTAAGGGTAAGGGTAAGGGTAAGCTTAAGGGTAAAAGCAAGGGTAAGGGTAAGGGTAAGGGTAAGGGTAAGGGTAAGGGTAAGGGTAAGGGTAAGGGTAAGCTTAAGGGTAAAAGCAAGGGTAAGGGTAAGGGTAAGGGTAAGGGTAAGGGTAAGGGTAAGGGTAAGGGTAAGGGTAAGGGTAAGGGTAAGCTTTAGGGTAAAAGCAAGGGTAAGGGTAAGGGTAAGGGTAAGGGTAAGGGTAAGGGTAAGGGTAAGGGTAAGGGTAAGGGTAAGGGTAAGGGTAAAGGTAAGGGTAAGCCTAAGGGTAAATGCAAGGGTAAAGGTTAGGGTAAGGGTAAGGGTAAGTGTAAGGGTAAGGGTAAGGGTAAGGGTAAGGGTAAGGGTAAGCTTAAGGGTAAAAGCAAGGGTAAGGGTAAGGGTAAGGGTAAGGGTAAGGGTAAGGGTAGGAGTAAGGGTAAGGTTAAGCTTAAGGGTAAGGAAAAGGGTAAGGGTAAGGGTAAGCTTAAGGGTAAAAGCAAGGGTAAGGGTAAGGGTAAGGGTAAGGGTAAGGGTAAGCTTAAGGGTAAAAGCAAGGGTAAGGGTAAGGGTAAGGGTAAGGGTAAGGGTAAGGGTAAGGGTAAGCTTAAGGGTAAAAGCAAGGGTAAGGGTAAGGGTAAGGGTAAGGGTAAGGGTAAGGGTAAGGGTAAGGGTAAGGGTAAGGGTAAGGGTAAGGGTAAGGGTAAGGGTAAGGGTAAGGGTAAGGGTAAGGGTAAGGGTAAGGGTAAGGGTAAGGGTAAGCTTAAGGGTAAAAGCAAGGGTAAGGGTAAGGGTAAGGGTAAGGGTAAAGGTAAGGGAAGGGTAAGGGTAAGGGTAAGCTTAAGGGTAAAAGCAAGGGAAAGGGTAAGGGTAAAGGTAAGGGAAAGGGTAAGGGTAAGGGTAAGGGTAAGGGTAAGGGTAAGCTTAAGGGTAAAAGCAAGGGTAAGGGTAAGGGTAAGGGTAAGGGTAAGGGTAAGGGTAAGGGTGAGGGTAAAGGTAAGGGTAAGCCTAAGGGTAAAAGCAAGGGTAAGGGTAAGGGTAAGGGTAAGGGTAAGGGTAAGGGTAAGGGTAAGGGTAAGGGTAAGGGTAAGGGTAAGGGTAAGCTCAAGGGTAAAAGCAAGGGTAAGGGTAAGGGTAAGGGTAAGGGTAAGGGTAAGGGTAAGGGTAAGGGTAAGGGTAAGGGTAAGGGTAAGGGTAAGGGTAAGGGTAAGGGTAAGCTTAAGGGTAAAAGCAAGGGTAAGGGTAAGGGTAAGGGTAAGGGTAAGGGTAAGGGTAAGGGTAAGGGTAAGGGTAAGGGTAAGGGTAAGGGTAAGGGTAAGCTTAAGGGTAAAAGCAAGGGTAAGAGTAAGGGTAAGGGTAAGGGTAAGGGTAAGAGTAAGGGTAAGGGTAAGGGTAAGGGTAAGGGTAAGCTTAAGGGCAAAAGCAAGGGTAAGGGTAAGGGTAAGGGTAAGGGTAAAGGTAAGGGTAAGGGTAAGGGTAAGGGTAAGGGTAAGCTTTAGGGTAAAAGCAAGGGTAAGGGTAAGGGTAAGGTTAAGGGTAAGGGTAAGGGTAAGGGTAAGGGTAAAGGTAAGGGTAAGCCTAAGGGTAAAAGCAAGGGTAAGGGTAAGGGTAAGGGTAAGGGTAAGGGTAAGGGTAAGGGTAAGGGTAAGGGTAAGGGTAAGGGTAAGGGTAAGGGTAAGGGTAAGCTTAAGGGTAAAAGCAAGGGTAAGGGTAAGGGTAAGGGTGAGGGTAAGGGTAAGGGTAAGGGTAAGGGTAAGGGTAAGCTTAAGGGTAAGGGTAAGGGTAAGGGTAAGCTTAAGGGTAAGGGTAAGCTTAAGGGTAAAAGCAAGGGTAAGGGTAAGGGTAAGGGTAAGGTTAAGGGTAAGCTTAAGGGTAAAAGCAAGGGTAAGGGTAAGGGTAAGGGTAAGGGTAAGGGTAAGGGTAAGGGTAAGGGTAAGGGTAAGGGTAAGCTTAAGGGTAAGGGTAAGGGTAAGGGTAAGGGTAAGCTTAAGGGTAAAAGCAAGGGTTAGGGTAAGGGTAAGGGTAAGGGTAAGGGTAAGGGTAAGGGTAAGGGTAAGGGTAAGCTTAAGGGTAAAAGAAAGGGTAAGGGTAAGGGTAAGGGTAAGGGTAAGGGTAAGCTTAAGGGTAAAAGCAAGGGTAAGGGTAAGGGTAAGGGTAATGGTAAGGGTAAGGGTAAGGGTAAGGGTAAGGGTAAAGGTAAGGGTAAGCCTAAGGGTAAAAGCAAGGGTAAGGGTAAGGGTAAGGGTAAGGTTAAGGGTAAGGGTAAGGGTAAGGGTAAGGGTAAGGGTAAGGGTAAGCTTAAGGGTAAAGCAAGGGTAAGGGTAAGGGTAAGGGTAAGGGTAAGGGTAAGGGTAAGGGTAAGGGTAAGCTTAAGGGTAAGGGTAAGGCCAAGGGTAAGCTTAAGGGTAAAAGCAAGGGTAAGGGTAAGGGTAAGGGTAAGGGTAAGGTTAAGGGTAAGGGTAAGGGTAAGGGTAAGCTCAAGGGTAAGGGTAAGGGTAAGGGTAAGGGTAAGCTTAAGGGTAAAAGCAAGGGTTAGGGTATGGGTAAGGGTAAGGGTAAGGGTAAGGGTAAGGATAAGGGTAAGGGTAAGGGTAAGCTTAAGGAAAAAAGCAAGGGTAAGGGTGAGGGTAAGGGTAAGGGTAAGGGTAAAGGTAAGGGTAAGCTTAAGGGTAAAAGCAAGGACAAGGGTAAGGGTAAGGGTAAGGGTAAGGGTAAGGGTAAGGGTAAGGGTAAGGGTAAGTGTAAGGGTAAGCTTAAGGGTAAAAGCAAGGGTAAGGGTAAGGGTAAGGGTAAGGGTAAGCCTAAGGGTAAAAGCAAGGGTAAGGGTAAGGGTAAGGGTAAGGGTAAGGGTAAACTTAAGGTTAAAAGCAAGGGTAAGGGTAAGGGTAAGGGTAAGGGTAAGGGTAAGGGTAAGGGTAAGGGTAAGGGTAAGCTTAAGGGTAAAAGCAAGGGTAAGGGTAAGGGTAAGGGTAAGGGTAAGCCTAAGGGTAAAAGCAAGGGTAAGGGTAAGGGTAAGGGTAAGGGTAAGGGTAAGGGTAGGGGTAAGGGTAAGCTTAAGGGTAAGGGTAAGGGTAAGGGTAAGCTTAAGGGTAAAAGCAAGGGTAAGGGTAAGGGTAAGGGTAAGGGTAAGGGTAAGGGTAAGGGTTAGGGTAAGGGTAAGGGTAAGGGTAAGGGTAAGGGTAAGGGTAAGGGTAAGCTTAAGGGTAAAAGCAAGGGTAAGGGTAAGGGTAAGGGTAAGGGTAAGGGTGAAGGTAAGGGTAAGCCTAAGGGTAAAAGCAAGGGTAAGGGTAAGGGTAAGGGTAAGGGTAAGGGTAAGGGTAAGGGTAAGGGTAAGGGTAAGGGTAAGGGTAAGGGTGAGCTTAAGGGTAAAAGCAAGGGTAAGGGTAAGGGTAAGGGTAAGGGTAAGGGTAAGGGTAAGGGTAAGGGTAAGGGTAAGGGTAAGCTTAAGGGTAAGGGTAAGGGTAAGGGTAAGGGTAAGCTTAAGGGTAAAAGCAAGGGTAAAGGTAAGGGTAAGGGTAAGGGTAAGGGTAAGCTTAAGGGTAAAAGCAAGGGTAAGGGTAAGGGTAAGGGTAAGGGTAAGGGTAAGGGTAAGGGTAAGGGTAAGGGTAAGGGTAAGGGTAAGGGTAAGGGTAAGGTAGCTTAAGGGTAAAAGCAAGGGTAAGGGTAAGGGTAAGGGTAAGGGTAAGGGTAAGGGTAAGGGTAAGGGTAAGGGTAAGGGTAAGGGTAAGGGTAAGGGTAAGGGTAAGGGTAAGGGTAAGCTTAAGGGTAAAAGCAAGGGTAAGGGTAAGGGTAAGGGTAAGGGTAAGGGTGAAGGTAAGGGTAAGCCTAAGGGTAAAAGCAAGGGTAAGGGTAAGGGTAAGGGTAAGGGTAAGGGTAAGGGTAAGGGTAAGGGTAAGGGTAAGGGTGAGCTTAAGGGTAAAAGCAAGGGTAAGGGTAAGGGTAAGGGTAAGGGTAAGGGTAAGGGTAAGGGTAAGGGTAAGGGTAAGGGTAAGCTTAAGGGTAAGGGTAAGGGTAAGGGTAAGGGTAAGCTTAAGGGTAAAAGCAAGGGTAAAGGTAAGGGTAAGGGTAAGGGTAAGGGTAAGCTTAAGGGTAAAAGCAAGGGTAAGGGTAAGGGTAAGGGTAAGGGTAAGGGTAAGGGTAAGGGTAAGGGTAAGGGTAAGGGTAAGGGTAAGGGTAAGGGTAAGGGTAAGGGTAAGGGTAAGGGTAAGGGTAAGCTTAAGGGTAAGGGTAAGGGTAAGGGTAAGGGTAAGCTTAAGGGTAAAAGCAAGGGTAAGGGTAAGGGTAAGGGTAAGGGTAAGGGTAAGGATAAGGGTAAGGGTAAGGGTAAGCTTGAGGGTAAAAGCAAGGGTAAGGGTAAGGGTAAGGGTAAGGGTAAGGGTAAGGGTAAGGGTAAGGGTAAGCTTAAGGGTAAATGCAAGGGTAAGGGTAAGGGTAAGGGTAAGGGTAAGGGTAAGGGTAAGGGTAAAGGTAAGGGTAAGCCTAAGGGTAAAAGCAAGGGTAAGGGTAAGGGTAAGGGTAAGGGTAAGGGTAAGGGTAAGGGTAAGGGTAAGGGTAAGGGTAAGGGTAAGGGTAAGGGTAAGGGTAAGGGTAAGGGTAAGCTTAAGGGTAAAAGCAAGGGTAAGGGTAAGGGTAAGGGTAAGGGTAAGCCTAAGGGTAAAAGCAAGGGTAAGGGTAAGGGTAAGGGTAAGGGTAAGGGTAAGGGTAAGCTTAAGGGTAAAAGCAAGGGTAAGGGTAAGGGTAAGGGTTAGGGTAAGGGTAAGGGTAAGCTTAAGGGTAAAAGCAAGGGTAAGGGTGAGGGTAAGGGTAAGGGTAAGGGTAAGGGTAAGGATAAGGGTAAGGGTAAGGGTAAGGGTAAGGGTAAGGGTAAGCTTAAGGGTAAAAGCAAGGGTAAGGGTAAGGGTAAGGGTAAGGGTAAGGGTAAGGGTAAGGGTAAGCTTAAGGGTAAAAGCAAGGGTAAGGGTAAGGGTAAGGGTAAGGGTAAGGGTAAGGGTAAGGGTAAGGGTAAAGTTAAGGGTAAGCCTAAGGGTAAAAGCAAGGGTTAGGGTAAGGGTAAGGGTAAGGGTAAGGGTAAGGGTAAGGGTAAGGGTAAGGGTAAGGGTAAGGGTAAGGGTAAGGGTAAGGGTAAGGGTAAGGGTAAGGGTAAGGGTAAGGGTAAGGGTAAGGGTAAGGGTAAGGGTAAGGGTAAGGGTAAGGGTAAGGGTAAGGGTAAGGGTAAGGGTAAGGGTAAGGGTAAGGGTAAGGGTAAGGGTAAGGGTAAGGGTAAGGATAAGGGTAAGGGTAAGGGTAAGCTTAAGGGTAAAAGCAAGGGTAAGGGTAAGGGTAAGGGTAAGGGTAAGCCTAAGGGTAAAAGCAAGGGTAAGGGTAAGGGTAAGGGTAAGGGTAAGGATAAGCTTAAGGGTAAAAGCAAGGGTAAGGGTAAGGGTAAGGGTAAGGGTAAGGGTAAGGGTAAGGGTAAGGGTAAGGGTAAGGGTAAGCTTAAGGGTAAAAGCAAGGCTAAGGGTAAGGGTAAGGGTAAGGGTAAGGGTAAGGGTAAGGGTAAGGGTAAGGGTAAGGGTAAGCTTAAGGGTAAACGCAAGGGTAAGGGTAAGGGTAAGGGTAAGGGTAAGGGTAAGGGTAAGGGTAAGGGTAAGGGTAAGGGTAAGGGTAAGGGTAAAGGTAAGGGTAAGCCTAAGGGTAAAAGCAAGGGTTAGGGTAAGGGTAAGGGTAAGGGTAAGGGTAAGGGTAAGGGTAAGGGTAAGGGTAAGGGTAAGGGTAAGGGTAAGGGTAAGGGTAAGGGTAAGGGTAAGGGTAAGGGTAAGGGTAAGGGTAAGGGTAAGGGTAAGGGTAAGGGTAAGGGTAAGGGTAAGGGTAAGGGTAAGGGTAAGGGTAAGGGTAAGGGTAAGGGTAAGGGTAAGGGTAAGGGTGAGGGTTAGGGTAAGCCTAAGGGTAAAAGCAAGGGTAAGGGTGAGAGTAAGGGTAAGGGTAAGGGTAAGCTTAAGGGTAAAAGCAAGGGTATGGGTAAGGGTAAGGGTAAGGGTAAGGGTAAGCTTAAGGGTAAAAGCAAGGGTAAGGGTAAAGGTAAGGGTAAGGGTAAGGGTAAGGGAAAGGTAAGGGTAAGCCTAAGGGTAAAAGCAAGGGTAAGGGTAAGGGTAAGGGTAAGGGTAAGGGTAAGGGTAAGGGTAAGGGTAAGCTTAAGGGTAAAAGCAAGGGTAATGGTAAGGGTAAGGGTAAGGGTAAGGGTAAGGGTGAGGGTAAGCTTAAGGGTAAAAGCAAGGGTAAGGGTGAGGGTAAGGGTAAGGGTAAGGGTAAGGGTAAGGGTAAGGGTAAGGGTAAGGGTAAGGGTAAGCTTAAGGGTAAAAGCAAGGGTAAGGGTAAGGGTAAGGGTAAGGGTAAGGGTAAGTGTAAGGGTAAGCTTAAGGGTAAAAGCAAGGGTAAGGGTAAGGGTAAGGGTAAGGGTAAGGGTAAGGGTAACGGTAAGGGTAAGGGTAAGGGTAAGGGTAAAGGTAAGGGTAAGTCTAAGGGTAAAAGCAAGGGTAAGGGTAAGGGTAAGGGTAAGGGTAAGGGTAAGGGTAAGGGTAAGGGTAAGCTTAAGGGTAAAAGCAAGGGTAAGGGTAAGGGTAAGGGTAAGGGTAAGGGTAAGGGTAAGGGTAAGGGTAAGGGTAAGCTTAAGGGTAAGGGTAAGGGTAAGGGTAAGGGTAAGCTTAAGGGTAAAAGCAAGGGTAAGGGTAAGGGTAAGGGTAAGGGTAAGCTTAAGGGTAAAAGCAAGGGTAAGGGTAAGGGTAAGGGTAAGGGTAAGGGTAAGGGTAAGGGTAAGGGTAAGGGTAAGGGTAAGGGTAAGGGTAAGGGTAAGGGTAAGCTTAAGGGTAGAAGCAAGGGTAAGGGTAAGGGTAAGGGTAAGGGTAAGCTTAAGGGTAAAAGCAAGGGAAGGGTAAGGGTAAGGGTAAGAGTAAGGGTAAGGGTAAGGGTAAGGGAAAGGGTAAGGGTAAGCTTAAGGGTAAAAGCAAGGGAAAGGGTAAGGGTAAGGGTAAGGGTAAGGGTAAGAGTAAGGGTAAGCTTAAGGGTAAAAGCAAGGGTAAGGGTAAGGGTAAGGGTAAGGGTAAGGGTAAGGGTAAGGGTAAGGGTAAGGGTAAGGGTAAGGGTAAAGGTAAGGGTAAGCCTAAGGGTAAAAGCAAGGGTAAGGGTAAGGGTAAGGGTAAGGGTAAGGGTAAGGGTAAGGGTAAGGGTAAGGGTAAGGGTAAGGGTAAGGGTAAGGGTAAGGGTAAGGGTAAGGGTAAGGGTAAGGGTAAGGGTAAGGGTAAGGGTAAGGGTAAGGGTAAGGGTAAGCTTAAGGGTAAAAGCAAGGGTAAGGGTAAGGGTAAGGGTAAGGGTAAGCCTAAGGGTAAAAGCAAGGGTAAGGGTAAGGGTAAGGGTAAGGGTAAGGGTAAGCTTAAGGGTAAAAGCAAGGGTAAGGGTAAGGGTAAGGGTAAGGGTAAGGGTAAGCTTAAGGGTAAAAGCAAGGGTAAGGGTAAGGGTAAGGGTAAAAGTAAGGGTAAGGGTAAGGGTAAGGGTAAAGGTAAGGGTATGCCTAAGGGTAAAAGCAAGGGTAAGGGTAAGGGTAAGGGTAAGGGTAAGGGTAAGGGTAAGGGTAAGGGTAAGGGTAAGGGTAAGGGTAAGGGTAAGGGTAAGCTGAAGGGTAAAAGCAAGGGTAAGGGTAAGGGTAAGGGTAAGGGTAAGGGTAAGGGTAAGGGTAAGGGTAAGGGTAAGGGTAAGCTTAAGGGTAAAAGCAAGGGTAAGGGTAAGGGTAAGGGTAAGGGTAAGGGTAAGGGTAAGGGTAAGGGTAAGGGTAAGGGTAAGGGTAAGGGTAAGGGTAAGGGTAAGGGTAAGCTTAAGGGTAAAAGTAAGGGTAAGGGTAAGGGTAAGGGTAAGGGTAAGGGTAAGGGTAAGGGTAAGGGTAAGCTTAAGGGTAAAAGCAAGGGTAAGGGTAAGGGTAAGGGTAAGGGTAAGGGTAAAGGTAAGGGTAAGCCTAAGGGTAAAAGCAAGGGTAAGGGTAAGGGTAAGGGTAAGGGTAAGGGTAAGGGTAAGGGTAAGCTTAAGGGTAAGAGCAAGGGTAAGGGTAAGGGTAAGGGTAAGGGTAAGGGTAAGGGTAAGGGTAAGGGTAAGGGTAAGCTTAAGGGTAAGGGTAAGGGTAAGGGTAAGGGTAAGCTTAAGGGTAAAAGCAAGGGTAAGGGTAAGGGTAAGGGTAAGGGTAAGGGTAAGCTTAAGGGTAAAAGCAAGGGTAAGGGTAAGGGTAAGGGTAAGGGTAAGGGTAAGGGTAAGGGTAAGGGTAAGGTTAAGGGTAAGGGTAAGGGTAAGCTTAAGGGTAAGGGTAAGGGTAAGGGTAAGAGTAAGGGTAAGGGTAAGGGTAAGGGTAAGGGTAAGGGTAAGGATAAGGGTAAGGGTAAGGGTAAGCTTAAGGTAAAAGCAAGGGTAAGGGTAAGGGTAAGGGTAAGGGTAAGGGTAAGGGTAAGGGTAAGCTTAAGGGTAAAAGCAAGGGTAAGGGTAAGGGTAAGAGTAAGGGTAAGGGTAAGGGTAAGGGTAAGGGTAAGGGTAAGGGTAAGGGTAAGGGTAAGGGTAAGGGTAAGGGTAAGGGTAAGAGTAAGGGTAAGGGTAAGGGTAAGGGTAAGGGTAAGGGTAAGGATAAGGGTAAGGGTAAGGGTAAGCTTAAGGGTAAAAGCAAGGGTAAGGGTAAGGGTAAGGGTAAGGGTAAGGGTAAGGGTAAGGGTAAGCTTAAGGGTAAAAGCAAGGGTAAGGGTAAGGGTAAGAGTAAGGGTAAGGGTAAGGGTAAGGGTAAAGGTAAGGGTAAGCCTAAGGGTAAAAGCAAGGGTAAGGGTAAGGGTAAGGGTAAGGGTAAGGGTAAGGGTAAGGGTAAGGGTAAGGGTAAGGGTAAGGGTAAGGGTAAGGGTAAGGGTAAGGGTAAGGGTAAGGGTAAGGATAAGGGTAAGAGTAAGGGTAAGCTTAAGGGTAAAAGCAAGGGTAAGGGTAAGGGTAAGGGTAAGGGTAAGGGTAAGGGTAAGGGTAAGGGTAAAGGTAAGGGTAAGGGTAAGCGTAAGCTTAAGGGTAAGGCTAAGGGTAAGGGTAAGGGTAAGCTTGAGGGTAAAAGCAAGGGTAAGGGTAAGGGTAAGGGTAAGGGTAAGGGTAAGGGTAAGGGTAAGCTTAAGGGTAAATGCAAGTGTAAGGGTAAGGGTAAGGGTAAGGGTAAGGGTAAGGGTAAGGGTAAGGGTAAGGGTAAGGGTAAGGGTAAGGGTAAGGGTAAGGGTAAGGGTAAGGGTAAGGGTAAGGGTAAGGGTAAGGGTAAGGGTAAGGGTAAGGGTAAGGATAAGGGTAAGGGTAAGGGTAAGCTTAAGGGTAAAAGCAAGGGTAAGGGTAAGGGTAAGCTTAAGGGTAAGGCTAAGGGTAAGGGTAAGGGTAAGCTTGAGGGTAAAAGCAAGGGTAAGGGTTAGGGTAAGGGTAAGGGTAAGGGTAAGGGTAAGGGTAAGCTTAAGGGTAAATGCAAGTGTAAGGGTAAGGGTAAGGGTAAGGGTAAGGGTAAGGGTAAGGGTAAGGGCAAGGGTAAGGGTAAGGGTAAGGGTAAGGGTAAGGGTAAGGGTAAGGGTAAAGGTAAGGGTAAGGGTAATGGTAAAGGTAAGGGTAAGCCTAAGGGTAAAAGCAAGGGTAAGGGTAAGGGTAAGGGTAAGGGTAAGCTTAAGTGTGAAAGCAAGGGTAAGGGTAAGGGTAAGGGTAAGGGTAAGGGTAAGCCTGAGGGTAAAAGCAAGGGTAAGGGTAAGGGTAAGGGTAAGGGTAAGGGTAAGCTTAAGGGTAAAAGCAAGGGTAAGGGTAAGGGTAAGGGTAAGGGTAAGGGTAAGCTTAAGGGTAAAAGCAAGGGTAAGGGTAAGGGTAAGGGTAAGGGTAAGGGTAAGGGTAAGGGTAAGGGTAAGGGTAAGGGTAAGGGTAAGGGTAAGGGTGAGGGTAA
Organism: Myrrha octodecimguttata; assembly: GCA_958510865.1. Taxonomy (NCBI): domain Eukaryota; kingdom Metazoa; phylum Arthropoda; class Insecta; order Coleoptera; family Coccinellidae; genus Myrrha; species Myrrha octodecimguttata. The sequence goes on from CAUEHS010001021.1 coordinate 17,420, forward strand.
GTGTAAGGGTAAGGGTAAGCTTAAGGGTAAAAGCAAGGGTAAGGGTAAGGGTAAGGGTAAGGGTAAGGGTAAGGTTAAGGGTAAGGGAAAGGGTAAGGGTAAAGGTTAGGGTAAGGGTAAGGGTAAGGGTAAGGGTAAGCTTAAGGGTAAAAGCAAGGGTAAGGGTAAGGGTAAGGGTAAGGGTAAGGGTAAGCCTAAGGGTAAAAGCAAGGGTAAGGGTAAGGGTAAGGGTAAGGTTAAGGGTAAGGGTAAGGGTAAGCTTAAGGGTAAAAGCAAGGGTAAGGGTAAGGGTAAGGGTAAGGGTAAGCCTAAGGGTGAAAGCAAGGGTAATGGTAAGGGTAAGGGTAAGGGTAAGGGTAAGCTTAAGGGTAAAAGCAAGGGTAAGGGTAAGGGTAAGGGTAAGGGTAAGGGTAAGGGTAAGGGTAAAGGTAAAGGGTAAGCCTTAGGGTAAAAGCAAGGGTAAGGGTAAGGGTAAGGGTAAGGGTAAGGGTAAGGGTAAGGGTGAGGGTAAGGGTAAGGGTAAGCTTAAGGGTAAAAGCAAGGGTGAGGGTAAGTGTAAGGGTAAGGGTAAGGGTAAGGGTAAGGGTAAGGGTAAGCTTTAGGGTAAGGGTAAGGGTAAGGGTAAGGGTAAGCTTAAGGGTAAAAGCAAGGGTAAGGGTAAGGGTAAGGGTAAGGGTAAGGGTAAGGGTAAGGGTAAGGGTAAGGGTAGGGGTAAGGGTAAGGGTAAGGGTAAGGGTAAGGGTAAGGGTAAGGGTAAGGGTAAGGGTAAGGGTAAGGGTAAGGGTAAGAGTAAGGGTAAGGGTAAGGGTAAGGGTAAGCTTAAGGGTAAAAGCAAGGGTAAAGGTAAGGGTACGGGTAAGGGTAAGGGTAAGGGTAAGGGTAAGGGTAAGGGTAAGGGTAAGGGTAAGGGTAAGGGTAAGGGTAAGGGTAAGGGTAAGGGTAAGGGTAAGGGTAAGGGTAAGGGTAAGGGTAAGGGTAAGGGTAAGGGTAAGGGTAAGGGTAAGGGTAAGGGTAAGGGTAAGGGTAAGGGTAAGGGTAAGGGTAAGGGTAAGGGTAAGGGTAAGGGTAAGGGTAAATGTAAGGGTAAGGGTAAGGGTAAGGGTAAGGGTAAGGGTAAGGGTAAGGGTAAGGGTAAGGGTAAGGGTAAGGGTAAGGGTAAGGGTAAGGGTAAGGGTAAGCTTAAGGGTAAAAGCAAGGGTGAGGGTAAGGGTAAGTGTAAGGGTAAAGGTAAGGGTAAGCCTAAGGGTAAAAGCAAGGGTAAGGGTAAGGGTAAGTGTAAGGGTAAGGGTAAGGGTAAGGGTAAGGGTCAGGGTAAGGGTAAGGGTAAGGGTAAGGGTAAGGGTAAGGGTAAGGGTAAGGGTAAGGGTAAAGGTAAGGGTAAGGGTAAGGGTAAGGGTAAGGGTAAGCTTAAGGGTAAAAGCAAGGGTAAGGGTAAGGGTAAGGGTAAGCTTAAGGGTAAAAGCAAGGGTAAGGGTAAGGGTAAGGGTAAAAGCAAGGGTAAAAGCAAGGGTTAGGGTAAGGGTAAGGGTAAGGGTAAGGGTAAGGGTAAGGGTAAGGGTAAGGGTAAGGGTAAGGGTAAGGGTAAGGGTAAGGATAAGGGTAAGGGTAAGGGTAAGTGTAAGGGTAAGGGTAAGGGTAAGGGTAAGGGTAAGGGTAAGGGTAAGGGTAAGGGTAAGGGTAAAAGCAAGGGTAAGGGTAAGGGTAAGGGTAAGGGTAAGGGTAAGGGTAAAGGTAAGGGTAAGCCTAAGGGTAAAAGCAAGGGTAAGGGCAAGGGTAAGGGTAAGGGTAAGGGTAAGGGTAAGGGTAAGGGTAAGGGTGAGGGTAAGGGTAAAGGTAAGGGAAGGGTAAGGGTAAGGGTAAGGGTGAGGGTAAGGGTAAGGGTAAGGGTAAGGGTAAGGGTAAGGGTAAGGGTAAGGGTAAGGGTAAGGGGTAAGGGTAAGGGTAAGGGTAAGGGTAAGGGTAAGGGTAAGGGTAAGGGGTAAAGGTTAGGGTAAGGGTAAGGGTAAGGGTAAGGGTAAGGGTAAGGGTAAGGGGTAAGGGAAAGGGTAAGGGTAAGGGTAAGGGTAAGGGTAAGGGTAAGGGTAAGGGTAAGGGTAAGCTTAAGGGTAAAAGCAAGGGTAAGGGTAAGGGTAAGGGTAAGGGTAAGGGTAAGGAGGTAAGGGTAAGGGTAAGGGAAAGGGTAAGGGTAAGGGTAAGGGTAAGGGTAAGGGTAAGGGTAAGGGTAAGGGTAAGCTTAAGGTAAAAGCAAGGGTAAGGGTAAGGGTAAGGGTAAGGGCAAGGGTAAGGGTAAGTGTAAGAGGTAAGGGTAAGGTAGGGTAAGGGTAAGAGTAAGGGTAAGGGTAAGGGTAAGGGTAAGGGTAAGGGTAAGGGTAAGGGTAAGGGTAAGGGTAAGGGTAAGGGTAAGGGTAAGGGTAAGGGTAAGAGTAAGGGTAAGGGTAAGGGTAAGGGTAAGGGTAAGGGTAAGGGTAAGGGTAAGGGTACGGGTAAGGGTAAGGGTAAGGGTAAGGTAAGGGAAAGTGTAAGGGTAAGGGTAAGGCTTTTACCGCTTTTACCCTTAAGCTTACCCTTACCCTTACCCTTACCTTTACCTTACCCTTACCCTTACCCTTACCTTACCCTTACCCTTACCCTTACCCTTACCCTTACCCTTACCCTTACCCTTACCCTTACCCTTACCCTTACCCTTACCCTTACCCTTACCCTTACCCTTACCCTTACCCTTACCTTACCCTTACCCTTACCCTTACCCTTACCCCTTACCCTTACCCTTACCCTTACCCTTACCCTT
>CAUEHS010001022.1:0-254982 GCA_958510865.1 Myrrha octodecimguttata
CCCTTACCCTTACCCTTACCCTTACCCTTACCCTTACCCTTACCCTTACCCTTACCCTTACCTTACCCTTACCCTTACCCTTACCCTTACCCTAACCCTTACCCTTGCTTTTACCCTTAGGCTTACCCTTACCTTTACCCTTACCCTTACCCTTACCCTTACCCTTACCCTTACACTTGCTTTTACCCTTAAGCTTACCCTTACCCTTACCCTTACCCTTAAGCTTACCCTTACCCTTACCCTTACCCTTACCCTTACCCTTACCCTTACCCTTACCCTTACCCTTACCCTTACCCTACCCTTACCCTTACCCTTACCCTTACCTTACCCTTGCTTTTACCCTTAAGCTTACCCTTACCCTTACCCTTACCCTTACCCTTACCCTTGCTTTTACCCTTAAGCTTACCCTTACCCTTACCCTTACCCTTAAGCTTACCCTTACCCTTACCCTTACCCTTACCCTTACCTTTACCTTTACCCTTACCCTTACCCTTACCCTTACCCTTACCCTTACCCTTGCTTTTACCCTTAAGCTTACCCTTACCCTTACCCTTACCCTTACCCTTAAGCTTACCCTTACCCTTACCCTTACCCTTACCCTTACCCTTAACCTTACCCTTGCTTTTACCCTTAAGCTTACCCTTATCCTTACCCTTACCCTTACCCTCACCCTTACCCTTACCCTTACACTTGCTTATACCCTTAAGCTTACCCTTACCCTTACCCTTACCCTTACCCTTACCCTTACCCTTACCCTTACCCTTACCCTTACCCTTACCCTTACCCTTACCCTTACCCTCACCCTTTTCCTTGCTTTTACCCTTAGGCTTACCCTTACCTTTACCCTTACCCTTACCCTTACCCTTACCCTTACCCTTACCCTTACCCTTGCTTTTACCCTTAAGCTTACCCTTACCCTTACCCTTACTCTTACCCTTACCCTAACCCTTACCCTTGCTTTTACCCTTAAGCTTACCCTTACCCTTACCCTTACCCTTACCCTTACCCTTACCCTTACCCTTACCCTTACCCTTACCCTTACCCTTACCCTTACCCTTACCCTTACCCTTACCCTTACCCTTACCCTTGCTTTTACCCTTAAGCTTACCCTTACCCTTACCCTTACCCTTACCCTTACCCTTACCCTTACCCTTATCCTTACCCTTGCTTTTACCCTTAAGCTCACCCTTACCCTTACCCTTACCCTTACCCTTACCCTTACCCTTACCCTTACCCTTACCCTTACCCTTGCTTTTACTCTTAGGCTTACCCTTACCTTTACCCTTACCCTTACCCTTACCCTTACCCTTACCCTCACCCTTACCCTTACCCTTGCTTTTACCCTTAAGCTTACCCTTACCCTTACCCTTACCCTCACCCTTACCCTTGCTTTTACCCTTAAGCTTACCCTTACCCTTACCCTTAACCTTACCCTTACCCTTGCTTTTACCCTTAGGCTTACCCTTACCCTTACCCTTACCCTTACCCTTGCTTTTACCCTTAAGCTTACCCTTACCCTTACCCTTACCCTTACCCTTACCCTTACCCTTACCCTTACCCTTACCCTTACCCTTACCCTTACCCTTACCCTTGCTTTTACCCTTAAGCTTACCCTTACCCTTACCCTTACCCTTACCCTTACCCTTACCCTTACCCTTAACCTTACCCTTACCCCTGCTTTTACCCTTAAGCTTACCCTTACCCTTACCCTTACCCTTACCCTTGCTTTTACCCTTAAGCTTACCCTTACCCTTACCCTTACCCTTACCCTTAAGCTTACCCTTACCCTTACCCTTACCCTTACCCTTACCCTTACCCTTACCCTTACCCTTACCCTTACCCTTACCCTTACCCTTACCCTTACCCTTACCCTTACCCTTACCCTTACCCTTACCCTTGCTTTTACCCTTAAGCTTACCCTTACCCTCACCCTTAACCTTACCCTTACCCTTACCCTTACCCTTACCCTTACCCTTGCTTTTACCCTTAGGCTTACCCTTACCCTTACCCTTACCCTTGCTTTTACCCTTAGGCTTACCCTTACCTTTACCCTTACCCTTATCCTTACCCTTACCCTTACCCTCACCCTTACCCTTACCCTTACACTTGCTTATACCCTTAAGCTTACCCTTACCCTTACCCTTACCCTTACCCTTACCCTTACCCTTACCCTTACCCTTACCCTTACCCTTACCCTTACCCTTACCCTTACCCTCACCCTTTTCCTTGCTTTTACCCTTAGGCTTACCCTTACCTTTACCCTTACCCTTACCCTTACCCTTACCCTTACCCTTACCCTTACCCTTGCTTTTACCCTTAAGCTTACCCTTACCCTTACCCTTACTCTTACCCTTACCCTAACCCTTACCCTTGCTTTTACCCTTAAGCTTACCCTTACCCTTACCCTTACCCTTACCCTTACCCTTACCCTTACCCTTACCCTTACCCTTACCCTTACCCTTACCCTTACCCTTACCCTTACCCTTACCCTTACCCTTACCCTTGCTTTTACCCTTAAGCTTACCCTTACCCTTACCCTTACCCTTACCCTTACCCTTACCCTTACCCTTATCCTTACCCTTGCTTTTACCCTTAAGCTCACCCTTACCCTTACCCTTACCCTTACCCTTACCCTTACCCTTACCCTTACCCTTACCCTTACCCTTGCTTTTACTCTTAGGCTTACCCTTACCTTTACCCTTACCCTTACCCTTACCCTTACCCTTACCCTCACCCTTACCCTTACCCTTGCTTTTACCCTTAAGCTTACCCTTACCCTTACCCTTACCCTCACCCTTACCCTTGCTTTTACCCTTAAGCTTACCCTTACCCTTACCCTTAACCTTACCCTTACCCTTGCTTTTACCCTTAGGCTTACCCTTACCCTTACCCTTACCCTTACCCTTGCTTTTACCCTTAAGCTTACCCTTACCCTTACCCTTACCCTTACCCTTACCCTTACCCTTACCCTTACCCTTACCCTTACCCTTACCCTTACCCTTACCCTTGCTTTTACCCTTAAGCTTACCCTTACCCTTACCCTTACCCTTACCCTTACCCTTACCCTTACCCTTAACCTTACCCTTACCCCTGCTTTTACCCTTAAGCTTACCCTTACCCTTACCCTTACCCTTACCCTTGCTTTTACCCTTAAGCTTACCCTTACCCTTACCCTTACCCTTACCCTTAAGCTTACCCTTACCCTTACCCTTACCCTTACCCTTACCCTTACCCTTACCCTTACCCTTACCCTTACCCTTACCCTTACCCTTACCCTTACCCTTACCCTTACCCTTACCCTTACCCTTACCCTTGCTTTTACCCTTAAGCTTACCCTTACCCTCACCCTTAACCTTACCCTTACCCTTACCCTTACCCTTACCCTTACCCTTGCTTTTACCCTTAGGCTTACCCTTACCTTTACCCTTACCCTTACCCTTACCCTTACCCTTACCCTTACCCTTACCCTTACCCTTACCCTTACCTTTACCCTTACCCTTGCTTTTACCCTTAAGCTTACCCTTACCCTTACCCTTACCCTTACCCTTACCCTTACTCTTGCTTTTACCCTTAAGCTTACCCTTACCCTTACCCTTACCCTTACCCTTACCCTTGCTTTCACCCTTAGGCTTACCCTTACCCTTTCCCTTACCCTTACCCTTGCTTTTACCCTTAAGCTTACCCTTACCCTTACCCTTACCCTTACCCTTACCCTTACCCTTACCCTTACCCTTACCCTTACCCTTACCCTTACCCTTACCCTAACCCTTACCCTTACCCTTACCCTTACCCTTACCCTTACCCTTACCCTTGCTTTTACCCTTAGGCTTACCCTTACCTTTACCCTTACCCTTACTCTTACCCTTACCCTTACCCTTGCTTTTACCCTTAAGCTTACCCTTACCCTTACCCTTACCCTTACCCTTACCCTTACCCTTACCCTTACCCTTACCCTTACCCTTACCCTTACCCTTACCCTTGCTTTTACCCTTAAACTTACCCTTACCCTTACCCTTACCCTTACCCTTACCCTTACCCTTACCCTTACCCTTACCCTTACCCTCACCCTTGCTTTTACCCTTAAGCTTACCCTTACCCTTACCCTTACCCTTACCCTCACCCTTACCCTTGCTTTTACCCTTAAGCTTACCCTTACCCTTACCCTTACCCTTACCCTTACCCTTGCTTTTACCCTTAGGCTTACCCTTACCCTTACCCTTACCCTTACCCCTGCTTTTACCCTTAAGCTTACCCTTACCCTTACCCTTACTCTTACCCTTACCCTTACCCTTACCCTTACCCTTGCTTTTACCCTTAGGCTTACCCTTACCTTTACCCTTACCCTTACCCTTACCCTTACCCTTACCCTTACCCTTACCCTTACCCTTACCCTTACCCTTGCTTTTACCCTTAAGCTAACCCTTACCCTTACCCTTACCCTTACCCTTACCCTTACCCTTACCCTTAACCTTACCCTTACCCTTGCTTTTACCCTTAAGCTCACCCTTACCCTTACCCTTACCCTTACCCTTACACTTACCCTTACCCTGACCCTTACCCTTGCTTTTACCCTTAAGCTTACCCTTACTCTTACCCTTACCCTTACCCTTAAGCTTACCCTTACCCTTACCCTTACCCTTACCCTTACCCTTACCCTTACCCTTACCCTTGCTTTTACCCTTAAGCTTACCCTTACCCTTACCCTTACCCTTACCCTTACCCTTGCTTTTACCCTTAAGCTTACCCTTACCCTTACCCTTACCCTTAAGCTTACACTTACCCTTACCCTTACCCTTACCCTTACCCTTACCCTTGCTTTTACCCTTAAGCTTACCCTTACCCTTACCCTTACCCTTACCCTAACCCTTACCCTTAGCCTTACCCTTACCCTTACCCTTACCCTTACCCTTACCCTTGCTTTTACCCTTAGGCTTACCCTTACCTTTACCCTTACCATTACCCTTACCCTTACCCTTACCCTTACCCTTACCCTTGCTTTTACCCTTAAGCTTACCCTTACCCTTACCCTTACCCTTACCCTTACCCTTACCCTTACCCTTGCTTTTACCCTTAAGCTTACCCTTACCCTTACCCTTACTCTTACCCTTACCCTTACCCTTACCCTTACCCTTGCTTTTACCCTTAAGCTCACCCTTACCCTTACCTTCACCCTTACCCTTACCCTTACCCTTACCCTTACCCTTACCCTTACTCTTACCCTTACCCTTACCCTTACCCTTGCTTTTACCCTTAGGCTTACCCTTACCTTTAGCCTTACCCTTACCCTTACCCTTACCCTTACCCTTACCCTCACCCTTACCCTTGCTTTTACACTTAAGCTTACCCTTACCCTTACCCTTACCCTTACCCTTACCCTTACCCTTACCCTTACCCTTACCCTTACCCTTGCTTTTACCCTTAAGCTTACCCTTACCCTTACCCTTACCCTTACACTTACCCTTGCTTTTACCCTTAGGCTTACCCTTACCCTTACCCTTACCCTTACCCTTAAGCTTACCCTTACCCTTACCCTTACCCTTACCCTCACCCTTACCCTTACCCTTACCCTTACCCTTACCCTTTCCCTTACCCTTACCCTTGCTTTTACCCTTAAGCTTACCCTTACCCTTACCCTTACTCTTACCCTCACCCTTACCCTTACCCTTACCCTTACCCTTGCTTTGACCCTTAGGCTTACCCTTACCTTTACCCTTACCCTTACCCTTACCCTTACCCTTACCCTTCTCCTTACCCTTACCCTTACCCTTACCCTTGCTTTTACCCTTACCCTTACCCTTACCCTTACCCTTACCCTTACCCTTACCCTTACCCTTACCCTTGCTTTTACCCTTAAGCTTACCCTTACCCTTACCCTTACTCTTACCCTTACCCTTGCTTTTACCCTTAGGCTTACCCTTACCCTTACCCTTACCCTTACCCTTGCTTTTACCCTTAAGCTTACCCTTACCCTTACCCTTACCCTTACCCTTACCCTTACCCTTACCCTTACCCTTACCCTTACCCTTACCCTTACCCTTGCTTTTACCCTTAGGCTTAACCTTACCATTACCCTTACCCTTACCCTTACCCTTACCCTTACTCTTACCCTTACCCTTACCCTTACCCTTACCCTTACCCTTACCCTTACCCTTACCCTTACCCTTACCCTTGCTTTTACCCTTAAGCTTACCATTACCCTTACCCTTACCCTTACCCTTACCCTTACCCTTACCCTTACCCTTACCCTTGCTTTTACCCTTAAGCTTACCCTTACACTTACCCTTACCCTTACCCTCACCCTTACCCTTACCCTTACACTTGCTTATACCCTTAAGCTTACCCCTACCCTTACCCTTACCCTTACCCTTACCCTTACCCTTACCCTTACCCTTACCCTTACCCTTACCCTTACCCTTACCCTTGCTTTTACCCTTAGGCTTACCCTTACCTTTACCCTTACCCTTACCCTTACCCTTACCCTTACCCTTACCCTTACCCTTGCTTTTACCCTTAAGCTTACCCTTACCCTTACCCTTACTCTTACCCTTACCCTAACCCTTACCCTTGCTTTTACCCTTAAGCTTACCCTTACCCTTACCCTTACCCTTACCCTTACCCTTACCCTTACCCTTACCCTTACCCTTACCCTTACCCTTACCCTTACCCTTACCCTTGCTTTTACCCTTAAGCTTACCCTTACCCTTACCCTTACCCTTACCCTTACCCTTACCCTTACCCTTATCCTTACCCTTGCTTTTACCCTTAAGCTTACCCTTACCCTTACCCTTACCCTTACCCTTACCCTTACCCTTACCCTTACCTTTACCCTTACCCTTACCCTTGCTTTTACTCTTAGGCTTACCCTTACCTTTACCCTTACCCTTACCCTTACCCTTACCCTTACCCTCACCCTTACCCTTACCCTTGCTTTTACCCTTAAGCTTACCCTTACCCTTACCCTTACCCTTACCCTTACCCTTGCTTTCACCCTTAGGCTTACCCTTACCCTTTCCCTTACCCTTACCCTTGCTTTTACCCTTAAGCTTACCCTTACCCTTACCCTTACCCTTACCCTTACCCTTACCCTTACCCTTACCCTTACCCTTACCCTTACCCTTACCCTTACCCTTACCCTAACCCTTACCCTTACCCTTACCCTTACCCTTACCCTTACCCTTGCTTTTACCCTTAGGCTTACCCTTACCTTTACCCTTACCCTTACTCTTACCCTTACCCTTACCCTTGCTTTTACCCTTAAGCTTACCCTTACCCTTACCCTTACCCTTACCCTTACCCTTACCCTTACCCTTACCCTTACCCTTACCCTTACCCTAACCCTTGCTTTTACCCTTAAACTTACCCTTACCCTTACCCTTACCCTTACCCTTACCCTTACCCTTACCCTTACCCTCACCCTTGATTTTACCCTTAAGCTTACCCTTACCCTTACCCTTACCCTTACCCTCACCCTTACCCTTGCTTTTACCCTTAAGCTTACCCTTACCCTTACCCTTACCCTTACCCTTACCCTTACCCTTACCCTTGCTTTTACCCTTAGGCTTACCCTTACCCTTACCCTTACCCTTACCCCTGCTTTTACCCTTAAGCTTACCCTTACCCTTACCCTTACTCTTACCCTTACCCTTACCCTTACCCTTACCCTTGCTTTTACCCTTAGGCTTACCCTTACCTTTACCCTTACCCTTACCCTTACCCTTACCCTTACCCTTACCCTTACCCTTACCCTTACCCTTACCCTTACCCTTGCTTTTACCCTTAAGCTAACCCTTACCCTTACCCTTACCCTTACCCTTACCCTTACCCTTACCCTTAACCTTACCCTTACCCTTGCTTTTACCCTTAAGCTCACCCTTACCCTTACCCTTACCCTTACCCTTACCCTTACACTTACCCTTACCCTGACCCTTACCCTTGCTTTTACCCTTAAGCTTACCCTTACTCTTACCCTTACCCTTACCCTTAAGCTTACCCTTACCCTTACCCTTACCCTTACCCTTACCCTTACCCTTACCCTTACCCTTGCTTTTACCCTTAAGCTTACCCTTACCCTTACCCTTACCCTTACCCTTACCCTTGCTTTTACCCTTAAGCTTACCCTTACCCTTACCCTTACCCTTAAGCTTACACTTACCCTTACCCTTACCCTTACCCTTACCCTTACCCTTGCTTTTACCCTTAAGCTTACCCTTACCCTTACCCTTACCCTTACCCTAACCCTTACCCTTAGCCTTACCCTTACCCTTACCCTTACCCTTACCCTTACCCTTGCTTTTACCCTTAGGCTTACCCTTACCTTTACCCTTACCATTACCCTTACCCTTACCCTTACCCTTACCCTTACCCTTGCTTTTACCCTTAAGCTTACCCTTACCCTTACCCTTACCCTTACCCTTACCCTTACCCTTACCCTTACCCTTACCCTTACCCTTACCCTTACCCTTGCTTTTACCCTTAAGCTTACCCTTACCCTTACCCTTACCCTTACCCTTACCCTTACCCTTACCCTTACCCTTACCCTTACCCTTACCCTTACCCTTGCTTTTACCCTTAAGCTTACCCTTACCCTTACCCTTACTCTTACCCTTACCCTTACCCTTACCCTTACCCTTGCTTTTACCCTTAAGCTCACCCTTACCCTTACCTTCACCCTTACCCTTACCCTTACCCTTACCCTTACCCTTACCCTTACTCTTACCCTTACCCTTACCCTTACCCTTGCTTTTACCCTTAGGCTTACCCTTACCTTTAGCCTTACCCTTACCCTTACCCTTACCCTTACCCTTACCCTCACCCTTACCCTTGCTTTTACCCTTAAGCTTACCCTTACCCTTACCCTTACCCTTACCCTTACCCTTACCCTTACCCTTACCCTTACCCTTACCCTTGCTTTTACCCTTAAGCTTACCCTTACCCTTACCCTTACCCTTACACTTACCCTTGCTTTTACCCTTAGGCTTACCCTTACCCTTACCCTTACCCTTACCCTTAAGCTTACCCTTACCCTTACCCTTACCCTTACCCTCACCCTTACCCTTACCCTTACCCTTACCCTTACCCTTTCCCTTACCCTTACCCTTGCTTTTACCCTTAAGCTTACCCTTACCCTTACCCTTACTCTTACCCTCACCCTTACCCTTACCCTTACCCTTACCCTTGCTTTGACCCTTAGGCTTACCCTTACCTTTACCCTTACCCTTACCCTTACCCTTACCCTTACCCTTCTCCTTACCCTTACCCTTACCCTTACCCTTGCTTTTACCCTTACCCTTACCCTTACCCTTACCCTTACCCTTACCCTTACCCTTACCCTTACCCTTGCTTTTACCCTTAAGCTTACCCTTACCCTTACCCTTACTCTTACCCTTACCCTTGCTTTTACCCTTAGGCTTACCCTTACCCTTACCCTTACCCTTACCCTTGCTTTTACCCTTAAGCTTACCCTTACCCTTACCCTTACCCTTACCCTTACCCTTACCCTTACCCTTACCCTTACCCTTACCCTTACCCTTACCCTTGCTTTTACCCTTAGGCTTAACCTTACCTTTACCCTTACCCTTACCCTTACCCTTACCCTTACTCTTACCCTTACCCTTACCCTTACCCTTACCCTTACCCTTACCCTTACCCTTACCCTTACCCTTACCCTTGCTTTTACCCTTAAGCTTACCATTACCCTTACCCTTACCCTTACCCTTACCCTTACCCTTACCCTTACCCTTACCCTTGCTTTTACCCTTAAGCTTACCCTTACACTTACCCTTACCCTTACCCTCACCCTTACCCTTACCCTTACACTTGCTTATACCCTTAAGCTTACCCTTACCCTTACCCTTACCCTTACCCTTACCCTTACCCTTACCCTTACCCTTACCCTTACCCTTACCCTTACCCTTACCCTTACCCTTGCTTTTACCCTTAGGCTTACCCTTACCTTTACCCTTACCCTTACCCTTACCCTTACCCTTACCCTTACCCTTACCCTTGCTTTTACCCTTAAGCTTACCCTTACCCTTACCCTTACTCTTACCCTTACCCTAACCCTTACCCTTGCTTTTACCCTTAAGCTTACCCTTACCCTTACCCTTACCCTTACCCTTACCCTTACCCTTACCCTTACCCTTACCCTTACCCTTACCCTTACCCTTACCCTTACCCTTACCCTTACCCTTGCTTTTACCCTTAAGCTTACCCTTACCCTTACCCTTACCCTTACCCTTACCCTTACCCTTACCCTTATCCTTACCCTTGCTTTTACCCTTAAGCTTACCCTTACCCTTACCCTTACCCTTACCCTTACCCTTACCCTTACCCTTACCTTTACCCTTACCCTTACCCTTGCTTTTACTCTTAGGCTTACCCTTACCTTTACCCTTACCCTTACCCTTACCCTTACCCTTACCCTCACCCTTACCCTTACCCTTGCTTTTACCCTTAAGCTTACCCTTACCCTTACCCTTACCCTCACCCTTACCCTTGCTTTTACCCTTAAGCTTACCCTTACCCTTACCCTTAACCTTACCCTTACCCTTGCTTTTACCCTTAGGCTTACCCTTACCCTTACCCTTACCCTTACCCTTGCTTTTACCCTTAAGCTTACCCTTACCCTTACCCTTACTCTTACCCTTACCCTTACCCTTACCCTTACCCTTACCCTTACCCTTACCCTTACCCTTACCCTTACCCTTACCCTTACCCTTACCCTTGCTTTTACCCTTGGGCTCACCCTTACCTTTACCCTTACCCTAACCCTTACCCTTACCCTTACCCTTACACTTACCCTTGCTTTTACCCTTAAGCTTACCCTTACCCTTACCCTTACCCTTACCCTTACCCTTTCCCTTACCCTTACCCTTACCCTTACCCTTAACCTTACCCTTACCCTTGCTTTTACCCTTAAGCTCACCCTTACCCTTACCCTTACCCTTACCCTTACCCTTACCCTTACCCTTACCCTTACCCTTACCCTTGCTTTTACCCTTAAGCATACCCTTACCCTTACCCTTACCCTTACCCTTACCCTTACCCTTACCCTTACCCTTACCCTTACCCTTACCCTTACCCTTGCTTTTACCCTTAGGCTTACCCTTACCTTTACCCTTACCCTTACCCTTACCTTTACCCTTACCCTTGCTTTTACCCTTAAGCTTACCCTTACCCTTACCCTTACCCTTAAGCTTACCCTTACCCTTACCCTTACCCTTACCCTTACCCTTACCCTTACCCTTACCCTTACCCTTACCCTTACCCTTACCCTTACCCTTACCCTTACCTTTACCCTTACCCTTACCCTTGCTTTTACCCTTAAGCTTACCCTTACCCTTACCCTTACCCTTACCCTTGCTTTTACCCTTAAGCTTACCCTTACCCTTACCCTTACCCTTAAGCTTACCCTTACCCTTACCCTTACCCTTACCCTTACCTTACCCTTACCCTTACCCTTACCCTTACCCTTACCCTTACCCTTACCCTTACCCTTACCCTTGCTTTTACCCTTAAGCTTACCCTTACCCTTATCCTTACCCTTACCCTTAAGCTTACCCTTACCCTTACCCTTACCCTTACCCTTACCCTTAACCTTACCCTTGCTTTTACCCTTAAGCTTACCCTTACCCTTACCCTTACCCTTACCCTTAAGCTTACCCTTACCCTTACCCTTACCCTTACCCTTACCCTTGCTTTTACCCTTAAGCTTACCCTTACCCTTAGCCTTACCCTTACCCTTAAGCTTACCCTTACCCTTACCCTTACCCTTACCCTCACCCTTACCCTCACCCTTACCCTTACCCTTACCCTTACCCTTACCCTTACCCTTGCTTTTACCCTTAAGCTTACCCTTACCCTTACTCTTACCCTTACCCTTACCCAAGGGTAAGGTTAAGGGTAAGGGTAAGCTTAAGGGTAAGGGTAAGGGTAAGGGTAAGGGTAAGCTTAAGGGTAAAAGCAAGGGTAAGGGTAAGGGTAAGGGTAAGGGTAAGGGTAAGGGTAAGGGTAAGGGTAAGGGTAAGGGTAAGGGTAAGGGTAAGGGTAAGGGTAAGCTTAAGGGTAAGGGTAAGGGTAAGGGTAAGCTTAAGGGTAAAAGCAAGGGTAAGGGTAAGGGTAAGGGTAAGGGTAAGGGTAAGCTTAAGGGTAAAAGCAAGGGTAAGGGTGAGGGTAAGGGTAAGGGTAAGGGTAAGGGTAAGGGTAAGGGTAAGGGTAAGGGTAAGGGTAAGGGTAAGGGTAAGGGTAAGGGTAAGGGTAAGGGTAAGCTTAAGGGTAAGGGTAAGGGTAAGGGTAAGCTTAAGGGTAAAAGCAAGGGTAAGGGTAAGGGTAAGGGTAAGGGTAAGGGTAAAGGTAAGGGTAAGCCTAAGGGTAAAAGCAAGGGTAAGGGTAAGGGTAAGGGTAAGGGTAAGGGTAAGGGTAAGGGTAAGGGTAAGGGTAAGGGTAAGGGTAAGCTTAAGGGTAAAAGCAAGGGTAAGGGTAAGGGTAAGGGTAAGGGTAAGGGTAAGGGTAAGGGTAAGGGTAAGCTTAAGGGTAAAAGCAAGGGTAAGGGTAAGGGTAAGGGTAAGGGTAAGGGTAAGGGTAAGGGTAAGGGTAAGGGTAAGGGTAAGGGTAAGCTTAAGGGTAAAAGCAAGGGTAAGGGTAAGGGTAAGGGTAAGGGTAAGGGTTAGGGTAAGGGTAAAGGTAAGGGTAAGCCTAAGGGTAAAAGCAAGGGTAAGGGTAAGGGTAAGGGTAAGGGTAAGGGTAAGGGTAAGGGTAAGGGTAAGGGTAAGGGTAAGGGTAAGGGTAAGGGTAAGAGTAAGGGTAAGGGTAAGGGTAAGCTTAAGGGTAAAAGCAAGGGTAAGGGTAAGGGTAAGGGTAAGGGTAAGCCTAAGGGTAAAAGCAAGGGTGAGGGTAAGGTTAAGGGTAAGGGTAAGGGTAAGCTTAAGGGTAAAAGCAAGGGTAAGGGTAAGGGTAAGGGTAAGGGTAAGGGTAAGCTTAAGGGTAAAAGCAAGGGTAAGGGTAAGGGTAAGGGTGAGGGTGAGGGTAAGGGTAAGGGTATGGGTAAAGGTAAGGGTAAGCCTAAGAGTAAAAGCAAGGGTAAGGGTAAGGGTAAGGGTAAGGGTAAGGGTAAGGGTAAGGGTAAGGGTAAGGGTAAGGGTAAGGGTAAGCTTAAGGGTAAAAGCAAGGGTAAGGATAAGGGTAAGGGTAAGGGTAAGGGTAAGGGTAAGGGTAAGGGTAAGGGTAAGGGTAAGGGTAAGGGTAAGGGTAAGGGTAAGCTTAAGGGTAAAAGCAAGGGTAAGGGTAAGGGTAAGGGTAAGGGTAAGGGTAAGGGTAAGGGTAAGGGTAAGGGTAAGGGTAAGGGTAAGGGTAAGCTTAAGGGTAAAAGCAAGGGTAAGGGTTAGGGTAAGGGTAAGGGTAAGGGTAAGGGTAAGGGTAAGGGTAAGCTTAAGGGTAAAAGCAAGGGTAAGGGTAAGGGAAAGGGTAAGGGTAAGGGTGAGGGTAAGGGTAAGCTTAAGGGTAAAAGCAAGGGTAAGGGTAAGGGTAAGGGTAAGGGTAAGGGTAAGGGTAAGGGTAAGGGTAAGGGTAAGAGTAAGGGTAAGGGTAAGCTTAAGGGTAAGGGTAAGGGTAAGGGTAAGGGTAAGCGTAAGGGTAAAAGCAAGGGTAAGGGTAAGGGTAAGGGTAAGGGTAAGGGTAAGCTTAAGGGTAAAAGCAAGGGTAAGGGTAAGGGTAAGGGTAAGGGTAAGGGTAAGGGTAAGGGTAAGCTTAAGGGTAAGGGTAAGGGTAAGGGTAAGGGTAAGCTTAAGGGTAAAAGCAAGGGTAAGGGTAAGAGTAAGGGTAAGGGTAAGGGTAAGGGTAAGGGTAAGGGTAAGGGTGAGCTTAAGGGTAAAAGCAAGGGTAAGGGTAAGGGTAAGGGTAAGGGTAAGGGTAAGGGTAAGGGTAAGGGTAAGGGTAAGGGTAAGCTTAAGGGTAAAAGCAAGGGTAAGGGTAAGGGTAAGGGTAAGGGTAAGGGTAAGGGTAAGGGTAAGGGTAAGGGTAAGGGTAAGGGTAAGGGTAAGGGTAAAGGTAAGGGTAAGCCTAAGGGTAAAAGCAAGGGTAAGGGTAAGGGTAAGGGTAAGGGTAAGAGTAAGGGTAAGGGTAAGGGTAAGGGTAAGCTTAAGGGTAAAAGCAAGGGTAAGGGTAAGGGTAAGGGTAAGGGTAAGCCTAAGGGTAAAAGCAAGGGTAAGGGTAAGGGTAAGGGTAAGGGTAAGGGTAAGCTTAAGGGTAAAAGCAAGGGTAAGGGTAAGGGTAAGGGTAAGGGTAAGGGTAAGGGTAAGCTTAAGGGTAAAAGCAAGGGTGAGGGTAAGGGTAAGGGTAAGGGTAAGGGTAAGGGTAAGGGTAAGGGTAAGGGTAAGGGTAAGGGTAAGGGTAAGGGTAAGGGTAAGGGTAAGCTTAAGGGTAAAAGCAAGGGTAAGGGTAAGGGTAAGGGTAAGGGTAAGGGTAAGGGTAAGGGTAAGGGTAAGGGTAAGGGTAAGGGTAAGCTTAAGGGTAAAAGCAAGGGTAAGGGTAAGGGTAAGGGTAAGGGTAAGGGTAAGGGTAAAGGTAAGGGTAAGCCTAAGGGTAAAAGCAAGGGTAAGGGTAAGGGTAAGGGTAAGGGTAAGGGTAAGGGTAAGGGTAAGGGTAAGGGTAAGGGTAAGGGTAAGGGTAAGGGTAAGGGTAAGGGTAAGGGTAAGGGTAAGGGTAAGGGTAAGGGTAAGGGTAAGGGTAAGGGTAAGGGTAAGGGTAAGGGTAAGCTTAAGGGTAAAAGCAAGGGTAAGGGTAAGGGTAAGGGTAAGGGTAAGCCTAAGGGTAAAAGCAAGGGTAAGGGTAAGGGTAAGGGTAAGGGTAAGCTTAAGGGTAAAAGCAAGGGTAAGGGTAAGGGTAAGGGTAAGGGTAAGGGTAAGGGTAAGGGTAAGCTTAAGGGTAAAAGCAAGGGTAAGGGTAAGGGTAAGGGTAAGGGTAAGGGTAAGGGTAAGGGTAAAGGTAAGGGTAAGCCTAAGGGTAAAAGCAAGGGTAAGGGTAAGGGTAAGGGTAAGGGTAAGGGTAAGGGTAAGGGTAAGGGTAAGGGTAAGGGTAAGGGTAAGCTTAAGGGTAAAAGCAAGGGTAAGGGTAAGGGTAAGGGTAAGGGTAAGGGTAAGGGTAAGGGTAAGGGTAAGGGTAAGGGTAAGGGTAAGGGTAAGGGTAAGGGTAAGGGTAAGCTTAAGGGTAAGGGTAAGGGTAAGGGTAAGGGTAAGCTTAAGGGTAAAAGCAAGGGTAAGGGTAAGGGTAAGGGTAAGGGTAAGCTTAAGGGTAAAAGCAAGGGTAAGGGTAAGGGTAAGGGTAAGGGTAAGGGTAGGGGTAAGCTTAAGGGTAAGGGTAAGGGTAAGGGTAAGGGTAAGCTTAAGGGTAAAAGCAAGGGTAAGGTTAAGGGTAAGGGTAAGGGTAAGGGTAAGGGTAAGGGTAAGGGTAAGGGTAAGCTTAAGGGTAAGGGTAAGGGTAAGGGTAAGGGTAAGCTTAAGGGTAAAAGCAAGGGTAAGGGTAAGGGTAAGGGTAAGGGTAAGGGTAAGGGTAAGGGTAAGGGTAAGGGTAAGGGTAAGGGTAAGGGTAAGGGTAAGGGTAAGCTTAAGGGTAAGGGTAAGGGTAAGGGTAAGCTTAAGGGTAAAAGCAAGGGTAAGGGTAAGGGTAAGGGTAAGGGTAAGGGTAAGCTTAAGGGTAAAAGCAAGGGTAAGGGTAAGGGTAAGGGTAAGGGTAAGGGTAAGGGTAAGGGTAAGGGTAAGGGTAAGGGTAAGGGTAAGGGTAAGGGTAAGGGTAAGGGTAAGGGTAAGCTTAAGGGTAAGGGTAAGGGTAAGGGTAAGCTTAAGGGTAAAAGCAAGGGTAAGGGTAAGGGTAAGGGTAAGGGTAAGGGTAAAGGTAAGGGTAAGCCTAAGGGTAAAAGCAAGGGTAAGGGTAAGGGTAAGGGTAAGGGTAAGGGTACGGGTAAGGGTAAGGGTAAGGGTAAGGGTAAGGGTAAGGGTAAGCTTAAGGGTAAAAGCAAGGGTAAGGGTAAGGGTAAGGGTAAGGGTAAGGGTAAAGGTAAGGGTAAGCTTAAGGGTAAAAGCAAGGGTAAGGGTAAGGGTAAGGGTAAGGGTAAGGGTAAGGGTAAGGGTAAGGGTAAGGGTAAGGGTAAGGGTAAGGGTAAGGGTAAGCTTAAGGGTAAAAGCAAGGGTAAGGGTAAGGGTAAGGGTAAGGGTAAGGGTTAGGGTAAGGGTAAAGGTAAGGGTAAGCCTAAGGGTTAAAGCAAGGGTAAGGGTAAGGGTAAGGGTAAGGGTAAGGGTAAGGGTAAGGGTAAGGGTAAGAGTAAGGGTAAGGGTAAGGGTAAGCTTAAGGGTAAAAGCAAGGGTAAGGGTAAGGGTAAGGGTAAGGGTAAGCCTAAGGGTAAAAGCAAGGGTAAGGGTAAGGTTAAGGGTAAGGGTAAGGGTAAGCTTAAGGGTAAAAGCAAGGGTAAGGGTAAGGGTAAGGGTAAGGGTAAGGGTAAGCTTAAGGGTAAAAGCAAGGGTAAGGGTAAGGGTGAGGGTGAGGGTAAGGGTAAGGGTAAGGGTAAAGGTAAGGGTAAGCCTAAGAGTAAAAGCAAGGGTAAGGGTAAGGGTAAGGGTAAGGGTAAGGGTAAGGGTAAGGGTAAGGGTAAGGGTAAGGGTAAGGGTAAGGGTAAGGGTAAGGGTAAGCTTAAGGGTAAAAGCAAGGGTAAGGATAAGGGTAAGGGTAAGGGTAAGGGTAAGGGTAAGGGTAAGGGTAAGGGTAAGGGTAAGGGTAAGCTTAAGGGTAAAAGCAAGGGTAAGGGTAAGGGTAAGGGTAAGGGTAAGGGTAAGGGTAAGGGTAAGGGTAAGGGTAAGGGTAAGGGTAAGCTTAAGGGTAAAAGCAAGGGTAAGGGTTAGGGTAAGGGTAAGGGTAAGGGTAAGGGTAAGGGTAAGCTTAAGGGTAAAAGCAAGGGTAAGGGTAAGGGTAAGGGTAAGGGTAAGGGTAAGGGTAAGGGTAAGGGTAAAGGTAAGGGTAAGCTTAAGGGTAAAAGCAAGGGTAAGGGTAAGGGTAAGGGTAAGGGTAAGGGTAAGGGTAAGGGTAAGGGTAAGGGTAAGGGTAAGGGTAAGGGTAAGGGTAAGGGTAAGGGTAAGGGTAAGGGTAAGGGTAAGGGTAAGGGTAAGCTTAAGGTATAAGCAAGGGTAAGGGTAAGGGTAAGGGTGAGGGTAAAAGGGTATAAGCAAGGGTAAGGGTAAGGGTAAGGGTGAGGGTAAGGGTGAGGGTAAGGGTAAGGGTAAGCTTAAGGGTAAAAGCAAGGGTAAGGGTAAGGGTAAGGGTAAGGGTAAGGGTAAGGGTAAGGGTAAGGGTAAGGGTAAGCTTAAGGGTAAAAGCAAGGGTAAGGGTAAGGGTAAGGGTAAGGGTAAGGGTAAGGGTAAGGGTAAGGGTAAGGGTAAGGGTAAGGGTAAGGGTAAGGGTAAGGGTAAAGGTAAGGTTAAGCCTAAGGGTAAAAGCAAGGGTAAGGGTAAGGGTAAGGGTAAGGGTAAGGGTAAGGGTAAGGGTAAGGGTAAGGGTAAGGGTAAGGGTAAGGGTAAGGGTAAGGGTAAGGGTAAGGGTAAGCTTAAGGGTAAAAGCAAGGGTAAGGGTAAGGGTAAGGGTAAGGGTAAGCCTAAGGGTAAAAGCAAGGGTAAGGGTAAGGGTAAGGGTAAGGGTAAGGGTAAGCTTAAGGGTAAAAGCAAGGGTAAGGGTAAGGGTAAGGGTAAGGGTGAGGGTAAGGGTAAGGGTAAGCTTAAGGGTAAAAGCAAGGGTAAGGGTAAGGGTAAGGGTAAGGATAAGGGTAAGGGTAAGGGTAAGGGTAAGGGTAAGGGTAAGGTTAAGGGTAAGGGTTAGAGTAAGGGTAAGGGTAAGGGTAAGGGTAAGCTTAAGGGTAAAAGCAAGGGTAAGGGTAAGGGTAAGGGTAAGGGTAAGGGTAAGGGTAAGGGTAAGCTTAAGGGTAAGGGTAAGGGTAAGGGTAAGGGTAAGGGTAAGGGTAATGGTAAGGGTAAAGGTAAGGGTAAGCCTAAGGGTAAAAGCAAGGGTAAGGGTAAGGGTAAGGGTAAGGGTAAGGGTAAGGTTAAGGGTAAGGTTTAGGGTAAGGGTAAGGGTAAGGGTAAGGGTAAGCTTAAGGGTAAAAGCAAGGGAAAGGGTAAGGGTAAGGGTAAGGGTAAGGGTAAGGGTAAGGGTAAGGGTAAGCTTAAGGGTAAGGGTAAGGGTAAGGGTAAGGGTAAGGGTAAGCTTAAGGGTAAAAGCAAGGGTAAGGGTAAGGGTAAGGGTAAGGGTAAGGGTAAGCTTAAGGGTAAAAGCAAGGGTAAGGGTCAGGGTAAGGGTAAGTGTAAGGGTAAGGGTAAGGGTAAGGGTAAGGGTGAGCTTAAGGGTAAAAGCAAGGGTAAGGGTAAGGTTAAGGGTAAGGGTAAGGGTAAGGGTGAGGGTAAGGGTTAGCTTAAGGGTAAAAGCAAGGGTAAGGGTAAGGGTAAGGGTAAGGGTTAGCTTAAGGGTAAAAGCAAGGGTAAGGGTAAGGGTAAGGGTAAGGGTAAGGGTAAGGGTAAGGGTAAGGGTAAGGGTAAGGGTAAGGGTAAGAGTAAGGTTAAGGGTAAGGGTAAGGTTAAGCTTAAGGGTAAAAGCAAGGGTAAGGGTAAGGGTAAGGGTAAGGGTAAGCCTAAGGGTAAAAGCAAGGGTAAGGGAAAGGGTAAGGGTAAGGGTAAGGGTAAGCTTAAGGGTAAAAGCAAGGGTAAGGGTAAGGGTAAGGGTAAGGGTAAGGGTAAGGGTAAGGGTAAGGGTAAGGGTAAGGGTAAGGGTAAGGGTAAGGGTTACCCTTACCCTTGCTTTTACCCTTAAGCTTACCCTTACCCTTACCCTTACCCTTACCCTTACCCTTACCCTTACCCTTACCCTTACCCTTACCCTTACCCTTACCCTTACCCTTGCTTTTACCCTTAGGCTTAACCTTACCTTTACCCTTACCCTTACCCTTACCCTTACCCTTACCCTTACCCTTACCCTTACCCTTACCCTTACCCTTACCCTTACCCTACCCTTACCCTTACCCTTACCCTTACCCTTACCCTTGCTTTTACCCTTAAGCTTAACCTTACCCTTACCCTTACCCTTACCCTTACCCTTACCCTTACCCTTGCTTTTACCCTTAAGCTTACCCTTACCCTTACCCTTACCCTTACCCTCACCCTTACCCTTACCCTTACCCTTGCTTATACCCTTAAGCTTACCCTTACCCTTACCCTTACCCTTACCCTTACCCTTACCCTTACCCTTACCCTTACCCTTACTTACCCTTACCCTTACCCTTACCCTTACCCTTGCTTTTAACCTTAAGCTTACCCTTACCCTTACCCTTACCCTTTCCCTTACCCTTGCTTTTACCCTTAGGCTTACCCTTACCCTTACCCTTACCCTTACCCTTGCTTTTACCCTTAAGCTTAACCTTACCCTTACCCTTACCCTTACTCTTACCCTTACCCTTACCCTTACCCTTACCCTTGCTTTTACCCTTAGGCTTACCCTTACCTTTACCCTTACCCTTACCCTTACCCTTACCCTTACCCTTACCCTTACCCTTACCCTTACCCTTACCCTTACCCTTGCTTTTACCCTTAAGCTAACCCTTACCCTTACCCTTACCCTTACCCTTACCCTTACCCTTAACCTTACCCTTACCCTTGCTTTTACCCTTAAGCTCACCCTTACCCTTACCCTTACCCTTACCCTTACACTTACCCTTACCCTGACCCTTACCCTTGCTTTTACCCTTAAGCTTACCCTTACCCTTACCCTTACCCTTACCCTTACCCTTACCCTTGCTTTTACCCTTAATCTTACCCTTACCCTTACCCTTACCCTTACCCTTACCCTTACCCTTAAGCTTACCCTTACCCTTACCCTTACCCTTACCCTTACCCTTACCCTTACCCTTGCTTTTACCCTTAAGCTTACCCTTACCCTTACCCTTACCCTTACCCTAACCCTTACCCTTAACCTTACCCTTACCCTTACCCTTACCCTTACCCTTACCCTTGCTTTTACCCTTAGGCTTACCCTTACCTTTACCCTTACCATTACCCTTACCCTTACCCTTACCCTTACCCTTACCCTTACCCTTAAGCTTACCCTTACCCTTACCCTTACCCTTACCCTTACCCTTACCCTTACCCTTACCCTTGCTTTTACCCTTAAGCTTACCCTTACCCTTACCCTTACCCTCACTCTAACCCTTACCCTTAACCTTACCCTTACCCTTACCCTTACCCTTACCCTTACCCTTATCCTTACCCTTACCCTTACCCTTACCCTTGCTTTTACCCTTAAGCTTACCCTTACCCTTACCCTTACCCTTACCCTTACCCTTACCCTTACCCTTGCTTTTACCCTTAAGCTTACCCTTACCCTTACCCTTACCCTTACCCTTACCCTTGCTTTTACCCTTAGGCTTACCCTTACCCTTACCCTTACCCTTACCCTTGCTTTTACCCTTAAGCTTACCCTTACCCTTACCCTTACCCTTACCCTTACCATTACCCTTACCCTTACCCTTACCCTTACCCTTACCCTTACCCTTACCCTTACCCTTACCCTTACCCTTACCCTTGCTTTTACCCTTAGGCTTAACCTTACCTTTACCCTTACCCTTACCCTTACCCTTACCCTTACCCTTACCCTTACCCTTACCCTTACCCTAACCCTTACCCTTACCCTTACCCTTGCTTTTACCCTTAAGCTTACCCTTACCCTTACCCTTACCCTTACCCTTACCCTTACCCTTGCTTTTACCCTTAAGCTTACCCTTACCCTTACCCTCACCCTTACCCTCACCCTTACCCTTACCCTTACCCTTGCCTATACCCTTAAGCTTACCCTTACCCTTACCCTTACCCTTACCCTTACCCTCACCCTTACCCTTACCCTTACCCTTACCCTTACCCTTACCCTTACCCTTACCCTTACCCTTACCCTTACCCTTACCCTTACCCTTACCCTTACCCTTGCTTTTACCCTTAAGCTTACCCTTACCTTTACCCTTACCCTTACCCTTACCCTTACCCTTACCCTTACCCTTACCCTTACCCTTACCCTTACCCTTGCTTTTACCCTTAAGCTTACCCTTACCCTTACCCTTACCCTTACCCTTACCCTTACCCTAACCCTTACCCTTGCTTTTACCCTTAAGCTTACCCTTACCCTTACCCTTACCCTTACCCTTACCCTTACCCTTACCCTTACCCTTACCCTTACCCTTGCTTTTACCCTTAAGCTTACCCTTACCCTTACCCTTACCCTTACCCTTACCCTTACCCTTACCCTTACCCTTACCCTTATCCTTACCCTTGCTTTTACCCTTAAGCTTACCCTTACCCTTACCCTTACCCTTACCCTTACCCTTACCCTTACCCTTACCCTTACCCTTACCCTTACCCTTACCCTTACCCTTACCCTTACCCTTACCCTTACCCTTACCCTTGCTTTTACTCTTAGGCTTACCCTTACCTTTACCCTTACCCTTACCCTTACCCTCACCCTCACCCTTACCCTTACCCTTGCTTTTACCCTTAAGCTTACCCTTACCCTTACCCTTACCCTTACCCTTACCCTTGCTTTTACCCTTAAGCTTACCCTTACCCTTACCCTTAACCTTACCCTTACCCTTGCTTTTACGCTTACCCTTACCCTTACCCTTACCCTTACCCTTGCTTTTACCCTTAAGCTTACCCTTACCCTTACTCTTACTCTTACCCTTACCCTTACCCTTACCCTTACCCTTACCCTTACCCTTACCCTTACCCTTGCTTTTACCCTTAGGCTTACCCTTACCTTTACCCTTACCCTAACCCTTACCCTTACCCTTACCCTTACCCTTACCCTTGCTTTTACCCTTAAGCTTACCCTTACCCTTACCCTTACCCTTACCCTTACCCTTACCCTTACCCTTACCCTTACCCTTACCCTTACCCTTACCCTTGCTTTTACCATTAAGCTTACCCTTACCCTTACCCTTACCCTTACCCTTACCCTTACCCTTACCCTTACCCTTGCTTTTACCCTTAAGCTTACCCTTACCCTTACCCTTACCCTTACCCTTACCCTTACCCTTACCCTTACCCTTACCCTTACCCTTACCCTTGCTTTTACCCTTAGGCTTACCCTTACCTTTACCCTTACCCTTACCCTTACCCTTACCCTTACCCTTGCTTTTACCCTTAAGCTTACCCTTACCCTTACCCTTACCCTTAAGCTTACCCTTACCCTTACCCTTACCCTTACCCTTACCCTTACCCTTACCCTTACCCTTACCCTTACCCTTACCCTTACCCTTACCCTTACCCTTACCCTTGCTTTTACCCTTAAGCTTACCCTTACCCTTACCCTTACCCTTACCCTTACCCTTGCTTTTACCCTTAAGCTTACCCTTACCCTTACCCTTACCCTTAAGCTTACCCTTACCCTTACCCTTACCCTTACCCTTACCCTTACCCTTACCCTTACCCTTACCCTTACCCTTACCCTTACCCTTACCCTTACCCTTACCCTTACCCTTACCCTTACCCTTACCCTTGCTTTTACCCTTAAGCTTACCCTTACCCTTACCCTTACCCTTACCCTTAAGCTTACCCTTACCCTTACCCTTACCCTTACCCTTACCCTTACCCTTAACCTTACCCTTGCTTTTACCCTTAAGCTTACCCTTACCCTTACCCTTACCCTTACCCTTAAGCTTACCCTTACCCTTACCCTTACCCTTACCCTTACCCTTGCTTTTACCCTTAAGCTTACCCTTACCCTTACCCTTACCCTTACCCTTAAGCTTACCCTTACCCTTACCCTTACCCTTACCCTTACCCTTACCCTTACCCTTGCTTTTACCCTTAAGCTTACCCTTACCCTTACCCTTACCCTTACCCTTGCTTTTACCCTTAAGCTTACCCTTACCCTTACCCTTACCCTTACCCTTAAGCTTACCCTTACCCTTACCCTTACCCTTACCCTTACCCTTACCCTTACCCTTACCCTTACCCTTACCCTTACCCTTACCCTTGCTTTTACCCTTAAGCTTACCCTTACCCTTACCCTTACCCTTACCCTTACCCTTACCCTTACCCTTACCCTTACCCTTACCCTTGCTTTTACCCTTAGGCTTACCCTTACCTTTACCCTTACCCTTACCCTTACCCTTACCCTTACCCTTTCCCTTACCCTTGCTTTTACCCTTAAGCTTACCCTTACCCTTACCCTTACCCTTACCCTTACCCTTACCCTTACCATTGCTTTTACCCTTAAGCTTACCCTTACCCTTACCCTTACCCTTACCCTTACCCTTGCTTTTACCCTTAGGCTTACCCTTACCCTTACCCTTACCCTTACCCTTGCTTTTACCCTTAAGCTTACCCTTACCCTTACCCTTACCCTTACCCTTACCCTTACCCTTACCCTTACCCTTACCCTTACCCTTACCCTTACCCTTACCCTTACCCTTACCCTTACCCTTACCCTTACCCTTACCCTTACCCTTACCCTTACCCTTACCCTTACCCTTACCCTTACCCTTACCCTTGCTTTTACCCTTAGGCTTACCCTTACCTTTACCCTTACCCTTACCCTTACCCTTACCCTTACCCTTGCTTTTACCCTTAAGCTTACCCTTACCCTTACCCTTACCCTTACCCTTACCCTCACCCTTACCCTTACCCTTACCCTTACCCTTGCTTTTACCCTTAAGCTTACCCTTACCCTTACCCTTACCCTTACCCTTACCCTTACCCTTACCCTTACCCTCACCCTTGCTTTTACCCTTAAGCTTACCCTTACCCTTACCCTTACCCTTACCCTTACCCTTACCCTTGCTTTTACCCTTAAGCTTACCCTTACCCTTACCCTTACCCTTACCCTTACCCTTGCTTTTACCCTTAGGCTTACCCTTACCCTTACCCTTACCCTTACCCTTGCTTTTACCCTTAAGCTTACCCTTACCCTTACCCTTACCCTTACTCTTACCCTTACCCTCACCCTTACCCTTACCCTTGCTTTTACCCTTAGGCTTACCCTTACCTTTACCCTTACCCTTACCCTTACCCTTACCCTTACCCTTACCCTTACCCTTACCCTTGCTTTTACCCTTAAGCTTACCCTTACCCTTACCCTTACCCTTACCCTTACCCTTACCCTTACCCTTACCCTTGCTTTTACCCTTAAGCTCACCCTTACCCTTACCCTTACCCTTACCCTTACCCTTACCCTTACTCTTACCCTTACCCTTACCCTTACCCTTACCCTTACCCTTACCCTTACCCTTGCTTTTACTTTTAGGCTTACCCTTACCTTTACCCTTACCCTTACCCTTACCCTCACCCTCACCCTTACCCTTACCCTTGCTTTTACCCTTAAGCTTACCCTTACCCTTACCCTTACCCTTACCCTTACCCTTGCTTTTACCCTTAAGCTTACCCTTACCCTTACCCTTAACCTTACCCTTACCCTTGCTTTTACCCTTAGGCTTACCCTTACCCTTACCCTTACCCTTACCCTTGCTTTTACCCTTAAGCTTACCCTTACCCTTACTCTTACTCTTACCCTTACCCTTACCCTTACCCTTACCCTTACCCTTACCCTTACCCTTACCCTTACCCTTGCTTTTACCCTTAGGCTTACCCTTACCTTTACCCTTACCCTAACCCTTACCCTTACCCTTACCCTTACCCTTACCCTTGCTTTTACCCTTAAGCTTACCCTTACCCTTACCCTTACCCTTACCCTTACCCTTACCCTTACCCTTACCCTTACCCTTACCCTTACCCTTGCTTTTACCCTTAAGCTTACCCTTACCCTTACCCTTACCCTTACCCTTACCCTTACCCTTACCCTTGCTTTTACCCTTAAGCTTACCCTTACCCTTACCCTTACCCTTACCCTTACCCTTACCCTTACCCTTACCCTTACCCTTACCCTTACCCTTACCCTTGCTTTTACCCTTAGGCTTACCCTTACCTTTACCCTTACCCTTACCCTTACCCTTACCCTTACCCTTGCTTTTACCCTTAAGCTTACCCTTACCCTTACCCTTACCCTTAAGCTTACCCTTACCCTTACCATTACCCTTACCCTTACCCTTACCCTTACCCTTACCCTTACCCTTACCCTTACCCTTACCCTTACCCTTACCCTTACCCTTGCTTTTACCCTTAAGCTTACCCTTACCCTTACCCTTACCCTTACCCTTACCCTTGCTTTTACCCTTAAGCTTACCCTTACCCTTACCCTTACCCTTAAGCTTACCCTTACCCTTACCCTTACCCTTACCCTTACCCTTACCCTTACCCTTACCCTTACCCTTACCCTTACCCTTACCCTTACCCTTACCCTTACCCTTACCCTTACCCTTACCCTTACCCTTGCTTTTACCCTTAAGCTTACCCTTACCCTTACCCTTACCCTTACCCTTAAGCTTACCCTTACCCTTACCCTTACCCTTACCCTTACCCTTACCCTTAACCTTACCCTTGCTTTTACCCTTAAGCTTACCCTTACCCTTACCCTTACCCTTACCCTTAAGCTTACCCTTACCCTTACCCTTACCCTTACCCTCACCCTTGCTTTTACCCTTAAGCTTACCCTTACCCTTACCCTTACCCTTACCCTTAAGCTTACCCTTACCCTTACCCTTACCCTTACCCTTACCCTTACCCTTACCCTTGCTTTTACCCTTAAGCTTACCCTTACCCTTACCCTTACCCTTACCCTTGCTTTTACCCTTAAGCTTACCCTTACCCTTACCCTTACCCTTACCCTTAAGCTTACCCTTACCCTTACCCTTACCCTTACCCTTACCCTTACCCTTACCCTTACCCTTACCCTTACCCTTACCCTTGCTTTTACCCTTAAGCTTACCCTTACCCTTACCCTTACCCTTACCCTTACCCTTACCCTTACCCTTACCCTTACCCTTACCCTTACCCTTGCTTTTACCCTTAGGCTTACCCTTACCTTTACCCTTACCCTTACCCTTACCCTTACCCTTACCCTTACCCTTGCTTTTACCCTTAAGCTTACCCTTACCCTTACCCTTACCCTTACCCTTACCCTTACCCTTACCATTGCTTTTACCCTTAAGCTTACCCTTACCCTTACCCTTACCCTTACCCTTACCCTTGCTTTTACCCTTAGGCTTACCCTTACCCTTACCCTTACCCTTACCCTTGCTTTTACCCTTAAGCTTACCCTTACCCTTACCCTTACCCTCACCCTTACCCTTACCCTTACCCTTACCCTTACCCTTACCCTTACCCTTACCCTTACCCTTACCCTTACCCTTACCCTTACCCTTACCCTTACCCTTACCCTTACCCTTACCCTTACCCTTACCCTTACCCTTACCCTTACCCTTACCCTTGCTTTTACCCTTAGGCTTACCCTTACCTTTACCCTTACCCTTACCCTTACCCTTACCCTTACCCTTGCTTTTACCCTTAAGCTTACCCTTACCCTTACCCTTACCCTTACCCTTACCCTCACCCTTACCCTTACCCTTACCCTTACCCTTGCTTTTACCCTTAAGCTTACCCTTACCCTTACCCTCACCCTTACCCTTACCCTTACCCTTACCCTTACCCTTACCCTCACCCTTGCTTTTACCCTTAAGCTTACCCTTACCCTTACCCTTACCCTTACCCTTACCCTTACCCTTGCTTTTACCCTTAAGCTTACCCTTACCCTTACCCTTACCCTTACCCTTACCCTTGCTTTTACCCTTAGGCTTACCCTTACCCTTACCCTTACCCTTACCCTTGCTTTTACCCTTAAGCTTACCCTTACCCTTACCCTTACCCTTACTCTTACCCTTACCCTTACCCTTACCCTTACCCTTGCTTTTACCCTTAGGCTTACCCTTACCTTTACCCTTACCCTTACCCTTACCCTTACCCTTACCCTTACCCTTACCCTTACCCTTGCTTTTACCCTTAAGCTTACCCTTACCCTTACCCTTACCCTTACCCTTACCCTTACCCTTACCCTTACCCTTGCTTTTACCCTTAAGCTCACCCTTACCCTTACCCTTACCCTTACCCTTACCCTTACCCTTACTCTTACCCTTA
The DNA here is from genome assembly GCA_958510865.1 of Myrrha octodecimguttata. NCBI lineage: Eukaryota > Metazoa > Arthropoda > Insecta > Coleoptera > Coccinellidae > Myrrha > Myrrha octodecimguttata. The sequence goes on from CAUEHS010001022.1 coordinate 27,096, forward strand.
CCCTTGCTTTTACCCTTAAGCTTACCCTTACCCTTACCCTTACCCTTACCCTTAAGCTTACCCTTACCCTTACCCTTACCCTTACCCTTACCCTTACCCTTACCCTTACCCTTGCTTTTACCCTTAAGCTTACCCTTACCCTTACCCTTACCCTTACCCTTACCCTTGCTTTTACCCTTACGCTTACCCTTACCCTTACCCTTACCCTTACCCTTAAGCTTACCCTTACCCTTACTCTTACCCTTACCCTTACCCTTACCCTTACCCTTACCCTTACCCTTACCCTTACCCTTACCCTTGCTTTTACCCTTAAGCTTACCCTTACCCTTACCCTTACCCTTACCCTTACCCTTACCCTTACCCTTACCCTTGCTTTTACCCTTAAGCTTACCCTTACCCTTACCCTTACCCTTACCCTTACCCTTACCCTAACCCTTACCCTTGCTTTTACCCTTAAGCTTACCCTTACCCTTACCCTTACCCTTACCCTTACCCTTACCCTTACCCTTACCCTTACCCTTACCCTTACCCTTACCCTTACCCTTGCTTTTACCCTTAAGCTTACCCTTACCCTTACCCTTACCCTTACCCTTACCCTTACCCTTACCCTTACCCTTACCCTTACCCTTACCCTTATCCTTACCCTTGCTTTTACCCTTAAGCTTACCCTTACCCTTACCCTTACCCTTACCCTTACCCTTACCCTTACCCTTACCCTTACCCTTACCCTTACCCTTACCCTTGCTTTTACTCTTAGGCTTACCCTTACCTTTACCCTTACCCTTACCCTTACCCTCACCCTCACCCTTACCCTTACCCTTGCTTTTACCCTTAAGCTTACCCTTACCCTTACCCTTACCCTTACCCTTACCCTTGCTTTTACCCTTAAGCTTACCCTTACCCTTACCCTTAACCTTACCCTTACCCTTGCTTTTACCCTTAGGCTTACCCTTTCCCTTACCCTTACCCTTACCCTTGCTTTTACCCTTAAGCTTACCCTTACCCTTACCCTTACTCTTACCCTTACCCTTACCCTTACCCTTACCCTTACCCTTACCCTTACCCTTACCCTTACCCTTACCCTTACCCTTACCCTTACCCTTACCCTTGCTTTTACCCTTAGGCTTACCCTTACCTTTACCCTTACCCTAACCCTTACCCTTACCCTTACCCTTACCCTTACCCTTGCTTTTACCCTTAAGCTTACCCTTACCCTTACCCTTACCCTTACCCTTACCCTTACCCTTACCCTTACCCTTACCCTTACCCTTACCCTTACCCTTGCTTTTACCCTTAAGCTTACCCTTACCCTTACCCTTACCCTTACCCTTACCCTTACCCTTACCCTTGCTTTTACCCTTAAGCTTACCCTTACCCTTACCCTTACCCTTACCCTTACCCTTACCCTTACCCTTACCCTTACCCTTACCCTTACCCTTACCCTTGCTTTTACCCTTAGGCTTACCCTTACCTTTACCCTTACCCTTACCCTTACCCTTACCCTTACCCTTGCTTTTACCCTTAAGCTTACCCTTACCCTTACCCTTACCCTTAAGCTTACCCTTACCCTTACCCTTACCCTTACCCTTACCCTTACCCTTACCCTTACCCTTACCCTTACCCTTACCCTTACCCTTACCCTTGCTTTTACCCTTAAGCTTACCCTTACCCTTACCCTTACCCTTACCCTTACCCTTGCTTTTACCCTTAAGCTTACCCTTACCCTTACCCTTACCCTTAAGCTTACCCTTACCCTTACCCTTACCCTTACCCTTACCCTTACCCTTACCCTTACCCTTACCCTTACCCTTACCCTTACCCTTACCCTTACCCTTGCTTTTACCCTTAAGCTTACCCTTACCCTTACCCTTACCCTTACCCTTAAGCTTACCCTTACCCTTACCCTTACCCTTACCCTTACTCTTACCCTTAACCTTACCCTTGCTTTTACCCTTAAGCTTACCCTTACCCTTACCCTTACCCTTACCCTTAAGCTTACCCTTACCCTTACCCTTACCCTTACCCTTACCCTTGCTTTTACCCTTAAGCTTACCCTTACCCTTACCCTTACCCTTACCCTTAAGCTTACCCTTACCCTTACCCTTACCCTTACCCTTACCCTTACCCTTACCCTTACCCTTGCTTTTACCCTTAAGCTTACACTTACCCTTACCCTTGCCCTTACCCTTGCTTTTACCCTTAAGCTTACCCTTACTCTTACCCTTACCCTTACCCTTAAGCTTACCCTTACCCTTACCCTTACCCTTACCCTTACCCTTACCCTTACCCTTACCCTTACCCTTACCCTTACCCTTACCCTTACCCTTGCTTTTACCCTTAAGCTTACCCTTACCCTTACCCTTACCCTTACCATTACCCTTACCCTTACCCTTACCCTTACCCTTGCTTTTACCCTTAGGCTTACCCTTACCTTTACCCTTACCCTTACCCTTACCCTTACCCTTACCCTTACCCTTACCCTTGCTTTTACCCTTAAGCTTACCCTTACCCTTACCCTTACCCTTACCCTTACCCTTACCCTTACCCTTACCCTTACCCTTGCTTTTACCCTTAAGCTTACCCTTACCCTTACCCTTACCCTTACCCTTACCCTTGCTTTTACCCTTAGGCTTACCCTTACCCTTACCCTTACCCTTACCCTTGCTTTTACCCTTAAGCTTACCCTTACCCTTACCCTTACCCTTACCCTTACCCTTACCCTTACCCTTACCCTTACCCTTACCCTTACCCTTACCCTTACCCTTACCCTTACCCTTACCCTTACCCTTACCCTTACCCTTACCCTTACCCTTACCCTTACCCTTACCCTTACCCTTACCCTTACCCTTACCCTTACCCTTGCTTTTACCCTTAGGCTTACCCTTACCTTTACCCTTACCCTTACCCTTACCCTTACCCTTACCCTTGCTTTTACCCTTAAGCTTACCCTTACCCTTACCCTTACCCTTACCCTTACCCTTACCCTCACCCTTACCCTTACCCTTACCCTTACCCTTGCTTTTACCCTTAAGCTTACCCTTACCCTTACCCTTACCCTTACCCTTACCCTTACCCTTACCCTTACCCTTACCCTTACCCTTACCCTTACCCTTACCCTTACCCTTACCCTCACCCTTGCTTTTACCCTTAAGCTTACCCTTACCCTTACCCTTACCCTTACCCTTACCCTTACCCTTACCCTTGCTTTTACCCTTAAGCTTACCCTTACCCTTACCCTTACCCTTACCCTTACCCTTGCTTTTACCCTTAGGCTTACCCTTACCCTTACCCTTACCCTTACCCTTGCTTTTACCCTTAAGCTTACCCTTACCCTTACCCTTACCCTTACTCTTACCCTTACCCTTACCCTTACCCTTACCCTTGCTTTTACCCTTAGGCTTACCCTTACCTTTACCCTTACCCTTACCCTTACCCTTACCCTTACCCTTACCCTTACCCTTACCCTTACCCTTGCTTTTACCCTTAAGCTTACCCTTACCCTTACCCTTACCCTTACCCTTACCCTTACCCTTACCCTTACCCTTACCCTTACCCTTACCCTTACCCTTACCCTTGCTTTTACCCTTAAGCTCACCCTTACCCTTACCCTTACCCTTACCCTTACCCTTACCCTTACTCTTACCCTTACCCTTGGTTTTACCCTTAAGCTTACCCTTACCCTTACCCTTACCCTTACCCTTAAGCTTACCCTTACCCTTACCCTTACCCTTACCCTTACCCTTACCCTTACCCTTACCCTTACCCTTACCCTTACCCTTGCTTTTACCCTTAAGCTTACCCTTACCCTTACCCTTACCCTTACCCTTACCCTTGCTTTTACCCTTACGCTTACCCTTACCCTTACCCTTACCCTTACCCTTAAGCTTACCCTTACCCTTACCCTTACCCTTACCCTTACCCTTACCCTTACCCTTACCCTTACCCTTACCCTTACCCTTACCCTTACCCTTACCCTTGCTTTTACCCTTAAGCTTACCCTTACCCTTACCCTTACCCTTACCCTTACCCTTACCCTTACCCTTACCCTTACCCTTACCCTTACCCTTGCTTTTACCCTTAGGCTTACCCTTACCTTTACCCTTACCATTACCCTTACCCTTACCCTTACCCTTACCCTTACTCTTACCCTTGCTTTTACCCTTAAGCTTACCCTTACCCTTACCCTTACCCTTACCCTTACCCTTACCCTTACCCTTACCCTTACCCTTACCCTTACCCTTACCCTTACCCTTACCCTTACCCTTACCCTTACCCTTACCCTTACCCTTACCCTTACCCTTACCCTTACCCTTACCCTTACCCTTACCCTTACCCTTACCCTTACCCTTACCCTTACCCTTACCCTTACCCTTGCTTTTACCCTTAAGCTTACCCTTACCCTTACCCTTACCCTTACCCTTACCCTTACCCTTGCTTTTACCCTTAAGCTTACCCTTACCCTTACTCTTACCCCTACCCTTACCCTTACCCTTACCCTTACACTTACCCTTACCCTTACCCTTACCCTTACCCTTACCCTTACCCTTGCTTTTACCCTTAGGCTTACCCTCACCTTTACCCTTACCCTTACCCTTACCCTTACCCTTACCCTTATCCTTACCCTTGCTTTTACCCTTAAGCTTACCCTTACCCTTACCCGTACCCTTACCCTTAGCCTTACCCTTACCCTTGCTTTTACCCTTAAGCTTACCCTTACCCTTACCCTTACCCTTACCCTTGCTTTTACCCTTAGGCTTACCCTTACCCTTACCCTTACCCTTACCCTTAAGCTTACCCTTACCCTTACCCTTACCCTTACCCTTACCCTTACCCTTACCCTTACCCTTACCCTTACCCTTACCCTTACCCTTACCCTTACCCTTACCCTTACCCTTACCCTTACCCTTACCCTTACCCTTACCCTTACCCTTACCCTTGCTTTTACCCTTAAGCTTACCCTTACCCTTACCCTTACCCTTACCCTTACCCTTACCCTTACCCTTACCCTTACCCTTACCCTTACCCTTACCCTTACCCTTGCTTTTACCCTTAAGCTTACCCTTACCTTTACCCTTACCCTTACCCTTACCCTTACCCTTACCCTTACCCTTACCCTTACCCTTGCTTTTACCCTTAAGCTTACCCTTACCCTCACCCTTACCCTTACCCTTACCCTAACCCTTACCCTTGCTTTTACCCTTAAGCTTACCCTTACCCTTACCCTTACCCTTACCCTTACCCTTACCCTTACCCTTACCCTTACCCTTACCCTTGCTTTTACCCTTAAGCTTACCCTTACCCTTACCCTTACCCTTACCCTTACCCTTACCCTTACCCTTACCCTTACCCTTACCCTTATCCTTACCCTTGCTTTTACCCTTAAGCTTACCCTTACCCTTACCCTTACCCTTACCCTTACCCTTACCCTTACCCTTACCCTTACCCTTACCCTTACCCTTACCCTTGCTTTTACTCTTAGGCTTACCCTTACCTTTACCCTTACCCTTACCCTTACCCTCACCCTCACCCTTACCCTTACCCTTGCTTTTACCCTTAAGCTTACCCTTACCCTTACCCTTACCCTTACCCTTACCCTTGCTTTTACCCTTAAGCTTACCCTTACCCTTACCCTTAACCTTACCCTTACCCTTGCTTTTACCCTTAGGCTTACCCTTACCCTTACCCTTACCCTTACCCTTGCTTTTACCCTTAAGCTTACCCTTACCCTTACCCTTACTCTTACCCTTACCCTTACCCTTACCCTTACCCTTACCCTTACCCTTACCCTTACCCTTACCCTTACCCTTACCCTTGCTTTTACCCTTAGGCTTACCCTTACCTTTACCCTTTCCCCAACCCTTACCCTTACCCTTACCCTTACCCTTACCCTTACCCTTACCCTTGCTTTTACCCTTAAGCTTACCCTTACCCTTACCCTTACCCTTACCCTTACCCTTACCCTTACCCTTACCCTTACCCTTACCCTTACCCTTGCTTTTACCCTTAAGCTTACCCTTACCCTTACCCTTACCCTTACCCTTACCCTTACCCTTACCCTTACCCTTACCCTTGCTTTTACCCTTAAGCTTACCCTTACCCTTACCCTTACCCTTACCCTTACCCTTACCCTTACGCTTACCCTTACCCTTGCTTTTACCCTTAGGCTTACCCTTACCTTTACCCTTACCCTTACCCTTACCCTTACCCTTACCCTTGCTTTTACCCTTAAGCTTACCCTTACCCTTACCCTTACCCTTAAGCTTACCCTTACCCTTACCCTTACCCTTACCCTTACCCTTACCCTTACCCTTACCCTTACCCTTACCCTTACCCTTACCCTTACCCTTACCCTTACCCTTACCCTTACCCTTACCCTTACCCTTGCTTTTACCCTTAAGCTTACCCTACCCTTACCCTTACCCTTACCCTTACCCTTGCTTTTACCCTTAAGCTTACCCTTACCCTTACCCTTACCCTTAAGCTTACCCTTACCCTTACCCTTACCCTTACCCTTACCCTTACCCTTACCCTTACCCTTACCCTTACCCTTACCCTTACCCTTACCCTTACCCTTACCCTTACCCTTGCTTTTACCCTTAAGCTTACCCTTACCCTTACCCTTACCCTTACCCTTAAGCTTACCCTTACCCTTACCCTTACCCTTACCCTTACCCTTACCCTTAACCTTACCCTTGCTTTTACCCTTAAGCTTACCCTTACCCTTACCCTTACCCTTACCCTTAAGCTTACCCTTACCCTTACCCTTACCCTTACCCTTACCCTTGCTTTTACCCTTAAGCTTACCCTTACCCTTACCCTTACCCTTACCCTTAAGCTTACCCTTACCCTTACCCTTACCCTTACCCTTACCCTTGCTTTAACCCTTAAGCTTACCCTTACCCTTACCCTTACCCTTACCCTTGCTTTTACCCTTAAGCTTACCCTTACCCTTACCCTTACCCTTACCCTTAAGCTTACCCTTACCCATACCCTTACCCTTACCCTTACCCTTACACTTACCCTTACCCTTGCTTTTACCCTTAAGCTTACCCTTACCCTTACCCTTACCCTTACCCTTACCCTTACCCTTACCCTTACCCTTGCTTTTACCCTTAGGCTTACCCTTACCTTTACCCTTACCCTTACCCTTACCCTTACCCTTACCCTTGCTTTTACCCTTAAGCTTACCCTTACCCTTACCCTTACCCTTACCCTTACCCTTACCCTTACCCTTACCCTTACCCTTACCCTTGCTTTTACCCTTAAGCTTACCCTTACCCTTACCCTTACCCTTACCCTTACCCTTGCTTTTACCCTTAGGCTTACCCTTACCCTTACCCTTACCCTTACCCTTGCTTTTACCCTTAAGCTTACCCTTACCCTTACCCTTACCCTTACCCTTACCCTTACCCTTACCCTTACCCTTACCCTTACCCTTACCCTTACCCTTACCCTTACCCTTACCCTTACCCTTACCCTTACCCTTACCCTTACCCTTACCCTTACCCTTACCCTTACCCTTACCCTTACCCTTACCCTTACCCTTACCCTTACCCTTACCCTTGCTTTTACCCTTAAGCTTACCCTTACCCTTACCCTTACCCTTACCCTTACCCTTACCCTTACCCTTGCTTTTACCCTTAGGCTTACCCTTACCTTTACCCTTACCCTTACCCTTACCCTTACCCTTACCCTTGCTTTTACCCTTAAGCTTACCCTTACCCTTACCCTTACCCTTACCCTTACCCTTACCCTTACCCTTACCCTTGCTTTTACCCTTAAGCTTACCCTTACCCTTACCCTTACCCTTACCCTTACCCTTGCTTTTACCCTTAGGCTTACCCTTACCCTTACCCTTACCCTTACCCTTCCTTTTACCCTTAAGCTTACCCTTACCCTTACCCTTACCCTTACCCTTACCCTTACCCTTACCTTTACCCTTACCCTTACCCTTACCCTTACCCTTACCCTTACCCTTGCTTTTACCCTTAAGCTTACCCTTACCCTTACCCTTACCCTTACCCTTACCCTTACCCTTACCCTTACCCTTGCTTTTACCCTTAAGCTCACCCTTACCCTTACCCTTACCCTTACCCTTACCCTTACCCTTACCCTTACCCTTACCCTTACCCTCACCCTTGCTTTTACCCTTAAGCTTACCCTTACCCTTACCCTTACCCTTACCCTTACCCTTACCCTTACCCTTGCTTTTACCCTTAAGCTTACCCTTACCCTTACCCTTACCCTTACCCTTACCCTTGCTTTTACCCTTAGGCTTACCCTTACCCTTACCCTTACCCTTACCCTTGCTTTTACCCTTAAGCTTACCCTTACCCTTACCCTTACCCTTACTCTTACCCTTACCCTTACCCTTACCCTTACCCTTGCTTTTACCCTTAGGTTTACCCTTACCTTTACCCTTACCCTTACCCTTACCCTTACCCTTACCCTTACCCTTACCCTTACCCTTACCCTTACCCTTACCCTTGCTTTTACCCTTAAGCTTACCCTTACCCTTACCCTTACCCTTACCCATACCCTTACCCTTACCCTTACCCTTACCCTTGCTTTTACCCTTAAGCTCACCCTTACCCTTACCCTTACCCTTACCCTTACCCTTACCCTTACCCTTACCCTTACTCTTACCTTTACCCTTGCTTTTACCCTTAAGCTTACCCTTACCCTTACCCTTACCCTTAAGCTTACCCTTACCCTTACCCTTACCCTTACCCTTACCCTGACCCTTACCCTTGCTTTACCCTTAAGCTTACCCTTACCCTTACCCTTACCCTTACCCTTACCCTTGCTTTTACCCTTACGCTTACCCTTACCCTTACCCTTACCCTTACCCTTGAGCTTACCCTTACCCTTACCCTTACCCTTACCCTTACCCTTACCCTTACCCTTACCCTTGCTTTTACCCTTAAGCTTACCCTAACCCTTACCCTTACCCTTACCCTTACCCTTACCCTTACCCTTACCCTTACCCTTACCCTTACCCTTACCCTTGCTTTTACCCTTAGGCTTACCCTTACCTTTAACCTTACCATTACCCTTACCCTTACCCTTACCCTTACCCTTACCCTTGCTTTTACCCTTAAGCTTACCCTTACCCTTACCCTTACCCTTACCCTTACCCTTACCCTTACCCTTACCCTTACCCTTACCCTTACCCTTACCCTTACCCTTACCCTTACCCTTACCCTTACCCTTACCCTTACCCTTGCTTTTACCCTTAAGCTTACCCTTACCCTTACCCTTACCCTTACCCTTACCCTTACCCTTACCCTTACCCTTGCTTTTACCCTTAAGCTTACCCTTACCCTTACTCTTACCCCTACCCTTACCCTTACCCTTACCCTTACCCTTACCCTTACCCTTACCCTTACCCTTACCCTTACCCTTACCCTTACCCTTACCCTTACCCTTGCTTTTACCCTTAGGCTAACCCTCACCTTTACCCTTACCCTTACCCTTACCCTTACCCTTACCCTTACCCTTGCTTTTACCCTTAAGCTTACCCTTACCCTTACCCTTACCCTTACCCTTAAGCTTACCCTTACCCTTACCCTTACCCTTACCCTTAACCTTACCCTTGCTTTTACCCTTAAGCTTACCCTTACCCTTACCCTTACCCTTACCCTTAAGCTTACCCTTACCCTTACCCTTACCCTTACCCTTACCCTTGCTTTTACCCTTAAGCTTACCCTTACCCTTACCCTTACCCTTACCCTTAAGCTTACCCTTACCCTTACCCTTACCCTTACCCTTACCCTTACCCTTACCTTGCTTTTACCCTTAAGCTTACCCTTACCCTTACCCTAAGTAAGGGTAAGGGTAAGGGTAAGGGTTAGGGTAAGGGTAAGGGTAAGGGTAAGGGTAAGGGTAAGGGTAAGGGTAAGGGTAAGGGTAAGGGTAAGGGTAAGGGTAAGCTTAAGGGTAAAAGCAAGGGTAAGGGTAAGGGTAAGGGTAAGGGTAAGGGTAAGGGTAAGGGTAAGGGTAAGGGTAAGGGTAAGGGTAAGCTTAAGGGTAAGGGTAAGGGTAAGGGTAAGGGTAAGCCTAAGGGTAAAAGCAAGGGTAAGGGTAATGGTAAGGGTAAGGGTAAGCTTAAGGGTAAAAGCAAGGGTAAGGGTAAGGCTAAGGGTAAGGGTAAGGGTAAGGGTAAGGGTAAGCTTAAGGGTAAAAGCAAGGGTAAGGGTAAGGGTAAGGGTAAGGGTAAGGGTAAGGGTAAAGGTGAGGGTAAGCCTAAGGGTAAAAGCAAGGGTAAGGGTAAGGGTAAGGGTAAGGGTAAGGGTAAGGGTAAGGGTAAGGGTAAGGGTAAGGGTAAGGGTAAGGGTAAGGGTAGGGGTAAGAGTAAGGGTAAGGGTAAGCTTAAGGGTAAAAGCAAGGGTAAGGGTAAGGGTAAGGGTAAGGGTAAGGGTAAGGGTAAGGGTAAGGGTAAGCTTAAGGGTAAAAGCAAGGGTAAGGGTAAGGGTAAGGGTAAGGGTAAGGGTAAGGGTAAGGGTAAGGGTAAGGGTAAGGGTAAGGGTAAGGGTAAGGGTAAGGGTAAGGGTAAGGGTAAGGGTAAGCTTAAGGGTAAAAGCAAGGGTAAGGGTAAGGGTAAGGGTAAGGGTAAGGGTAATGGTAAGGTTAAAGGTAAGGGTAAGCCTAAGGGTAAAAGTAAGGGTAAGGGTAAGGGTAAGGGTAAGGGTAAGGGTAAGGGTAAGGGTAAGCTTAAGGGTAAAAGCAAGGGTAAGGGTAAGGGTAAGGGTAAGGGTAAGGGTAAGGGTAAGGGTAAGCTCAAGGGTAAGGGTAAGGGTAAGGGTAAGGGTAAGCGTAAGGGTAAAAGCAAGGGTAAGGGTAAGGGTAAGGGTAAGGGTAAGGGTAAGCTTAAGGGTAAAAGCAAGGGTAAGGGTCAGGGTAAGGGTAAGGGTAAGGGTAAGGGTAAGGGTAAGCTTAAGGGTAAGGGTAAGGGTAAGGGTAAGCTTAAGGGTAAAAGCAAGGGTAAAGGTAAGAGTAAGGGTAAGGGTAAGGGTAAGGGTAAGGGTAAGGGTAAGGGTAAGGGTAAGGGTGAGCTTAAGGGTAAAAGCAAGGGTAAGGGTAAGGGTAAGGGTAAGGGTATGGGTAAGGGTAAGGGTAAGGGTAAGGGTAAGCTTAAGGGTAAAAGCAAGGGTAAGGGTAAGGGTAAGGGTAAGGGTAAGGGTAAGGGTAAGGGTAAGGGTAAGGGTAAGGGTAAGGGTAAGGGTAAAGGTAAGGGTAAACCTAAGGGTAAAAGCAAGGGTAAGGGTAAGGGTAAGGGTAAGAGTAAGGGTAAGGGTAAGGGTAAGGGTAAGCTTAAGGGTAAAAGCAAGGGTAAGGGTAAGGGTAAGGGTAAGGGTAAGCCTAAGGGTAAAAGCAAGGGTAAGGGTAAGGGTAAGGGTAAGGGTAAGGGTAAGCTTAAGGGTAAAAGCAAGGGTAAGGGTAAGGGTAAGGGTAAGGGTAAGGGTAAGGGTAAGGGTAAGCTTAAGGGTAAAAGCAAGGGTGAGGGTAAGGGTAAGGGTAAGGGTAAGGGTAAGGGTAAGGGTAAGGGTAAGGGTAAGGGTAAGGGTAAGGGTGAGCTTAAGGGTAAAAGCAAGGGTAAGGGTAAGGGTAAGGGTAAGGGTAAGGGTAAGGGTAAGGGTAAGGGTAAGGGTAAGGGTAAGCTTAAGGGTAAAAGCAAGGGTAAGGGTAAGGGTAAGGGTAAGGGTAAGGGTAAGGGTAAAGGTAAGGGTAAGGGTAAGGGTAAGGGTAAGGGTAAGGGTAAGGGTAAGCTTAAGGGTAAAAGGAAGGGTAAGGGTAAGGGTAAGGGTAAGGGTAAGCCTAAGGGTAAAAGCAAGGGTAAGGGTACCCTTACCCTTACTCTTACCTTTACCCTTGCTTTTACCCTTAAGCTTACCCTTACCCTTACCCTTACCCTTAAGCTTACCCTTACCCTTACCCTTACCCTTACCCTTACCCTGACCCTTACCCTTGCTTTTACCCTTAAGCTTACCCTTACCCTTACCCTTACCCTTACCCTTACCCTTGCTTTTACCCTTACGCTTACCCTTACCCTTACCCTTACCCTTACCCTTGAGCTTACCCTTACCCTTACCCTTACCCTTACCCTTACCCTTACCCTTGCTTTTACCCTTAAGCTTACCCTTACCCTTACCCTTACCCTTACCCTTACCCTTACCCTTACCCTTACCCTTACCCTTACCCTTACCCTTACCCTTGCTTTTACCCTTAGGCTTACCCTTACCTTTAACCTTACCATTACCCTTACCCTTACCCTTACCCTTACCCTTACCCTTGCTTTTACCCTTAAGCTTACCCTTACCCTTACCCTTACCCTTACCCTTACCCTTACCCTTACCCTTACCCTTACCCTTACCCTTACCCTTACCCTTACCCTTACCCTTACCCTTACCCTTGCTTTTACCCTTAAGCTTACCCTTACCCTTACCCTTACCCTTACCCTTACCCTTACCCTTACCCTTACCCTTGCTTTTACCCTTAAGCTTACCCTTACCCTTACTCTTACCCCTACCCTTACCCTTACCCTTACCCTTACCCTTACCCTTACCCTTACCCTTACCCTTACCCTTACCCTTACCCTTACCCTTACCCTTACCCTTGCTTTTACCCTTAGGCTTACCCTCACCTTTACCCTTACCCTTACCCTTACCCTTACCCTTACCCTTACCCTTGCTTTTACCCTTAAGCTTACCCTTACCCTTACCCTTACCCTTACCCTTAGCCTTACCCTTACCCTTGCTTTTACCCTTAAGCTTACCCTTACCCTTACCATTACCCTTACCCTTGCTTTTACCCTTAGGCTTACCCTTACCCTTACCCTTACCCTTACCCTTAAGCTTACCCTTACCCTTACCCTTACCCTTACCCTTACCCTTACCCTTACCCTTACCCTTACCCTTACCCTTACCCTTACCCTTACCCTTGCTTTTACCCTTAAGCTTACCCTTACCCTTACCCTTACCCTTACCCTTACCCTTACCCTTACCCTTACCCTTACCCTTACTTAGGGTAAGGGTAAGGGTAAGCTTAAGGGTAAAAGCAAGGTAAGGGTAAGGGTAAGGGTAAGGGTAAGGGTAAGGGTAAGGGTAAGCTTAAGGGTAAGGGTAAGGGTAAGGGTAAGGGTAAGCTTAAGGGTAAAAGCAAGGGTAAGGGTAAGGGTAAGGGTAAGGGTAAGGGTAAGGGTAAGCTTAAGGGTAAGGGTAAGGGTAAGGGTAAGGGTAAGCTTAAGGGTAAAAGCAAGGGTAAGGTTAAGGGTAAGGGTAAGGGTAAGGGTAAGGGTAAGCTTAAGGGTAAGGGTAAGGGTAAGGGTAAGGGTAAGCTTAAGGGTAAAAGCAAGGGTAAGGGTAAGGGTAAGGGTAAGGGTAAGGGTAAGGGTAAGGGTAAGGGTAAGGGTAAGGGTAAGGGTAAGGGTAAGGGTAAGGGTAAGGGTAAGCTTAAGGGTAAGGGTAAGGGTAAGGGTAAGCTTAAGGGTAAAAGCAAGGGTAAGGGTAAGGGTAAGGGTAAGGGTAAGCTTAAGGGTAAAAGCAAGGGTAAGGGTAAGGGTAAGGGTAAGGGTAAGGGTAAGGGTAAGGGTAAGGGTAAGGGTAAGCTTAAGGGTAAGGGTAAGGGTAAGGGTAAGCTTAGGGGTAAAAGCAAGGGTAAGGGTAAGGGTAAGGGTAAGGGTAAGGGTAAAGGTAAGGGTAAGTCTAAGGGTAAAAGCAAGGGTAAGGGTAAGGGTAAGGGTAAGGGTAAGGGTAAGGGTAAGGGTAAGGGTAAGTGTAAGGGTAAGTTTAAGGGTAAAAGCAAGGGTAAGGGTAAGGGTAAGGGTAAGGGTAAGGGTAAGGGTAAGGGTAAGGGTAAGGGTAAGCTTAAGGGTAAAAGCAAGGGTAAGGGTAAGGGTAAGGGTAAGGGTAAGGGTAAGGGTAAGGGTTAGGGTAAGGGTAAGGGTAAGCTTAAGGGTAAAAGCAAGGGTAAGGGTAAGGGTAAGGGTAAGGGTAAGGGTTAGGGTAAGGGTAAAGGTAAGGGTAAGCCTAAGGGTAAAAGCAAGGGTAAGGGTAAGGGTAAGGGTAAGGGTAAGGGTAAGGGTAAGGGTAAGGGTAAGGGTAAGGGTAAGAGTAAGGGTAAGGGTAAGGGTAAGCTTAAGGGTAAAAGCAAGGGTAAGGGTAAGGGTAAGGGTAAGGGTAAGCCTAAGGGTAAAAGCAAGGGTAAGGGTAAGGTTAAGGGTAAGGGTAAGGGTAAGCTTAAGGGTAAAAGCAAGGGTAAGGGTAAGGGTAAGGGTAAGGGTAAGGGTAAGCTTAAGGGTAAAAGCAAGGGTAAGGGTAAGGGTGAGGGTAAGGGTAAGGGTAAGGGTTAGGGTAAGGGTAAAGGTAAGGGTAAGCCAAAGAGTAAAAGCAAGGGTAAGGGTAAGGGTAAGGGTAAGGGTAAGGGTAAGGGTAAGGGTAAGGGTAAGGGTAAGCTTAAGGGTAAAAGCAAGGGTAAGGATAAGGGTAAGGGTAAGGGTAAGGGTAAGGGTAAGGGTAAGGGTAAGGGTAAGCTTAAGGGTAAAAGCAAGTGTAAGGGTAAGGGTAAGGGTAAGGGTAAGGGTAAGGGTGAGGGTAAGGGTAAGGGTAAGGGTAAGGGTAAGCTTAAGGGTAAAAGCAAGGGTAAGGGTTAGGGTAAGGGTAAGGGTAAGGGTATGGGTAAGGGTAAGCTTAAGGGTAAAAGCAAGGGTAAGGGTAAGGGTAAGGGTAAGGGTAAGGGTAAGGGTAAGGGTAAGGGTAAGGGTAAGGGTAAAGGTAAGAGTAAGCCTAAGGGTAAAAGCAAGGGTAAGGGTAAGGGTAAGGGTAAGGGTAAGGGTAAGGGTAAGGGTAAGGGTAAGGGTAAGGGTAAGGGTAAGGGTAAGGGTAAGGGTAAGGGTAAGGGTAAGGGTAAGGGTAAGGGTAAGGGTAAGCTTAAGGGTATAAGCAAGGGTAAGGGTAAGGGTAAGGGTGAGGGTAAAGGTAAGGGTAAGGGTAAGGGTAAGCTTAAGGGTAAAAGCAAGGGTAAGGGTAAGGGTAAGGGTAAGGGTAAGGGTAAGGGTAAGGGTAAGCTTAAGGGTAAAAGCAAGGGTAAGGGTAAGGGTAAGGGTAAGGGTAAGGGTAAGGGTAAGGGTAAGGGTAAGTGTAAGGGTAAGGGTAAAGGTAAGGTTAAGCCTAAGGGTAAAAGCAAGGGTAAGGGTAAGGGTAAGGGTAAGGGTAAGGGTAAGGGTAAGGGTAAGGGTAAGGGTAAGGGTAAGGGTAAGGGTAAGGGCAAATGTAAGCTTAAGGGTAAAAGCAAGGGTAAGGGTAAGGGTAAGGGTAAGGGTAAGCCTAAGGGTAAAAGCAAGGGTGAGGGTAAGGGTAAGGGTAAGGGTAAGGGTAAGCTTAAGGGTAAAAGCAAGGGTAAGGGTAAGGGTAAGGGTAAGGGTAAGGGTAAGGGTAAGGGTAAGCTTAAGGGTAAAAGCAAGGGTAAGGGTAAGGGTAAGGGTAAGGGTAAGGGTAAGGGTAAGGGTAAGGGTAAGGGTAAGGGTAAGGGTAAGGGTAAAGGTAAGGGTAAGCCTAAGGGTCAAAGCAAGGGTAAGGGTAAGGGTAAGGGTAAGGGTAAGGGTAAGGGTAAGGTTAAGGGTAAGGGTAAGCTTAAGGGTAAAAGCAAGGGTAAGGGTAAGGGTAAGGGTAAGGGTAAGGGTAAGGGTAAGGGTAAGGGTGAGGGTAAGTGTAAGGGTAAGCTTAAGGGTAAGGGTAAGGGTAAGGGTAAGGGTAAGCCTAAGGGTAAAAGCAAGGGTAAGTGTAAGGGTAAGGGTAAGGGTAAGGGTAAGCTTACCCTTACCCTTACCCTTACCCTGACCCTTACCCTTGCTTTTACCCTTAAGCTTACCCTTACCCTTACCCTTACCCTTACCCTTACCCTTACCCTTACCCTTACCCTTACCCTTATCCTTACCCTTGCTTTTACCCTTAAGCTCACCCTTACCCTTACCCTTACCCTTACCCTTACCCTTACCCTTACCCTTACCCTTACCCTTACCCTTACCCTTACCCTTACCCTTACCCTTGCTTTTACTCTTAGGCTTACCCTTACCTTTACCCTTACCCTTACCCTCACCCTTACCCTCACCCTTACCCTTACCCTTGCTTTTACCCTTAAGCTTACCCTTACCCTTACCCTTACCCTTACCCTTACCCTTACCCTTGCTTTTACCCTTAAGCTTACCCTTACCCTTACCCTTAACCTTACCCTTACCCTTGCTTTTACCCTTAGGCTTACCCTTACCCTTACCCTTACCCTTACCCTTGCTTTTACCCTTAAGCTTACCCTTACCCTTACCCTTACTCTTACCCTTACCCTTACCCTTACCCTTACCCTTACCCTTACCCTCACCCTTACCCTTACCCTTACCCTTGCTTTTACCCTTAGGCTTACCCTTACCTTTACCCTTACCCTAACCCTTACCCTTACCCTTACCCTTACCCTCACCCTTGCTTTTACCCTTAAGCTTACCCTTACCCTTACCCTTACCCTTACCCTTACCCTTACCCTTACCCTTACCCTTACCCTTACCCTTACCCTTGCTTTTACCCTTAAGCTTACCCTTACCCTTACCCTTACCCTCACCCTTACCTTTACCCTTACCCTTACCCTTACCCTTACCCTTACCCTTACCCTTACCCTTGCTTTTACCCTTAAGCTTACCCTTACCCTTACCCTTACCCTTACCCTTACCCTTACCCTTACCCTTACCCTTACCCTTGCTTTTACCCTTAGGCTTACCCTTACCTTTACCCTTACCCTTACCCTTACCCTTACCCTTACCCTTGCTTTTACCCTTAAGCTTACCCTTACCCTTACCCTTACCCTTAAGCTTACCCTTACCCTTACCCTTACCCTTACCCTTACCCTTACCCTTACCCTTACCCTTACCCTTACCCTTACCCTTACCCTTACCCTTGCTTTTACCCTTAAGCTTACCCTTACCCTTACCCTTACCCTTACCCTTACCCTTGCTTTTACCCTTAAGCTTACCCTTACCCTTACCCTTACCCTTAAGCTTACCCTTACCCTTACCCTTATCCTTACCCTTACCCTTACCCTTACCCTTACCCTTACCCTTACCCTTACCCTTACCCTTACCCTTACCCTTACCCTTACCCTTGCTTTTACCCTTAAGCTTACCCTTACCCTTACCCTTACCCTTACCCTTAAGCTTACCCTTACCCTTACCCTTACCCTTACCCTTACCCTTAACCTTACCCTTGCTTTTACCCTTAAGCTTACCCTTACCCTTACCCTTACCCTTACCTTTAAGCTTACCCTTACCCTTACCCTTACCCTTACCCTTACCCTTGCTTTTACCCTTAAGCTTACCCTTACCCTTACCCTTACCCTTACCCTTAAGCTTACCCTTACCCTTTCCCTTACCCTTACCCTTACCCTTACCCTTACCCTTACCCTTGCTTTTACCCTTAAGCTTACCCTTACCCTTACCCTAAGTAAAGGTAAGGGTAAGGGTAAGGGTAAGGGTAAGGGTAAGGGTAAGGGTAAGGGTAAGGGTAAGGGTAAGGGTAAGGGTAAGGGTAAGGGTAAGGGTAAGCTTAAGGGTAAGGGTAAGGGTAAGGGTAAGGGTAAGCCTAAGGGTAAAAGCAAGGGTAAGGGTAAGGGTAAGGGTAAGGGTAAGGGTAAGCTTAAGGGTAAAAGCAAGGGTAAGGGTAAGGCTAAGGGTAAGGGTAAGGGTAAGGGTAAGGGTAAGCTTAAGGGTAAAAGCAAAGGTAAGGGTAAGGGTAAGGGTAAGGGTAAGGGTAAGGGTAAGGGTAAAGGTGAGGGTAAGCCTAAGGGTAAAAGCAAGGGTAAGGGTAAGGGTAAGGGTAAGGGTAAGGGTAAGGGTAAGGGTAGGGGTAAGAGTAAGGGTAAGGGTAAGCTTAAGGGTAAATGCAAGGGTAAGGGTAAGGGTAAGGGTAAGGGTAAGCTTAAGGGTAAAAGCAAGGGTAAGGGTAAGGGTAAGGGTAAGGGTAAGGGTAAGGGTAAGGGTAAGGGTAAGGGTAAGGGTAAGGGTAAGGGTAAGGGTAAGGGTAAGGGTAAGGGTAAGGGTAAGGGTAATGGTAAGGGTAAGGGTAAGGGTAAGGGTAAGGGTAAGGGTAAGGGTAAGGGTAAGCTTAAGGGTAAAAGCAAGGGTAAGGGTAAGGGTAAGGGTAAGGGTAATGGTAAGGGTAAAGGTAAGGGTAAGCCTAAGGGTAAAAGCAAGGGTAAGGGTAAGGGTAAGGGTAAGGGTAAGGGTAAGGGTAAGGGTAAGGGTAAGGGTAAGGGTAAGGGTAAGGGTAAGGGTAAGGGTAAGCTTAAGGGTAAAAGCAAGGGTAAGGGTAAGGGTAAGGGTAAGGGTAAGGGTAAGGGTAAGGGTAAGCTTAAGGGTAAGGGTAAGGGTAAGGGTAAGGGTAAGCTTAAGGGTAAAAATAAGGGTAAGGGTAAGGGTAAGGGTAAGGGTAAGGGTAAGCTTAAGGGTAAAAGCAAGGGTAAGGGTAAGGGTAAGGGTAAGGGTAAGGGTAAGGGTAAGGGTAAGCTTAAGGGTAAGGGTAAGGGTAAGGGTAAGGGTAAGCTTAAGGGTAAAAGCAAGGGTAAGGGTAAGAGTAAGGGTAAGGGTAAGGGTAAGGGTAAGGGTAAGGGTAAGGGTGAGCTTAAGGATAAAAGCAAGGGTAAGGGTAAGGGTAAGGGTAAGGGTAAGGGTAAGGGTAAGGGTAAGGGTAAGGGTAAGGGTAAGGGTAAGGGTAAGGGTAAGGGTAAGCTTAAGGGTAAAAGCAAGGGTAAGGGTAAGGGTAAGGGTAAGGGTAAGGGTAAGGGTAAGGGTAAGGGTAAGGGTAAGGGTAAAGGTAAGGGTAAGCCTAAGGGTAAAAGCAAGGGTAAGGGTAAGGGTAAGGGTAAGGGTAAGAGTAAGGGTAAGGGTAAGGGTAAGGGTAAGCTTAAGGGTAAAAGCAAGGGTAAGGGTAAGGGTAAGGGTAAGGGTAAGCCTAAGGGTAAAAGCAAGGGTAAGGGTAAGGGTAAGGGTAAGGGTAAGGGTAAGGGTAAGCTTAAGGGTAAAAGCAAGGGTGAGGGTAAGGGTAAGGGTAAGGGTAAGGGTAAGGGTAAGGGTAAGGGTAAGGGTAAGCTTAAGGGTAAAAGCAAGGGTAAGGGTAAGGGTAAGGGTAAGGGTAAGGGTAAGGGTAAGGGTAAGGGTAAGCTTAAGGGTAAAAGCAAGGGTAAGGGTAAGGGTAAGGGTAAGGGTAAGGGTAAAGGTAAGGGTAAGCCTAAGGGTAAAAGCAAGGGTAAGAGTAAGCCTAAGGGTAAAAGCAAGGGTAAGGGTAAGGGTAAGGGTAAGGGTAAGGGTAAGGGTAAGGGTAAGGGTAAGGGTAAGGGTAAGGGTAAGGGTAAGGGTAAGGGTAAGGGTAAGGGTAAGGGTAAGGGTAAGGGTAAGGGTAAGGGTAAGGGTAAGGGTAAGGGTAAGGGTAAGGGTAAGGGTAAGGGTAAGGGTAAGCTTAAGGGTAAAAGCAAGGGTAAGGGTAAGGGTAAGGGTAAGGGTAAGCCTAAAGGTAAAAGCAAGGGTAAGGGTAAGGGTAAGGGTAAGGGTAAGGGTAAGGGTAAGCTTAAGGGTAAAAGCAAGGGTAAGGGTAAGGGTAAGGGTAAGGGTAAGGGTAAGGGTAAGGGTAAGGGTAAGCTTAAGGGTAAAAGCAAGGGTAAGGGTAAGGGTAAGGGTAAGGGTAAGGGTAAGGGTAAGGGTAAGGGTAAAGGTAAGGGTAAGCCTAAGGGTAAAAGCAAGGGTAAGGGTAAGGGTAAGGGTAAGCTTAAGGGTAAAAGCAAGGGTAAGGGTAAGGGTAAGGGTAAGGGTAAGGGTAAGGGTAAGGGTAAGGGTAAGGGTAAGGGTAAAGGTAAGGGTAAGCCTAAGGGTAAAAGCAAGGGTAAGGGTAAGGGTAAGGGTAAGGGTAAGAGTAAGGGTAAGGGTAAGGGTAAGGGTAAGCTTAAGGGTAAAAGCAAGGGTAAGGGTTAGGGTAAGGGTAAGGGTAAGCCTAAGGGTAAAAGCAAGGGTAAGGGTAAGGGTAAGGGTAAGGGTTAGGGTAAGGGTAAGCTTAAGGGTAAAAGCAAGGGTGAGGGTAAGGGTAAGGGTAAGGGTAAGGGTAAGGGTAAGGGTAAGGGTAAGGGTAAGGGTAAGGGTAAGGGTAAGGGTAAGGGTAAGGGTAAGGGTAAGCTAAAGGGTAAAAGCAAGGGTAAGGGTAAGGGTAAGGGTAAGGGTAAGGGTAAGGGTAAGGGTAAGGGTATGGGTAAGGGTAAGCTTAAGGGTAAAAGCAAGGGTAAGGGTAAGGGTAAGGGTAAGGGTAAGGGTAAAGGTAAGGGTAAGCCTAAGGGTAAAAGCAAGGGTAAGGGTAAGGGTAAGGGTAAGGGTAAGGGTAAGGGTAAGGGTAAGGGTAAGGGTAAGGGTAAGGGTAAGGGTAAGGGTAAGGGTAAGGGTAAGGGTAAGGGTAAGGGTAAGGGTAAGGGTAAGGGTAAGGGTAAGGGTAAGGGTAAGGGTAAGGGTAAGGGTAAGGGCAAGGGTAAGGGTAAGGGTAAGGGTAAGGGTAAGCTTAAGGGCAAAAGCAAGGGTAAGGGTAAGGGTAAGGGTAAGGGTAAGCCTAAGGGTAAAAGCAAGGGTAAGGGTAAGGGTAAGGGTAAGGGTAAGGGTAAGCTTAAGGGTAAAAGCAAGGGTAAGGGTAAGGGTAAGGGTAAGGGTAAGGGTAAGGGTAAGGGTAAGCTTAAGGGTAAAAGCAAGGGTAAGGGTAAGGGTAAGGGTAAGGGTAAGGGTAAAGGTAAGGGTAAGCCTAAGGGTAAAAGCAAGGTAAGGGTAAGGGTAAGGGTAAGGGTAAGGGTAAGGGTAAGGGTAAGGGTAAGCTTAAGGGTAAAAGCAAGGGTAAGGGTAAGGGTAAGGGGGGTAAGGGTAAGGGTAAGGGTAAGGGTAAGGGTAAGGGTAAGGGTAAGGGTAAGGGTAAGCTTAAGGGTAAGGGTAAGGGTAAGGGTAAGGGTAAGCTTAAGGGTAAAAGCAAGGTTAAGGGTAAGGGTAAGGGTAAGGGTAAGGGTAAGGGTAAGGGTAAGGGTAAGCTTAAGGGTAAGGGTAAGGGTAAGGGTAGGGGTAAGCTTAAGGGTAAAAGCAAGGGTAAGGGTAAGGGTAAGGGTAAGGGTAAGGGTAAGGGTAAGCTTAAGGGTAAGGGTAAGGGTAAGGGTAAGGGTAAGCTTAAGGGTAAAAGCAAGGGTAAGGTTAAGGGTAAGGGTAAGGGTAAGGGTAAGGGTAAGGGTAAGGGTAAGCTTAAGGGTAAGGGTAAGGGTAAGGGTAAGGGTAAGCTTAAGGGTAAAAGCAAGGGTAAGGGTAAGGTTAAGGGTAAGGGTATGGGTAAGGGTAAGGGTAAGGGTAAGGGTAAGGGTAAGGGTAAGGGTAAGGGTAAGGGTAAGGGTAAGGGTAAGGGTAAGCTTAAGGGTAAGGGTAAGGGTAAGGGTAAGCTTAAGGGTAAAAGCAAGGGTAAGGGTAAGGGTAAGGGTAAGGGTAAGGGTAAGGGTAAGCTTAAGGGTGAAAGCAAGGGTAAGGGTAAGGGTAAGGGTAAGGGTAAGGGTAAGGGTAAGGGTAAGGTTAAGGGTAAGGGTAAGGGTAAGGGTAAGCTTAAGGGTAAGGGTAAGGGTAAGGGTAAGCTTAAGGGTAAAAGCAAGGGTAAGGGTAAGGGTAAGGGTAAGGGTGAGGGTAAAGGTAAGGGTAAGCCTAAGGGTAAAAGCAAGGGTAAGGGTAAGGGTAAGGGTAAGGGTAAGGGTAAGGGTAAGGGTAAGGGTAAGGGTAAGGGTAAGGGTAAGGGTAAGCTTAAGGGTAAAAGCAAGGGTAAGGGTAAGGGTAAGGGTAAGGGAAAGGGTAAGGGTAAGGGTAAGGGTAAGGGTAAGGGTAAGGGTAAGGGTAAGCTTAAGGGTAAAAGCAAGGGTAAGGGTAAGGGTAAGGGTAAGGGTAAGGGTAAGGGTAAGGGTAAGGGTAAGGGTAAGGGTAAGGGTAAGGGTAAGGGTAAGCTTAAGGGTAAAAGCAAGGGTAAGGGTAAGGGTAAGGGTAAGGGTAAGGGTTAGGGTAAGGGTAAAGGTAAGGGTAAGCCTAAGGGTAAAAGCAAGGGTAAGGGTAAGGGTAAGGGTAAGGGTAAGGGTAAGGGTAAGGGTAAGAGTAAGGGTAAGGGTTAGGGTAAGCTTAAGGGTAAAAGCAAGGGTAAGGGTAAGGGTAAGGGTAAGGGTAAGCCTAAGGGTAAAAGCAAGGGTAAGGGTAAGGTTAAGGGTAAGGGTAAGGGTAAGCTTAAGGGTAAAAGCAAGGGTAAGGGTAAGGGTAAGGGTAAGGGTAAGGATAAGCTTAAGGGTAAAAGCAAGGGTAAGGGTAAGGGTGAGGGTAAGGGTAATTGTAAGGGTAAGGGTAAAGGTAAGGGTAAGCCTAAGAGTAAAAGCAAGGGTAAGGGTAAGGGTAAGGGTAAGGGTAAGGGTAAGGGTAAGGGTAAGGGTAAGGGTAAGGGTAAGCTTAAGGGTAAAAGCAAGGGTAAGGATAAGGGTAAGGGTAAGGGTAAGGGTAAGGGTAAGGGTAAGCTTAAGGGTAAAAGCAAGGGTAAGGGTAAGGGTAAGGGTAAGGGTAAGGGTAAGGGTAAGGGTAAGGGTAAGGGTAAGCTTAAGGGTAAAAGCAAGGGTAAGGGTTAGGGTAAGGGTAAGGGTAAGGGTAAGGGTAAGGGTAAGGGTAAGCTTAAGGGTAATAGCAAGGGTAAGGGTAAGGGTAAGGGTAAGGGTAAGGGTAAGGGTAAAGGTAAGGGTAAGCCTAAGGGTAAAAGCAAGGGTAAGGGTAAGGGTAAGGGTAAGGGTAAGGGTAAGGGTAAGGGTAAGGGTAAGGGTAAGGGTAAGGGTAAGGGTAAGGGTAAGGGTAAGGGTAAGGGTAAGCTTAAGGGTATATGCAAGGGTAAGGGTAAGGGTAAGGGTGAGGGTAAGGGTAAGGGTAAGGGTAAGGGTAAGCTTAAGGGTAAAAGCAAGGGTAAGAGTAAGGGTAAGGGTAAGGGTAAGGGTAAGGGTAAGGGTAAGGGTAAGCTTAAGGGTAAAAGCAAGGGTGAAGGTAAGGGTAAGGGTAAGGGTAAGGGTAAGGTTAAGGGTAAGGGTAAGGGTAAGGGTAAGGGTAAGGGTAAGGGTAAGGGTAAAGGTAAGGTTAAGCCTAAGGGTAAAAGCAAGGGTAAGGGTAAGGGTAAGGGTAAGGGTAAGGGTAAGGGTAAGGGTAAGGGTAAGGGTAAGGGTAAGGGTAAGCTTAAGGGTAAAAGCAAGGGTAAGGGTAAGGGTAAGGGTAAGCCTAAGGGTAAAAGCAAGGGTAAGAGTAAGGGTAAGGGTAAGGGTAAGGGTAAGCTTAAGGGTAAAAGCAAGGGTAAGGGTAAGGGTAAGGGTAAGGGTAAGGGTAAGGGTAAGGGTAAGGGTAAGGGTAAGGGTAAGGGTAAGCTTAAGGGTAAAAGCAAGGGTAAGGGTAAGGGTAAGGGTAAGGGTGAGGGTAAGGGTAAGGGTAAAGGTAAGGGTAAGCCTAAGGGTCAAAGCAAGGGTAAGGGTAAGGGTAAGGGTAAGGGTAAGGGTAAGGGTAAGGGTAAGGGTAAGGGTAAGGGTAAGCTTAAGGGTAAAAGCAAGGGTAAGGGTAAGGGTAAGGGTAAGGGTAAGGGTAAGGGTAAGGGTAAGGGTAAGGGTAAGGGTAAGGGTAAGGGTAAGGGTAAGCTTAAGGGTAAGGGTAAGGGTAAGGGTAAGGGTAAGCCTAAGGGTAAAAGCAAGGGTAAGTGTAAGGGTGAGGGTAAGGGTAAGGGTAAGCTTAAGAGTAAAAGCAAGGGTAAGGGTAAGGGTAAGGGTAAGGGTAAGCTTAAGGGTAAAAGCAAGGGTAAGGGTAAGGGTAAGGGTAAGGGTAAGGGTAAGGGTAAGGCTAAAGGTAAGGGTAAGCCTAAGGGTAAAAGCAAGGGTAAGGGTAAGGGTAAGAGTAAGGGTAAGGGTAAGGGTAAGGGTAAGGGTAAGGGTAAGGGTAAAGGTAAGGGTAAGGGTAAGCTTAAGGGTAAAAGCAAGGGTAAGGGTAAGGGTAAGGGTAAGGGTAAGAGTAAGGGTAAGGGTAAGGGTAAGCTTAAGGGTAAAAGCAAGGGTAAGGGTAAGGGTAAGGGTAAGGGTAAGGGTAAGGGTAAGGGTAAGGGTAAGGGTAAGGGTAAGGGTAAGGGTAAGCTTAAGGGTAAAAGCAATGGTAAGGGTAAGGGTAAGGGTAACGGTAAGGGTAAGGGTAAGGGTAAGGGTAAGGGTAAGGGTAAGGGTAAGCTTAAAGGTAAAAGCAAGGGTAAGGGTAAGGGTAAGGGTAAGGGTAAGGGTAAGGGTAATGGTAAGGGTAAAGGTAAGGGTAAGCCTAAGGGTAAAAGCAAGGGTAAGGGTAAGGGTAAGGGTAAGGGTAAGGGTAAGGTTAAGGGTAAGGGTTAGGGTAAGGGTAAGGGTAAGGGTAAGGGTAAGCTTAAGGGTAAAAGCAAGGGTAAGGGTAAGGGTAAGGGTAAGGGTAAGGGTAAGGGTAAGCTTAAGGGTAAGGGTAAGGGTAAGGGTAAGGGTAAGCTTAAGGGTAAAAGCAAGGGTAAGGGTAAGGGTAAGGGAAAGGGTAAGGGTAAGCTTAAGGGTAAAAGCAAGGGTAAGGGTAAGGGTAAGGGTAAGGGTAAGGGTTAGGGTAAGGGTAAGCTTAAGGGTAAGGGTAAGGGTAAGGGTAAGGGTAAGCTTAAGGGTAAAAGCAAGGGTAAGGGTCAGGGTAAGGGTAAGTGTAAGGGTAAGGGTAAGGGTAAGGGTAAGGGTGAGCTTAAGGGTAAAAGCAAGGGTAAGGGTAAGGTTAAGGGTAAGGGTAAGGGTAAGGGTAAGGGTAAGGGTAAGGGTTAGCTTAAGGGTAAAAGCAAGGGTAAGGGTAAGGGTAAGGGTAAGGGTAAGGGTAAGGGTAAGGGTAAGGGTAAGGGTAAGGGTAAAGGTAAGGGTAAGCCTAAGGGTAAAAGCAAGGGTAAGGGTAAGGGTAAGGGTAAGGGTAAGGGTAAGGGTAAGGGTAAGGGTAAGGGTAAGGGTAAGGGTAAGCTTAAGGGTAAAAGCAAGGGTAAGGGTAAGGGTAAGGGTAAGGGTAAGCTTAAGGGTAAAAGCAAGGGTAAGGGTAAGGGTAAGGGTAAGGGTAAGCCTAAGGGTAAAAGCAAGGGTAAGGGTAAGGGTAAGCTTAAGGGTAAAAGCAAGGGTAAGGGTAAGGGTAAGGGTAAGGGTAAGGGTAAGGGTAAGCTTAAGGGTAAAAGCAAGGGTGGGTGTAAGGGTAAGGGTAAGGGTAAGGGTAAGGGTAAGGGTAAGGGTAAGGGTAAGCTTAACGGTAAAAGCAAGGGTAAGGGTAAGGGTAAGGGTAAGGGTAAGGGTAAGGGTAAGGGTAAGGGTAAGGGTAAGGGTAAGGGTAAGGGTAAGGATAAGCTTAAGGGTAAAAGCAAGGGTAAGGGTAAGGGTAAGGGTAAGGGTAAGGGTAAAGGTAAGGGTAAGCCTAAGGGTAAAAGCAAGGGTAAGGGTAAGGGTAAGGGTAAGGGTAAGGGTTAGGGTAAGGGTAAGGGTAAGGGTAAGGGTAAGGGTAAGGGTAAGGGTAAGGGTAAGGGTAAGGGTAAGGGTAAGGCTAAGGGTAAGGGTAAGGGTAAGGGTAAGCTTAAGGGTAAAAGCAAGGGTAAGGGTAAGGGAAAGGGTAAGGGTAAGCCTAAGGGTAAAAGCAAGGGTAAGGGTAAGGGTAAGGGTAAGGGTAAGGGTAAGCTTAAGGGTAAAAGCAAGAGTAAGGGTAAGGGTAAGGGTAAGGGTAAGGGTAAGCTTAAGGGTAAAAGCAAGGGTAAGGGTAAAGGTAAGGGTAAGGGTAAGGGTAAGGGTAAGGGTAAGGGTAAGGGTAAGGGTAAGGGTAAAGGTAAGGGTAAGCCTAAGGGTAAAAGCAAGGGTAAGGGTAAGGGTAAGGGTAAGGGTAAGGGTAAGGTGAAGGGTAAGGGTGAGGGTAAGCTTAAGGGTAAAAGCAAGGGTAAGGGTAAGGGTAAGGGTAAGGGTAAGGGTAAGGGTAAGGGTAAGGGTAAGGGTAAGGGTAAGGGTAAGGGTAAGCTTAAGGGTAAGGGTAAGGGTAAGGGTAAGGGTAAGGGTAAGCTTAAGGGTAAAAGCAAGGGTAAGGGTAAGGGTAAGGGTAAGGGTAAGGGTAAGGGTAAGCTTAAGGGTAAGGGTAAGGGTAAGGGTAAGGGTAAGGGTAAGCTTAAGGGTAAAAGCAAGGGTAAGGGTGAGGGTGAGGGTAAGGGTAAGGGTAAGGGTAAGGGTAAGGGTAAGCTTAAGGGTAAGGGTAAGGGTAAGGGTAAGGGTAAGCTTAAGGGTAAAAGCAAGGGTAAGGGTAAGGGTAAGGGTAAGGGTAAGGGTAAGGGTAAGGGTAAGGGTAAGGGTAAGGGAAAGCTTAAGGGTAAGGGTAAGGGTAAGGGTAAGGGTAAGCTTAAGGGTAAAAGCAAGGGTAAGGTTAAGGGTAAGGTTAAGGGTGAGGGTAAGGGTAAGGGTAAGCTTAAGGGTAAAAGCAAGGGTAAGGGTAAGGGTAAGGGTAAGGGTAAGGGTAAGGGTAAGGGTAAGGGTAAGGGTAAGGGTAAGCTTAAGGGTAAGGGTAAGAGTAAGGGTAAGGGTAAGCTTAAGGGTAAAAGCAAGGGTAAGGGTAAGGGTAAGGGTAAGGGTAAGGGTAAAGGTAAGGGTAAGCCTAAGGGTAAAAGCAAGGATAAGGGTAAGGGTAAGGGTAAGGGTAAGGGTAAGGGTAAGGGTAAGGGTAAGCTTAAGGGTAAAAGCAAGGGTAAGGGTAAGGGTAAGGGTAAGGGTAAGGGTAAGCTTAAGGGTAAGGGTAAGGGTAAGGGTAAGCTTGAGGGTAAAAGCAAGGGTATGGGTAAGGGTAAGGGTAAGCTTAAGGGTAAAAGCAAGGGTAAGGGTAAGGGTAAGGGTAAGGGTAAGGGTAAGGGTAAGGGTAAGGGTAAGGGTAAGGGTAAGGGTAAGCTTAAGGGTAAGGGTAAGGGTAAGGGTAAGGGTAAGCTTAAGGGTAAAAGCAAGGGTAAGGGTAAGGGTAAGGGTAAGGGTAAGGGTAAGGGTAAGCTTAAGGGTAAGGGTAAGGGTAAGGGTAAGGGTAAGGGTAAGCTTAAGGGTAAAAGCAAGGGTAAGGGTGAGGGTGAGGGTAAGGGTAAGGGTAAGGGTAAGGGTAAGGGTAAGGGTAAGGGTAAGGGTAAGGGTAAGGGTAAGGGTAAGGGTAAGGGTAAGGGTAAGGGTAAGGGTAAGGGTAAGGGTAAGGGTAAGGGTAAGGGAAAGCTTAAGGGTAAGGGTAAGGGTAAGGGTAAGGGTAAGCTTAAGGGTAAAAGCAAGGGTAAGGTTAAGGGTAAGGTTAAGGGTAAGGGTAAGGGTAAGGGTAAGCTTAAGGGTAAAGGGAAGGGTAAGGGTAAGGGTAAGGGTAAGGGTAAGGGTAAGGGTAAGGGTAAGGGTAAGGGTAAGGGTAAGGGTAAGCTTAAGGGTAAGGGTAAGGGTAAGGGTAAGGGTAAGCTTAAGGGTAAAAGCAAGGGTAAGGGTAAGGGTAAGGGTAAGGGTAAGGGTAAAGGTAAGGGTAAGCCTAAGGGTAAAAGCAAGGATAAGGGTAAGGGTAAGGGTAAGGGTAAGGGTAAGGGTAAGGGTAAGGGTAAGGGTAAGGGTAAGGGTAAGCTTAAGGGTAAAAGCAAGGGTAAGGGTAAGGGTAAGGGTAAGGGTAAGGGTAAGGGTAAGGGTAAGGGTAAGGGTAAGGGTAAGGGTAAGGGTAAGGGTAAGCTTAAGGGTAAAAGCAAGGGTAAGGGTAAGGGTAAGGGTAAGGGTAAGGGTAATGGTAAGCTTAAGGGTAAAAGCAAGGGTAAGGGTAAGGGTAAGGGTAAGGGTAAGGGTTAGGGTAAGGGTAAAGGTAAGGGTTAGCCTAAGGGTAAAAGCAAGGGTAAGGGTAAGGGTAAGGGTAAGGGTAAGGGTAAGGGTAAGGGTAAGGGTAAGGGTAAGGGTAAGGGTAAGGGTAAGGGTAAGAGTAAGGGTAAGGGTAAGGGTAAGCTTAAGGGTAAAAGCAAGGGTAAGGGTAAGGGTAAGGGTAAGCCTAAGGGTAAAAGCAAGGGTAAGGGTTAGGGTAAGGGTAAGGGTAAGGGTAAGCTTAAGGGTAAAAGCAAGGGTAAGGGTAAGGGTAAGGGTAAGGGTAAGGGTAAGGGTAAGCTTAAGGGTAAAAGCAAGGGTAAGGGTAAGGGTAAGGGTAAGGGTAAGGGTAAGGGTAAAGGTAAGGGTAAGCCTAAGGGTAAAAGCAAGGGTAAGGGTAAGGGTAAGGGTAAGGGTAAGAGTAAGGGTAAGGGTAAGGGTAAGGGTAAGGGTAAGGGTAAGCTAAAGGGTAAAAGCAAGGGTAAGGGTAAGGGTAAGGGTAAGGGTAAGCCTAAGGGTAAAAGCAAGGGTAAGGGTAAGGGTAAGCTTAAGGGTAAAAGCAAGGGTAAGGGTAAGGGTAAGGGTAAGGGTAAGGGTAAGGGTAAGCTTAAGGGTAAAAGCAAGGGTGGGGGTAAGGGTAAGGGTAAGGGTAAGGGTAAGGGTAAGGGTAAGGGTAAGGGTAAGCTTAAGGGTAAAAGCAAGGGTAAGGGTAAGGGTAAGGGTAAGGGTAAGGGTAAGGGTAAGGGTAAGGGTAAGGGTAAGGGTAAGGGTAAGGGTAAGGGTAAGGGTAAGGGTAAGCTTAAGGGTAAAAGCAAGGGTAAGGGTAAGGGTAAGGGTAAGGGTAAGGGTAAAGGTAAGGGTAAGCCTAAGGGTAAAAGCAAGGGTAAGGGTAAGGGTAAGGGTAAGGGTAAGGGTTAGGGTAAGGGTAAGGGTAAGGGTAAGGGTAAGGGTAAGGGTAAGGGTAAGGGTAAGGGTAAGGTTAAGGGTAAGGGTAAGGGTAAGGGTAAGGGTAAGCTTAAGGGTAAAAGCAAGGGTAAGGGTAAGGGAAAGGGTAAGGGTAAGCCTAAGGGTAAAAGCAAAGGTAAGGGTAAGGGTAAGGGTAAGGGTAAGGGTAAGCTTAAGGGTAAAAGCAAGAGTAAGGGTAAGGGTAAGGGTAAGGGTAAGGGTAAGGGTAAGCTTAAGGGTAAAAGCAAGGGTAAGGGTAAAGGTAAGGGTAAGGGTAAGGGTAAGGGTAAGGGTAAGGGTAAGGGTAAGGGTAAGGGTAAAGGTAAGGGTAAGCCTAAGGGTAAAAGCAAGGGTAAGGGTAAGGGTAAGGGTAAGGGTAAGGGTAAGGTGAAGGGTAAGGGTGAGGGTAAGCTTAAGGGTAAAAGCAAGGGTAAGGGTAAGGGTAAGGGTAAGGGTAAGGGTAAGGGTAAGGGTAAGGGTAAGGGTAAGGGTAAGGGTAAGGGTAAGCTTAAGGGTAAGGGTAAGGGTAAGGGTAAGCTTAAGGGTAAAAGCAAGGGTAAGGGTAAGGGTAAGGGTAAGGGTAAGCTTAAGGGTAAAAGCAAGGGTAAGGGTAAGGGTAAGGGTAAGGGTAAGGGTAAGGGTAAGGGTAAGGGTAAGGGTAAGGGTAAGGGTAAGCTTAAGGGTAAGGGTAAGGGTAAGGGTAAGCTTAAGGGTAAAAGCAAGGGTAAGGGTAAGGGTAAGGGTAAGGGTAAGGGTAAGGGTAAGCTTAAGGGTAAGGGTAAGGGTAAGGGTAAGGGTAAGGGTAAGCTTAAGGGTAAAAGCAAGGGTAAGGGTGAGGGTGAGGGTAAGGGTAAGGGTAAGGGTAAGGGTAAGGGTAAGCTTAAGGGTAAGGGTAAGGGTAAGGGTAAGGGTAAGCTTAAGGGTAAAAGCAAGGGTAAGGGTAAGGGTAAGGGTAAGGGTAAGGGTAAGGGTAAGTGTAAGGGTAAGGGTAAGGGTAAGGGTAAGGGTAAGGGTAAGGGTAAGGGTAAGGGAAAGCTTAAGGGTAAGGGTAAGGGTAAGGGTAAGGGTAAGCTTAAGGGTAAAAGCAAGGGTAAGGTTAAGGGTAAGGTTAAGGGTAAGGGTAAGGGTAAGGGTAAGCTTAAGGGTAAAAGCAAGGGTAAGGGTAAGGGTAAGGGTAAGGGTAAGGGTAAGGGTAAGGGTAAGGGTAAGGGTAAGGGTAAGGGTAAGGGTAAGCTTAAGGGTAAGGGTAAGGGTAAGGGTAAGGGTAAGCTTAAGGGTAAAAGCAAGGGTAAGGGTAAGGGTAAGGGTAAGGGTAAGGGTAAAGGTAAGGGTAAGCCTAAGGGTAAAAGCAAGGATAAGGGTAAGGGTAAGGGTAAGGGTAAGGGTAAGGGTAAGGGTAAGGGTAAGCTTAAGGGTAAAAGCAAGGGTAAGGGTAAGGGTAAGGGTAAGGGTAAGGGTAAGCTTAAGGGTAAGGGTAAGGGTAAGGGTAAGCTTAAGGGTAAAAGCAAGGGTAAGGGTAAGGGTAAGGGTAAGGGTAAGCTTAAGGGTAAAAGCAAGGGTAAGGGTAAGGGTAAGGGTAAGGGTAAGGGTAAGGGTAACGGTAAGGGTAAGGGTAAGGGTAAGGGTAAGCTTAAGGGTAAGGGTAAGGGTAAGGGTAAGGGTAAGCTTAAGGGTAAAAGCAAGGGTAAGGGTAAGGGTAAGGGTAAGGGTAAGGGTAAGGGTAAGCTTAAGGGTAAGGGTAAGGGTAAGGGTAAGGGTAAGGGTAAGCTTAAGGGTAAAAGCAAGGGTAAGGGTGAGGGTGAGGGTAAGGGTAAGGGTAAGGGTAAGGGTAAGGGTAAGCTTAAGGGTAAGGGTAAGGGTAAGGGTAAGGGTAAGCTTAAGGGTAAAAGCAAGGGTAAGGGTAAGGGTAAGGGTAAGGGTAAGGGTAAGGGTAAGGGTAAGGGTAAGGGTAAGGGTAAGGGTAAGGGTAAGGGTAAGGGTAAGGGTAAGGGTAAGGGTAAGGGTAAGGGAAAGCTTAAGGGTAAGGGTAAGGGTAAGGGTTAGGGTAAGCTTAAGGGTGAAAGCAAGGGTAAGGTTAAGGGTAAGGTTAAGGGTAAGGGTAAGGGTAAGGGTAAGCTTAAGGGTAAAAGCAAGGGTAAGGGTAAGGGTAAGGGTAAGGGTAAGGGTAAGGGTAAGGGTAAGGGTAAGGGTAAGCTTAAGGGTAAGGGTAAGGGTAAGGGTAAGGGTAAGCTTAAGGGTAAAAGCAAGGGTAAGGGTAAGGGTAAGGGTAAGGGTAAGGGTAAAGGTAAGTGTAAGCCTAAGGGTAAAAGCAAGGATAAGGGTAAGGGTAAGGGTAAGGGTAAGGGTAAGGGTAAGGGTAAGGGTAAGGGTAAGGGTAAGGGTAAGCTTAAGGGTAAAAGCAAGGGTAAGGGTAAGGGTAAGGGTAAGGGTAAGGGTAAGGGTAAGGGTAAGGGTAAGGGTAAGGGTAAGGGTAAGCTTAAGGGTAAAAGCAAGGGTAAGGGTAAGGGTAAGGGTAAGGGTAATGGTAAGCTTAAGGGTAAAAGCAAGGGTAAGGGTAAGGGTAAGGGTAAGGGTAAGGGTTAGGGTAAGGGTAAAGGTAAGGGTAAGCCTAAGGGTAAAAGCAAGGGTAAGGGTAAGGGTAAGGGTAAGGGTAAGGGTAAGGGTAAGGGTAAGGGTAAGGGTAAGGGTAAGAGTAAGGGTAAGGGTAAGGGTAAGCTTAAGGGTAAAAGCAAGGGTAAGGGTAAGGGTAAGGGTAAGGGTAAGCCTAAGGGTAAAAGCAAGGGTAAGGGTTAGGGTAAGGGTAAGGGTAAGCTTAAGGGTAAAAGCAAGGGTAAGGGTAAGGGTAAGGGTAAGGGTAAGGGTAAGGGTAAGCTTAAGGGTAAAAGCAAGGGTAAGGGTAAGGGTAAGGGTAAGGGTAAGGGTAAGGGTAAGGGTAAGGGTAAAGGTAAGGGTAAGCCTAAGGGTAAAAGCAAGGGTAAGGGTAAGGGTAAGGGTAAGGGTAAGGGTAAGGGTAAGGGTAAGCTTAAGGGTAAAAGCAAGGGTAAGGGTAAGGGTAAGGGTAAGGGTAAGGGTAAGGGTAAGGGTAAGGGTAAAGGTAAGCTTAAGGGTAAAAGCAAGGGTAAGGGTAAGGGTAAGGGTAAGGGTAAGGGTAAGGGTAAGGGTAAGGGTAAGGGTAAAGGTAAGGGTAAGGGTAAGGGTAAGGGTAAGGGTAAGGGTAAGCTTAAGGGTAAAAGCAAGGGTAAGGGTTAGGGTAAGGGTAAGGGTAAGGGTAAGGGTAAGGGTAAGGGTAAGCTTAAGGGTAAAAGCAAGGGTAAGGGTAAGGGTAAGGGTAAGGGTAAGGGTAAGGGTAAGGGTAAGGGTAAGGGTAAGGGTAAGCTTAAGGGTAAAAGCAAGGGTAAGGGTAAGGGTAAGGGTAAGGGTAAGGGTAAGGGTGAGGGTAAGCTTAAGGGTAAAAGCAAGGGTAAGGGTAAGTGTAAGGGTAAGGGTAAGGGTTAGGGTAAGGGTAAAGGTAAGGGTAAGCCTAAGGGTAAAAGCAAGGGTAAGGGTAAGGGTAAGGGTAAGGGTAAGGGTAAGGGTAAGGGTAAGGGTAAGGGTAAGGGTAAGAGTAAGGGTAAGGGTAAGGGTAAGCTTAAGGGTGAAAGCAAGGGTAAGGGTAAGGGTAAGGGTAAGGGTAAGCCTAAGGGTAAAAGCAAGGGTAAGGGTAAGGGTAAGGGTAAGGGTAAGGGTAAGCTTAAGGGTAAAAGCAAGGGTAAGGGTAAGGGTAAGGGTAAGGGTAAGCTTAAGGGTAAAAGCAAGTGTAAGGGTAAGGGTAAGGGTAAGGGTAAGGGTAAGGGTAAGGGTAAGGGTAAGGGTAAGGGTAAGGGTAAAGGTAAGGGTAAGCCTAAGGGTAAAAGCAAGGGTAAGGGTAAGGGTAAGGGTAAGGGTAAGCTTAAGGGTAAAAGCAAGGGTAAGGGTAAGGGTAAGGGTAAGGGTAAAGGTAAGGGTAAGGGTAAGGGTAAGGGTAAGCTTAAGGGTAAAAGCAAGGGTAAGGGTAAGGGTAAGGGTAAGGGTAAGGGTAAGGGTAAGGGTAAGGGTAAGGGTAAGGGTAAGGGTAAGGGTAAGGGTAAGGGTAAGCGTAAGCTAAAGGGTAAAAGCAAGGGTAAGGGTTAGGGTAAGGGTAAGGGTAAGGGTAAGGGTAAGGGTAAGCTTAAGGGTAAAAGCAAGGGTAAGGGTAAGGGTAAGGGTAAGGGTAAGGGTAAGGGTAAGGGTAAGGGTAAGGGTAAGGGTAAAGGTAAGGGTAAGCCTAAGGGTAAAAGCAAGGGTAAGGGTAAGGGTAAGGGTAAGGGTAAGGGTAAGCGTAAGGGTAAGCTTAAGGTTAAAAGCAAGGGTAAGGGTAAAGGTAAGGGTAAGGGTAAGGGTAAGGGTAAGGGTAAGGGTAAGGGTAAGGGTAAGGGTAAAGGTAAGGGTAAGCCTAAGGGTAAAAGCAAGGGTAAGGGTAAGGGTAAGGGTAAGGGTAAGGGTAAGGTGAAGGGTAAGGGTGAGGGTAAGCTTAAGGGTAAAAGCAAGGGTAAGGGTAAGGGTAAGGGTAAGGGTAAGGGTAAGGGTAAGGGTAAGGGTAAGGGTAAGGGTAAGGGTAAGGGTAAGCTTAAGGGTAAGGGTAAGGGTAAGGGTAAGCTTAAGGGTAAAAGCAAGGGTAAGGGTAAGGGTAAGGGTAAGGGTAAGCTTAAGGGTAAAAGCAAGGGTAAGGGTAAGGGTAAGGGTAAGGGTAAGGGTAAGGGTAAGGGTAAGGGTAAGGGTAAGGGTAAGGGTAAGCTTAAGGGTAAGGGTAAGGGTAAGGGTAAGGGTAAGCTTAAGGGTAAAAGCAAGGGTAAGGGTAAGGGTAAGGGTAAGGGTAAGGGTAAGGGTAAGCTTAAGGGTAAGGGTAAGGGTAAGGGTAAGGGTAAGGGTAAGCTTAAGGGTAAAAGCAAGGGTAAGGGTGAGGGTGAGGGTAAGGGTAAGGGTAAGGGTAAGGGTAAGGGTAAGCTTAAGGGTAAGGGTAAGGGTAAGGGTAAGGGTAAGCTTAAGGGTAAAAGCAAGGGTAAGGGTAAGGGTAAGGGTAAGGGTAAGGGTAAGGGTAAGTGTAAGGGTAAGGGTAAGGGTAAGGGTAAGGGTAAGGGTAAGGGTAAGGTTAAGGGAAAGCTTAAGGGTAAGGGTAAGGGTAAGGGTAAGGGTAAGCTTAAGGGTAAAAGCAAGGGTAAGGTTAAGGGTAAGGTTAAGGGTAAGGGTAAGGGTAAGGGTAAGCTTAAGGGTAAAAGCAAGGGTAAGGGTAAGGGTAAGGGTAAGGGTAAGGGTAAGGGTAAGGGTAAGGGTAAGGGTAAGGGTAAGGGTAAGGGTAAGGGTAAGGGTAAGGGTAAGGGTAAGCTTAAGGGTAAGGGTAAGGGTAAGGGTAAGGGTAAGCTTAAGGGTAAAAGCAAGGGTAAGGGTAAGGGTAAGGGTAAGGGTAAGGGTAAAGGTAAGGGTAAGCCTAAGGGTAAAAGCAAGGATAAGGGTAAGGGTAAGGGTAAGGGTAAGGGTAAGGGTAAGGGTAAGCTTAAGGGTAAAAGCAAGGGTAAGGGTAAGGGTAAGGGTAAGGGTAAGGGTAAGCTTAAGGGTAAGGGTAAGGGTAAGGGTAAGCTTAAGGGTAAAAGCAAGGGTAAGGGTAAGGGTAAGGGTAAGGGTAAGCTTAAGGGTAAAAGCAAGGGTAAGGGTAAGGGTAAGGGTAAGGGTAAGGGTAAGGGTAAGGGTAAGGGTAAGGGTAAGGGTAAGGGTAAGGGTAAGCTTAAGGGTAAGGGTAAGGGTAAGGGTAAGGGTAAGCTTAAGGGTAAAAGCAAGGGTAAGGGTAGGGGTAAGGGTAAGGGTAAGGGTAAGGGTAAGCTTAAGGGTAAGGGTAAGGGTAAGGGTAAGGGTAAGGGTAAGCTTAAGGGTAAAAGCAAGGGTAAGGGTGAGGGTGAGGGTAAGGGTAAGGGTAAGGGTAAGGGTAAGGGTAAGCTTAAGGGTTAGGGTAAGGGTAAGGGTAAGGGTAAGCTTAAGGGTAAAAGCAAGGGTAAGGGTAAGGGTAAGGGTAAGGGTAAGGGTAAGGGTAAGGGTAAGGGTAAGGGTAAGGGTAAGGGTAAGGGTAAGGGTAAGGGTAAGGGTAAGGGTAAGGGTAAGGGAAAGCTTAAGGGTAAGGGTAAGGGTAAGGGTTAGGGTAAGCTTAAGGGTGAAAGCAAGGGTAAGGTTAAGGGTAAGGTTAAGGGTAAGGGTAAGGGTAAGGGTAAGCTTAAGGGTAAAAGCAAGGGTAAGGGTAAGGGTAAGGGTAAGGGTAAGGGTAAGGGTAAGGGTAAGGGTAAGGGTAAGCTTAAGGGTAAGGGTAAGGGTAAGGGTAAGGGTAAGCTTAAGGGTAAAAGCAAGGGTAAGGGTAAGGGTAAGGGTAAGGGTAAGGGTAAAGGTAAGTGTAAGCCTAAGGGTAAAAGCAAGGATAAGGGTAAGGGTAAGGGTAAGGGTAAGGGTAAGGGTAAGGGTAAGGGTAAGGGTAAGGGTAAGGGTAAGCTTAAGGGTAAAAGCAAGGGTAAGGGTAAGGGTAAGGGTAAGGGTAAGGGTAAGGGTAAGGGTAAGGGTGAGGGTAAGGGTAAGCTTAAGGGTAAAAGCAAGGGTAAGGGTAAGGGTAAGGGTAAGGGTAAGGGTAATGGTAAGCTTAAGGGTAAAAGCAAGGGTAAGGGTAAGGGTAAGGGTAAGGGTAAGGGTTAGGGTAAGGGTAAAGGTAAGGGTAAGCCTAAGGGTAAAAGCAAGGGTAAGGGTAAGGGTAAGGGTAAGGGTAAGGGTAAGGGTAAGGGTAAGGGTAAGGGTAAGGGTAAGAGTAAGGGTAAGGGTAAGGGTAAGCTTAAGGGTAAAAGCAAGGGTAAGGGTAAGGGTAAGGGTAAGGGTAAGCCTAAGGGTAAAAGCAAGGGTAAGGGTTAGGGTAAGGGTAAGGGTAAGCTTAAGGGTAAAAGCAAGGGTAAGGGTAAGGGTAAGGGTAAGGGTAAGGGTAAGGGTAAGCTTAAGGGTAAAAGCAAGGGTAAGGGTAAGGGTAAGGGTAAGGGTAAGGGTAAGGGTAAGGGTAAGGGTAAAGGTAAGGGTAAGCCTAAGGGTAAAAGCAAGGGTAAGGGTAAGGGTAAGGGTAAGGGTAAGGGTAAGGGTAAGGGTAAGCTTAAGGGTAAAAGCAAGGGTAAGGGTAAGGGTAAGGGTAAGGGTAAGGGTAAGGGTAAGGGTAAGGGTAAGGGTAAGCTTAAGGGTAAAAGCAAGGGTAAGGGTAAGGGTAAGGGTAAGGGTAAGGGTAAGGGTAAGGGTAAGGGTAAGGGTAAAGGTAAGGGTAAGGGTAAGGGTAAGGGTAAGGGTAAGGGTAAGCTTAAGGGTAAAAGCAAGGGTAAGGGTTAGGGTAAGGGTAAGGGTAAGGGTAAGGGTAAGGGTAAGGGTAAGCTTAAGGGTAAAAGCAAGGGTAAGGGTAAGGGTAAGGGTAAGGGTAAGGGTAAGGGTAAGGGTAAGGGTAAGCTTAAGGGTAAAAGCAAGGGTAAGGGTAAGGGTAAGGGTAAGGGTAAGGGTAAGGGTAAGGGTGAGGGTAAGCTTAAGGGTAAAAGCAAGGGTAAGGGTAAGTGTAAGGGTAAGGGTAAGGGTTAGGGTAAGGGTAAAGGTAAGGGTAAGCCTAAGGGTAAAAGCAAGGGTAAGGGTAAGGGTAAGGGTAAGGGTAAGGGTAAGGGTAAGGGTAAGGGTAAGGGTAAGGGTAAGGGTAAGAGTAAGGGTAAGGGTAAGGGTAAGCTTAAGGGTGAAAGCAAGGGTAAGGGTGAGGGTAAGGGTAAGGGTAAGCCTAAGGGTAAAAGCAAGGGTAAGGGTAAGGGTAAGGGTAAGGGTAAGGGTAAGCTTGAGGGTAAAAGCAAGGGTAAGGGTAAGGGTAAGGGTAAGGGTAAGGGTAAGCTTAAGGGTAAAAGCAAGTGTAAGGGTAAGGGTAAGGGTAAGGGTAAGGGTAAGGGTAAGGGTAAGGGTAAGGGTAAGGGTAAGGGTAAGGGTAAAGGTAAGGGTAAGCCTAAGGGTAAAAGCAAGGGTAAGGGTAAGGGTAAGGGTAAGGGTAAGCTTAAGGGTAAAAGCAAGGGTAAGGGTAAGGGTAAGGGTAAAGGTAAGGGTAAGGGTAAGGGTAAGCTTAAGGGTAAAAGCAAGGGTAAGGGTAAGGGTAAGGGTAAGGGTAAGGGTAAGGGTAAGGGTAAGGGTAAGGGTAAGGGTAAGGGTAAGGGTAAGGGTAAGGGTAAGGGTAAGGGTAAGGGTAAGGGTAAGCTAAAGGGTAAAAGCAAGGGTAAGGGTTAGGGTAAGGGTAAGGGTAAGGGTAAGGGTAAGGGTAAGCTTAAGGGTAAAAGCAAGGGTAAGGGTAAGGGTAAGGGTAAGGGTAAGGGTAAGGGTAAGGGTAAGGGTAAGGGTAAGGGTAAAGGTAAGGGTAAGCCTAAGGGTAAAAGCAAGGGTAAGGGTAAGGGTAAGGGTAAGGGTAAGGGTAAGGGTAAGGGTAAGGGTAAGGGTAAGGGTAAGGGTAAGGGTAAGGGTAAGGGTAAGGGTAAGCTTAAGGGTATAAGCAAGGGTAAGGGTAAGGGTAATGGTGAGGGTAAGGGTAAGGGTAAGGGTAAGGGTAAGGGTAAGCTTAAGGGTAAAAGCAATGGTAAGGGTAAGGGTAAGGGTAAGGGTAAGGGTAAGGGTAAGGGTAAGGGTAAGCTTAAGAGTAAAAGCAAGGGTAAGGGTAAGGGTAAGGGTAAGGGTAAGGGTAAGGGTAAGGGTAAGGGTAAGGATAAGGGTAAAGGTAAGGGTAAGCCCAAGGGTAAAAGCAAGGGTAAGGGTAAGGGTAAGGGTAAGGGTAAGGGTAAGGGTAAGGGTAAGGGTAAGGGTAAGTGTAAGGGTAAGCTTAAGGGTAAAAGCAAGGGTAAGGGTAAGGGTAAGGGTAAGGGTAAGCCTAAGGGTAAAAGCAAGGGTAAGGGTAAAGGTAAGGGTAAGGGTGAGGGTAAGCTTAAGGGTAAAAGCAAGGGTAAGGGTAAGGGTAAGGGTAAGGGTAAGGGTAAGCTCAAGGGTAAAAGCAAGGGTAAGGGTAAGGGTAAGCTTAAGGGTAAAAGCAAGGGTAAGGGTAAGGGTAAGGGTAAGGGTAAGGGTAAGGGTAAGGGTAAGGGTAAGGGTAAGCTTAAGGGTAAGGGTAAGGGTAAGGGTAAGGGTAAGCTTAAGGGTAAAAGCAAGGGTAAGGGTAAGGGTAAGGGTAAGGGTAAGGGTAAAGGTAAGGGTAAGCCTAAGGGTAAAAGCAAGGATAAGGGTAAGGGTAAGGGTAAGGGTAAGGGTAAGGGTAAGGGTAAGCTTAAGGGTAAAAGCAAGGGTAAGGGTAAGGGTAAGGGTAAGGGTAAGGGTAAGCTTAAGGGTAAGGGTAAGGGTAAGGGTAAGCTTAAGGGTAAAAGCAAGGGTAAGGGTAAGGGTAAGGGTAAGGGTAAGCTTAAGGGTAAAAGCAAGGGTAAGGGTAAGGGTAAGGGTAAGGGTAAGGGTAAGGGTAAGGGTAAGGGTAAGGGTAAGGGTAAGGGTAAGCTTAAGGGTAAGGGTAAGGGTAAGGGTAAGGGTAAGCTTAAGGGTAAAAGCAAGGGTAAGGGTAGGGGTAAGGGTAAGGGTAAGGGTAAGGGTAAGCTTAAGGGTAAGGGTAAGGGTAAGGGTAAGGGTAAGGGTAAGCTTAAGGGTAAAAGCAAGGGTAAGGGTGAGGGTGAGGGTAAGGGTAAGGGTAAGGGTAAGGGTAAGGGTAAGCTTAAGGGTAAGGGTAAGGGTAAGGGTAAGGGTAAGCTTAAGGGTAAAAGCAAGGGTAAGGGTAAGGGTAAGGGTAAGGGTAAGGGTAAGGGTAAGGGTAAGGGTAAGGGTAAGGGTAAGGGTAAGGGTAAGGGTAAGGGTAAGGGTAAGGGTAAGGGTAAGGGAAAGCTTAAGGGTAAGGGTAAGGGTAAGGGTTAGGGTAAGCTTAAGGGTGAAAGCAAGGGTAAGGTTAAGGGTAAGGTTAAGGGTAAGGGTAAGGGTAAGGGTAAGCTTAAGGGTAAAAGCAAGGGTAAGGGTAAGGGTAAGGGTAAGGGTAAGGGTAAGGGTAAGGGTAAGGGTAAGGGTAAGCTTAAGGGTAAGGGTAAGGGTAAGGGTAAGGGTAAGCTTAAGGGTAAAAGCAAGGGTAAGGGTAAGGGTAAGGGTAAGGGTAAGGGTAAAGGTAAGTGTAAGCCTAAGGGTAAAAGCAAGGATAAGGGTAAGGGTAAGGGTGAGGGTAAGGGTAAGGGTAAGGGTAAGGGTAAGGGTAAGGGTAAGGGTAAGCTTAAGGGTAAAAGCAAGGGTAAGGGTAAGGGTAAGGGTAAGGGTAAGGGTAAGGGTAAGGGTAAGGGTGAGGGTAAGGGTAAGCTTAAGGGTAAAAGCAAGGGTAAGGGTAAGGGTAAGGGTAAGGGTAAGGGTAATGGTAAGCTTAAGGGTAAAAGCAAGGGTAAGGGTAAGGGTAAGGGTAAGGGTAAGGGTTAGGGTAAGGGTAAAGGTAAGGGTAAGCCTAAGGGTAAAAGCAAGGGTAAGGGTAAGGGTAAGGGTAAGGGTAAGGGTAAGGGTAAGGGTAAGGGTAAGGGTAAGAGTAAGGGTAAGGGTAAGGGTAAGCTTAAGGGTAAAAGCAAGGGTAAGGGTAAGGGTAAGGGTAAGGGTAAGCCTAAGGGTAAAAGCAAGGGTAAGGGTTAGGGTAAGGGTAAGGGTAAGCTTAAGGGTAAAAGCAAGGGTAAGGGTAAGGGTAAGGGTAAGGGTAAGCTTAAGGGTAAAAGCAAGGGTAAGGGTAAGGGTAAGGGTAAGGGTAAGGGTAAGGGTAAGGGTAAGGGTAAAGGTAAGGGTAAGCCTAAGGGTAAAAGCAAGGGTAAGGGTAAGGGTAAGGGTAAGGGTAAGGGTAAGGGTAAGGGTAAGCTTAAGGGTAAAAGCAAGGGTAAGGGTAAGGGTAAGGGTAAGGGTAAGGGTAAGGGTAAGGGTAAGGGTAAGGGTAAGCTTAAGGGTAAAAGCAAGGGTAAGGGTAAGGGTAAGGGTAAGGGTAAGGGTAAGGGTAAGGGTAAGGGTAAGGGTAAAGGTAAGGGTAAGGGTAAGGGTAAGGGTAAGGGTAAGGGTAAGCTTAAGGGTAAAAGCAAGGGTAAGGGTTAGGGTAAGGGTAAGGGTAAGGGTAAGGGTAAGGGTAAGGGTAAGCTTAAGGGTAAAAGCAAGGGTAAGGGTAAGGGTAAGGGTAAGGGTAAGGGTAAGGGTAAGGGTAAGGGTAAGCTTAAGGGTAAAAGCAAGGGTAAGGGTAAGGGTAAGGGTAAGGGTAAGGGTAAGGGTAAGGGTGAGGGTAAGCTTAAGGGTAAAAGCAAGGGTAAGGGTAAGTGTAAGGGTAAGGGTAAGGGTTAGGGTAAGGGTAAAGGTAAGGGTAAGCCTAAGGGTAAAAGCAAGGGTAAGGGTAAGGGTAAGGGTAAGGGTAAGGGTAAGGGTAAGGGTAAGGGTAAGGGTAAGGGTAAGAGTAAGGGTAAGGGTAAGGGTAAGCTTAAGGGTGAAAGCAAGGGTAAGGGTGAGGGTAAGGGTAAGGGTAAGCCTAAGGGTAAAAGCAAGGGTAAGGGTAAGGGTAAGGGTAAGGGTAAGGGTAAGCTTGAGGGTAAAAGCAAGGGTAAGGGTAAGGGTAAGGGTAAGGGTAAGGGTAAGCTTAAGGGTAAAAGCAAGTGTAAGGGTAAGGGTAAGGGTAAGGGTAAGGGTAAGGGTAAGGGTAAGGGTAAGGGTAAGGGTAAGGGTAAGGGTAAAGGTAAGGGTAAGCCTAAGGGTAAAAGCAAGGGTAAGGGTAAGGGTAAGGGTAAGGGTAAGCTTAAGGGTAAAAGCAAGGGTAAGGGTAAGGGTAAGGGTAAAGGTAAGGGTAAGGGTAAGGGTAAGCTTAAGGGTAAAAGCAAGGGTAAGGGTAAGGGTAAGGGTAAGGGTAAGGGTAAGGGTAAGGGTAAGGGTAAGGGTAAGGGTAAGGGTAAGGGTAAGGGTAAGGGTAAGGGTAAGGGTAAGCTAAAGGGTAAAAGCAAGGGTAAGGGTTAGGGTAAGGGTAAGGGTAAGGGTAAGGGTAAGGGTAAGCTTAAGGGTAAAAGCAAGGGTAAGGGTAAGGGTAAGGGTAAGGGTAAGGGTAAGGGTAAGGGTAAGGGTAAGGGTAAGGGTAAAGGTAAGGGTAAGCCTAAGGGTAAAAGCAAGGGTAAGGGTAAGGGTAAGGGTAAGGGTAAGGGTAAGGGTAAGGGTAAGGGTAAGGGTAAGGGTAAGGGTAAGGGTAAGGGTAAGGGTAAGGGTAAGCTTAAGGGTATAAGCAAGGGTAAGGGTAAGGGTAATGGTGAGGGTAAGGGTAAGGGTAAGGGTAAGGGTAAGGGTAAGCTTAAGGGTAAAAGCAATGGTAAGGGTAAGGGTAAGGGTAAGGGTAAGGGTAAGGGTAAGGGTAAGGGTAAGCTTAAGAGTAAAAGCAAGGGTAAGGGTAAGGGTAAGGGTAAGGGTAAGGGTAAGGGTAAGGGTAAGGGTAAGGGTAAAGGTAAGGGTAAGCCCAAGGGTAAAAGCAAGGGTAAGGGTAAGGGTAAGGGTAAGGGTAAGGGTAAGGGTAAGGGTAAGGGTAAGGGTAAGTGTAAGGGTAAGCTTAAGGGTAAAAGCAAGGGTAAGGGTAAGGGTAAGGGTAAGGGTAAGCCTAAGGGTAAAAGCAAGGGTAAGGGTAAAGGTAAGGGTAAGGGTAAGGGTAAGCTTAAGGGTAAAAGCAAGGGTAAGGGTAAGGGTAAGGGTAAGGGTAAGGGTAAGCTTAAGGGTAAAAGCAAGGGTAAGGGTAAGGGTAAGCTTAAGGGTAAAAGCAAGGGTAAGGGTAAGGGTAAGGGTAAGGGTAAGGGTAAGGGTAAAGGTAAGGGTAAGCCTAAGGGTAAAAGCAAGGGTAAGGGTAAGGGTAAGGGTAAGGGTAAGGGTAAGGGTAAGGGTAAGGGTAAGGGTAAGGGTAAGGGTAAGGGTAAGGGTAAGGGTAAGGGTAAGGGTAAGGGTAAGGGTAAGGGTAAGGGTAAGGGTAAGGGTAAGGGTAAGCTTAAGGGTAAAAGCAAGGGTAAGGGTAAGGGTAAGGGTAAGGGTAAGGGTAAGGGTAAGGGTAAGGGTAAGCTTAAGGGTAAAAGCAAGGGTAAGGGTAAGGGTAAGGGTAAGGGTAAGGGTAAGGGTAAGGGTAAGGGTAAGCTTAAGGGTAAAAGCAAGGGTAAGGGTAAGGGTAAGGGTAAGGGTAAGCTTAAGGGTAAAAGCAAGGGTAAGGGTAAGGGTAAGGGTAAGGGTAAGGGTAAGGGTAAGGGTAAGGGTAAGGGTAAGGGTAAAGGTAAGGGTAAGCCTAAGGGTAAAAGCAAGGGTAAGGGTAAGGGTAAGGGTAAGGGTAAGGGTAAGGGTAAGGGTAAGGGTAAGGGTAAGGGTAAGGGTAAGGGTAAGGGTAAGGGTAAGGGTAAGGGTAAGGGTAAGGGTAAGCTTAAGGGTAAAAGCAAGGGTGAGGGTAAGGGTAAGGGTAAGGGTAAGGGTAAGGGTAAGGGTAAGGGTAAGGGTAAGGGTAAGGGTAAGGGTAAGGGTAAGGGTAAGGGTAAGGGTAAGGGTAAGGGTAAGGGTAAGCCTAAGGGTAAAAGCAAGGGTAAGGGTAAGGGTAAGGGTAAGGGTAAGGGTAAGCTTAAGGGTAAAAGCAAGGGTAAGGGTAAGGGTAAGGGTAAGGGTAAGGGTAAGGGTAAGGGTAAGCTTAAGTGTAAAAGCAAGGGTAAGGGTAAGGGTTAGGGTAAGGGTAAGGGTAAGGGTAAGGGTAAGGGTAAAGGTAAGGGTAAGCCTAAGGGTAAAAGCAAGGGTATGGGTAAGGGTAAGGGTAAGGGTAAGGGTAAGGGTAAGGGTAAGGGTAAGGGTAAGGGTAAGGGTAAGGGTAAGGGTAAGGGTAAGGGTAAGGGTAAGGGTAAGGGTAAGGGTAAGGGTAAGCTTAAGGGTAAAAGCAAGGGTAAGGGTAAGGGTAAGGGTAAGGGTAAGGGTAAGGGTAAGGGTAAGGGTAAGGGTAAGCTTAAGGGTAAAAGCAAGGGTAAGGGTAAGGGTAAGGGTAAGGGTAAGGGTAAGGGTAAGGGTAAGGGTAAGGGTAAGGGTAAGGGTAAGGGTAAGGGTAAGGGTAAGGGTAAGGGTAAGGGTAAGGGTAAGGGTAAGCTTAAGGGTAAAAGCAAGGGTAAGGGTAAGGGTAAGGGTAAGGGTAAGGGTAAGGGTAAGGGTAAGGGTAAGCTTAAGGGTAAAAGCAAGGGTAAGGGTAAGGGTAAGGGTAAGGGTAAGGGTAAGGGTAAGGGTAAGCCTAAGGGTAAAAGCAAGGGTAAGGGTAAGGGTAAAAGCAAGGGTAAGGGTAAGGGTAAGGGTAAGGGTAAGGGTAAGGGTAAGGGTAAGGGTAAGGGTAAGGGTAAGCTTAAGGGTAAAAGCAAGGGTAAGGGTAAGGGTAAGGGTAAGGGTAAGGGTAAGGGTAAGGGTAAGTGTAAGCTTAAGGGTAAAAGCAAGGGTAAGGGTAAGGGTAAGGGTAAAGGTAAGGGTAAGCCTTAGGGTAAAAGCAAGGGTAAGGGTAAGGGTAAGGGTAAGGGTAAGGGTAAGGGTAAGGGTAAGGGTAAGGGTAAGCTTAAGGGTAAAAGCAAGGGTAAGGGTAAGGGTAAGGGTAAGGGTAAGGGTAAGGGTAAGGGTAAGGGTAAGGGTAAGGGTAAGGGTAAGGGTAAGGGTAAGGGTAAGGGTAAGGGTAAGGGTAAGGGTAAGCTTAAGGGTAAAAGCAAGGGTAAGGGTAAGGGTAAGGGTAAGGGTAAGGGTAAGGGTAAGGGTAAGCTTAAGGGTTAAAGCAAGGGTAAGGGTTAGGGTAAGGGTAAGGGTAAGGGTAAGGGTAAGCTTGAGGGTAAAAGCAAGGGTAAGGGTAAGGGTAAGGGTAAGGGTAAAGGTAAGGGTAAGCCTAAGGGTAAAAGCAAGGGTAAGGGTAAGGGTAAGGGTAAGGGTAAGGGTAAGGGTAAGGGTAAGGGTAAGGGTAAGGGTAAGCTTAGGGGTATAAGCAAGGGTAAGGGTAAGGGTAAGGGTGAGGGTAAGGGTAAGGGTAAGGGTAAGCTTAAGGGTAAAAGCAAGGGTAAGGTTAAGGGTAAGGGTGAGGGTAAGGGTAAGGGTAAGAGTAAGCTTAAGGGTAAAAGCAAGGGTAAGGGTAAGGGTAAGGGTAAGGGTAAGGGTAAGGGTAAGGGTAAGGGTAAGGGTAAGGGTAAGGGTAAGGGTAAAGGTAAGGGTAAGCCTAAGGGTAAAAGCAAGGGTAAGGGTAAAGGTAAGGGTAAGGGTAAGGGTAAGGGTAAGGGTAAGGGTGAGGGTAAGGGTAAGGGTAAGGGTAAGGGTAAGGGTAAGGGTAAGGGTAAGCTTAAGGGTAAAAGCAAGGGTAAGGGTAAGGGTAAGGGTAAGGGTAAGCCTAAGGGTAAAACAAGGGTAAGGGTAAGGGTAAGGGTAAGGGTAAGCTTAAGGATAAAAGCAAGGGTAAGGGTAAGGGTAAGGGTGAGGGTAAGGGTAAGCTTAAGGGTTAAAGCAAGGGTAAGGGTAAGGGTAAGGGTAAGGGTAAGGGTAAGGGTAAGGGTAAGGGTAAGGGTAAGGGTAAAGGTAAGGGTAAGGGTAAGGGTAAGGGTAAGGGTAAGGGTAAGCTTAAGGGTAAAAGCAAGGGTAAGGGTAAGGGTAAGGGTAAGGGTAAGGGTAAGGGTAAGGGTAAGGGTAAGGGTAAGCTTAAGGGTAAGGGTAAGGGTAAGGGTAAGGGTAAGCTTAAGGGTAAAAGCAAGGGTAAGGGTAAGGGTAAGGGTAAGGGTAAGGGTAAGGGTAAGGGTAAGGGTAAGCTTAAGGGTAAGGGTAAGGGTAAGGGTAAGGGTAAGCTTAAGGGTAAAAGCAAGGGTAAGGGTAAGGGTAAGGGTAAGGGTAAGGGTAAGCTTAAGGGTAAGGGTAAGGGTAAGGGTAAGCTTAAGGGTAAAATCAAGGGTAAGGGTAAGGGTAAGGGTAAGGGTAAGGGTAAGGGTAAGGGTAAGGGTAAGGGTAAGGGTAAGGGTAAGGGTAAGGGTAAGGGTAAGGGTAAGCTTAAGGGTAAGGGT
This sequence comes from Myrrha octodecimguttata, assembly GCA_958510865.1. Taxonomy (NCBI): domain Eukaryota; kingdom Metazoa; phylum Arthropoda; class Insecta; order Coleoptera; family Coccinellidae; genus Myrrha; species Myrrha octodecimguttata. Next base: position 72,059 of record CAUEHS010001022.1, read on the forward strand.
AAGGGTAATGGTAAGGGTAAGCTTAAGGGTAAACGCAAGGGTAAGGGTAAGGGTAAGGGTAAGGGTAAGGGTAAGGGTTAGGGTAAGCTTAAGGGTAAAAGCAAGGGTAAGGGTAAGGGTAAGGGTAAGGGTAAGGGTAAGGGTAAGGGTAAGGGTAAGGGTAAAGGTAAGGGTAAGCCTAAGGGTAAAAGCAAGGGTAAGGGTAAGGGTAAGGGTAAGGGTAAGGGTAAGGGTAAGGGTAAGGGTAAGGGTAAGGGTAAACTTAAGGGTAAAAGCAAGGGTAAGGGTAAGGGTAAGGGTAAGGGTAAGGGTAAGGGTAAGCCTAAGGATAAAAGCAAGGGTAAGGGTGAGGGTAAGGGTAAGGGTAAGGGTAAGCTTAAGGGTAAAAGCAAGGGTAAGGGTAAGGGTAAGGGTAAGGGTAAGGGTAAGGGTAAGCTTAAGGGTAAAAGCAAGGGTGAGGGTAAGGGTGAGGGTAAGGGTAAGGGTAAGGGTAAGGGTAAGGGTAAGGGTAAGCTTAAGGGTAAAAGCAAGGGTAAGGGTGAGGGTAAGGGTAAGGGTAAGGGTAAGGGTAGGCTTAAGGGTAAAAGCAAGGGTAAGGGTAAGGGTAAGGGTAAGGGTAAGGGTAAAGGTAAGGGTAAGGGTAAGGGTAAAGGTAAGGGTAAGCCTAAGGGTAAAAGCAAGGGTAAGGGTAAGGGTAAGGGTAAGGGTAAGGGTAAGGGTAAGGGTAAGGGTAAGGGTAAGGGAAAGGGTAAGGGTAAGGGTAAGGGTAAGGGTAAGGGTAAGGGTAAGGGTAAGGGTAAGGGTAAGGGTAAGGGTAAGGGTAAGGGTAAGGGTAAGGGTAAGGGTAAGGGTAAGGGTAAGCTTAAGGGTAAAAGCAAGGGTAAGGGTAAGGGTTAGGGTAAGCCTAAGGGTAAAAGCAAGGGTAAGGGTAAGGGTAAGGGTAAGGGTGAGGGTAAGGGTAAGGGTAAGCTTAAGGGTAAAAGCAAGGGTAAGGGTAAGGGTAAGGGTAAGGGTAAGGGTAAGGGTAAGCTTAAGGGTAAAAGCAAGGGTAAGGGTAAGGGTAAGGGTAAGGGTAAGGGTAAGGGTAAGGGTAAGGGTAAAGGTAAGGGTAAGCCTAAGGGTAAAAGCAAGGGTAAGGGTAAGGGTAAGGGTAAGGGTAAGGGTAAGGGTAAGGGTAAGGGTAAGGGTAAGGGTAAGGGTAAGGGTAAGGGTAAGGGTAAGGGTAAGCTTAAGGGTAAAAGCAAGGGTAAGGGTAAGGGTAAGGGTAAGGGTAAGGGTAAGGGTAAGGGTAAGGGTAAGGGTAAGGGTAAGGGTAAGGGTAAGGGTAAGCTTTAGGGTAAAAGCAAGGGTAAGGGTAAGGGTAAGGGTAAGGGTAAGGGTAAGGTAAGCTTAAGGGTAAAAGCAAGGGTAAGGGTAAGGGTAAGGGTAAGGGTAAGGATAAGGGTAAGGGTAAGGGTAAGGGTAAGGGTAAGGGTAAGGGTAAGCTTAAGGGTAAAAGCAAGGGTAAGGGTAAGGGTAAGGGTAAGGGTAAGGGTAAGGGTAAGCTTAAGGGTTAAAGCAAGGGTAAGGGTTAGGGTAAGGGTAAGGGTAAGGGTAAGGGTAAGGGTAAGGGTAAGCTTGAGGGTAAAAGCAAGGGTAAGGGTAAGGGTAAGGGTAAGGGTAAAGGTAAGGGTAAGCCTAAGGGTAAAAGCAAGGGTAAGGGTAAGGGTAAGGGTAAGGGTAAGGGTAAGGGTAAGGGTAAGGGTAAGGGTAAGTGTAAGCTTAGGGGTATAAGCAAGGGTAAGGGTAAGGGTAAGGGTGAGGGTAAGGGTAAGGGTAAGGGTAAGCTTAAGGGTAAAAGCAAGGGTAAGGTTAAGGGTAAGGGTAAGGGTAAGGGTAAGGGTAAGAGTAAGCTTAAGGGTAAAAGCAAGGGTAAGGGTAAGGGTAAGGGTAAGGGTAAGGGTAAGGGTAAGGGTAAGGGTAAGGGTAAGGGTAAGGGTAAGGGTAAGGGTAAGGGTAAAGGTAAGGGTAAGCCTAAGGGTAAAAGCAAGGGTAAGGGTAAAGGTAAGGGTAAGGGTAAGGGTAAGGGTAAGGGTAAGGGTAAGGGTAAGGGTAAGGGTAAGGGTAAGGGTAAGGGTAAGGGTAAGGGTAAGGGTAAGGGTAAGGGTAAGCTTAAGGGTAAAAGCAAGGGTAAGGGTAAGGGTAAGGGTAAGGGTAAGCCTAAGGGTAAAACAAGGGTAAGGGTAAGGGTAAGGGTAAGGGTAAGCTTAAGGATAAAAGCAAGGGTAAGGGTAAGGGTAAGGGTGAGGGTAAGAGTAAGCTTAAGGGTTAAAGCAAGGGTAAGGGTAAGGGTAAGGGTAAGGGTAAGGGTAAAGGTAAGGGTAAGGGTAAGGGTAAGGGTAAGGGTAAGGGTAAGGGTAAGGGTAAGCTTAAGGGTAAAAGCAAGGGTAAGGGTAAGGGTAAGGGTAAGGGTAAGGGTAAGGGTAAGGGTAAGGGTAAGGGTAAGCTTAAGGGTAAGGGTAAGGGTAAGGGTAAGGGTAAGCTTAAGGGTAAAAGCAAGGGTAAGGGTAAGGGTAAGGGTAAGGGTAAGGGTAAGGGTAAGGGTAAGGGTAAGCTTAAGGGTAAGGGTAAGGGTAAGGGTAAGGGTAAGCTTAAGGGTAAAAGCAAGGGTAAGGGTAAGGGTAAGGGTAAGGGTAAGGGTAAGCTTAAGGGTAAGGGTAAGGGTAAGGGTAAGGGTAAGCTTAAGGGTAAAATCAAGGGTAAGGGTAAGGGTAAGGGTAAGGGTAAGGGTAAGGGTAAGGGTAAGGGTAAGGGTAAGGGTAAGGGTAAGGGTAAGGGTAAGGGTAAGGGTAAGGGTAAGCTTAAGGGTAAGGGTAAGGGTAAGGGTAAGGGTAAGCTTAAGGGTAAAAGCAAGGGTAAGGGTAAGGGTAAGGGTAAGGGTAAGGGTAAGGGTTAGGGTAAGCTTAAGGGTAAAAGCAAGGGTAAGGGTAAGGGTTAGGGTAAGGGTAAGGGTAAGGGTAAGGGTAAGGGTAAAGGTAAGGGTAAGCCTAAGGGTAAAAGCAAGGGTAAGGGTAAGGGTAAGGGTAAGGGTAAGGGTAAGGGTAAGGGTAAGGGTAAGGGTAAGGGTAAGGGTAAGGGTAAACTTAAGGGTAAAAGCAAGGGTAAGGGTAAGGGTAAGGGTAAGGGTAAGGGTAAGGGTAAGCCTAAGGGTAAAAGCAAGGGTAAGGGTGAGGGTAAGGGTAAGGGGGTAAGGGTAAGCTTAAGGGTAAAAGCAAGGGTAAGGTTAAGGGTAAGGGTAAGGGTAAGGGTAAGGGTAAGCTTAAGGGTAAAAGCAAGGGTGAGGGTAAGGGTGAGGGTAAGGGTAAGGGTAAGGGTAAGGGTAAGGGTAAGGGTAAGGGTAAGGGTAAGCTTAAGGGTAAAAGCAAGGGTAAGGGTGAGGGTAAGGGTAAGGGTAAGGGTAAGGGTAAGCTTAAGGGTAAAAGCAAGGGTAAGGGTAAGGGTAAGGGTAAAGGTAAGGGTAAGGGTAAGGGTAAAGGTAAGGGTAAGCCTAAGGGTAAAAGCAAGGGTAAGGGTAAGGGTAAGGGTAAGGGTAAGGGTAAGGGTAAGGGTAAGGGTAAGGGTTAGGGTAAGGGTAAGGGTAAGGGTAAGGGTAAGGGTAAGGGTAAGGGTAAGGGTAAGGGTAAGGGTAAGGGTAAGCTTAAGGGTAAAAGCAAGGGTAAGGGTAAGGGTAAGGGTAAGCCTAAGGGTAAAAGCAAGGGTAAGGGTAAGGGTAAGGGTAAGGGTAAGGGGTAAGGGTAAGGGTAAGCTTAAGGGTAAAAGCAAGGGTAAGGGTAAGGGTAAGGGTAAGGGTAAGGGTAAGGGTAAGGGTAAGCTTAAGGGTAAAAGCAAGGGTAAGGGTAAGGGTAAGGGTAAGGGTAAGGGTAAGGGTAAGGGTAAGGGTAAGGGTAAGGGTAAAGGTAAGGGTAAGCCTAAGGGTAAAAGCAAGGGTAAGGGTAAGGGTAAGGGTAAGGGTAAGGGTAAGGGTAAGGGTAAGGGTAAGGGTAAGGGTAAGGGTAAGGGTAAGGGTAAGGGTAAGGGTAAGGGTAAGGGTAAGGGTAAGGGTAAGGGTAAGGGTAAGCTTTAGGGTAAAAGCAAGGGTAAGGGTAAGGGTAAGGGTAAGGGTAAGGGTAAGGGTAAGCTTAAGGGTAAAAGCAAGGGTAAGGGTAAGGGTAAGGGTAAGGGTAAGGGTAAGGGTAAGGGTAAGGGTAAGGTTAAGGGTAAGGGTAAAGGTAAGGGTAAGCCTAAGGGTAAATGCAAGGGTAAGGGTAAGGGTAAGGGTAAGGGTAAGGGTAAAGGGTAAGTGTAAGGGTAAGGGTAAGGGTAAGGGTAAGGGTAAGGGTAAGCTTAAGGGTAAAAGCAAGGGTAAGGGTAAGGGTAAGGGTAAGGGTAAGGGTAAGGGTAAGGTTAAGCTTAAGGGTAAGGCAAAGGGTAAGGGTAAGGGTAAGCTTAAGGGTAAAAGCAAGGGTAAGGGTAAGGGTAAGGGTAAGGGTAAGGGTAAGGGTAAGGGTAAGGGTAAGGGTAAAGGTAAGGGTAAGGGTAAAGGTAAGGGTAAGCCTAAGGGTCAAAGCAAGGGTAAGGGTAAGGGTAAGGGTAAGGGTAAGGGTAAGGGTAAGGGTAAGGGTAAGGGTAAGGGTAAGCTTACCCTTACCCTTACCCTTACCCTTACCCTTAAGCTTACCCTTACCCTTACCCTTACCCTTACCCTTACCCTTAACCTTACCCTTGCTTTTACCCTTAAGCTTACCCTTACCCTTACCCTTACCCTTACCCTTAAGCTTACCCTTACCCTTACCCTTACCCTTACCCTTACCCTTACCCTTGCTTTTACCCTTAAGCTTACCCTTACCCTTACCCTTACCCTTACCCTTAAGCTTACCATTACCCTTACCCTTACCCTAACCCTTACCCTTACCCTTACCCTTACCCTTGCTTTTACCCTTAAGCTTACCCTTACCCTTACCCTAAGTAAGGGTAAGGGTAAGGGTAAGGGTAAGGGTAAGGGTAAGGGTAAGGGTAAGGTTAAGGGTAAGGGTAAGGGTAAGGGTAAGGGTAAGGGTAAGGGTAAGGGTAAGGGTAATGGTAAGGGTAAAGGTAAGGGTAAGCCTAGGGGGAAAAGCAAGGGTAAAGGTAAGGGTAAGGGTAAGGGTAAAGGTAAGGGTAAGGGTAAGGGTAAGGGTAAGGGTAAGGGTAAGCTTAAGGGTAAAAGCAAGGGTAAGGGTAAGGGTAAGGGTAAGGGTAAGGGTAAGCTTAAGGGTAAGGGTAAGGGTAAGGGTAAGGGTAAGCTTAAGGGTAAAAGCAAGGGTAAGGGTAAGGGTAAGGGTAAGGGTAAGGGTAAGCTTAAGGGTAAAAGCAAGGGTAAGGGTAAGGGTAAGGGTAAGAGTAAGGGTAAGGGTAAGGGTAAGCTTAAGGGTAAGGGTAAGGGTAAGGGTAAGGGTAAGGGTAAGCTTAAGGGTAAAAGCAAGGGTAAGGGTAAGAGTAAGGGTAAGGGTAAGGGTAAGGGTAAGGGTAAGGGTAAGGGTGAGCTTAAGGGTAAAAGCAAGGGTAAGGGTAAGGGTAAGGGTAAGGGTAAGGGTAAGGGTAAGCTTAAGGGTAAAAGCAAGGGTAAGGGTAAGGGTAAGGGTAAGGGTAAGGGTAAGGGTAAGGGTAAGGGTAAGGGTAAGGGTAAGGGTAAGGATAAAGGTAAAGGTAAGGGTAAGCCTAAGGGTAAAAGCAAGGGTAAGGGTAAGGGTAAGGGTAAGGGTAAGAGTAAGAGTAAGGGTAAGGGTAAGGGTAAGCTTAAGGGTAAAAGCAAGGGTAAGGGTAAGGGTAAGGGTAAGGGTAAGCCTAAGGGTAAAAGCAAGGGTAAGGGTAAGGGTAAGGGTAAGGGTAAGCTTAAGGGTAAAAGCAAGGGTAAGGGTAAGGGTAAGGGTAAGGGTAAGGGTAAGGGTAAGGGTAAGCTTAAGGGTAAAAGCAAGGGTGAGGGTAAGGGTAAGGGTAAGGGTAAGGGTAAGGGTAAGGGTAAGGGTAAGGGTAAGGGTAAGGGTAAGGGTAAGGGTAAGGGTAAGGGTAAGCTTAAGGGTAAAAGCAAGGGTAAGGGTAAGGGTAAGGGTAAGGGTAAGGGTAAGGGTAAGGGTAAGGGTAAGGGTAAGGGTAAGGGTAAGGGTAAGCTTAAGGGTAAAAGCAAGGGTAAGGGTAAGGGTAAGGGTAAGGGTAAGGGTAAAGGTAAGGGTAAGCCTAAGGGTAAAAGCAAGGGTAAGGGTAAGGGTAAGGGTAAGAGTAAGGGTTAGGCTAAGGGTAAGGGTAAGGGTAAGGGTAAGGGTAAGGGTAAGGGTAAGGGTAAGGGTAAGGGTAAGGGTAAGGGTAAGGTTAAGGGTAAGGGTAAGCTTAAGGGTAAAAGCAAGGGTAAGGGTAAGGGTAAGGGTAAGGGTAAGCCTAAGGGTAAAAGCAAGGGTAAGGGTAAGGGTAAGGGTAAGGGTAAGGGTAAGCTTAAGGGTAAAAGCAAGGGTAAGGGTAAGGGTAAGGGTAAGGGTAAGGGTAAGGGTAAGCTTAAGGGTAAAAGCAAGGGTAAGGGTAAGGGTAAGGGTAAGGGTAAGGGTAAGGGTAAAGGTAAGGGTAAGCCTAAGGGTAAAAGCAAGGGTAAGGGTAAGGGTAAGGGTAAGGGTAAGGGTAAGGGTAAGGGTAAGGGTAAGGGTAAGGGTAAGCTTAAGGGTAAAAGCAAGGGTAAGGGTAAGGGTAAGGGTAAGGGTAAGGGTAAGGGTAAGGGTAAGGGTAAGGGTAAGGGTAAGCTTAAGGGTAAGGGTAAGGGTAAGGGTAAGGGTAAGCTTAAGGGTAAAAGCAAGGGTAAGGGTAAGGGTAAGGGTAAGGGTAAGCTTAAGGGTAAAAGCAAGGGTAAAGGTAAGGGTAAGGGTAAGGGTAAGGGTAAGGGTAAGGGTAAGGGTAAGCTTAAGGGTAAGGGTAAGGGTAAGGGTAAGGGTAAGCTTAAGGGTAAAAGCAAGGGTAAGGGGTAAGGGTAAGGGTAAGGGTAAGGGTAGGCTTAAGGGTAAGGGTAAGGGTAAGGGTAAGCTTAAGGGTAAAAGCAAGGGTAAGGTTAAGGGTAAGGGTAAGGGTAAGGGTAAGGGTAAGGGTAAGGGTAAGCTTAAGGGTAAGGGTAAGGGTAAGGGTAAGGGAAAGCTTAAGGGTAAAAGCAAGGGTAAGGGTAAGGGTAAGGGTAAGGGTAAGGGTAAGGGTAAGGGTAAGGGTAAGGGTAAGGGTAAGGGTAAGGGTAAGGGTAAGGGTAAGGGTAAGGGTAAGGGTAAGGGTAAGGGTAAGCTTAAGGGTAAGCTTAAGGGTAAAAGCAAGGGTAAGGGTAAGGGTAAGGGTAAGGGTAAGCTTAAGGGTAAAAGCAAGGGTAAGGGTAAGGGTAAGGGTAAGGGTAAGGGTAAGGGTAAGGGTAAGGGTAAGGGTAAGGGTAAGGGTAAGGGTAAGGGTAAGGGTAAGGGTAAGCTTAAGGGTAAGGGTAAGGGTAAGGGTAAGCTTAAGGGTAAAAGCAAGGGTAAGGGTAAGGGTAAGGGTAAGGGTAAGGGTAAAGGTAAGGGTAAGCCTAAGGGTAAAAGCAAGGGTAAGGGTAAGGGTAAGGGTAAGGGTAAGGGTAAGGGTAAGGGTAAGGGTAAGGGTAAGGGTAAGGGTAAGGGTAAGGGTAAGGATAAGGGTAAGGGTAAGCTTAAGGGTAAAAGCAAGGGTAAGGGTAAGGGTAAGGGTAAGGGTAAGGGTAAGGGTAAGGGTAAGCTTAAGGGTAAAAGCAAGGGTAAGGGTAAGGGTAAGGGTAAGGGTAAGGGTAAGGGTAAGGGTAAGGGAAAGGGTAAGGGTAAGGGTAAGGGTAAGCTTAAGGGTAAAAGCAAGGGTAAGGGTAAGGGTAAGGGTAAGGGTAAGGGTTAGGGTAAGGGTAAAGGTAAGGGTAAGCCTAAGGGTAAAAGCAAGGGTAAGGTTAAGGGTAAGGGTAAGGGTAAGGGTAAGGGTAAGGGTAAGGGTAAGGGTAAGGGTAAGGGTAAGGGTAAGGGTAAGGGTAAGAGTAAGGGTAAGGGTAAGGGTAAGCTTAAGGGTAAAAGCAAGGGTAAGGGTAAGGGTAAGGGTAAGGGTAAGCGTAAGGGTAAAAGCAAGGGTAAGGGTAAGGTTAAGGGTAAGGGTAAGCTTAAGGGTAAAAGCAAGGGTAAGGGTAAGGGTAAGGGTAACTACCCTTACCCTTGCTTTCACCCTTAGGCTTACCCTTACCTTTACCCTCACCCTTACCCTTACCCTTACCCTTACCCTTACCCTTACCCTTGCTTTTACCCTTAAGCTTACCCTTACCCTTACCCTTACCCTTACCCTTACCCTTTCCCTTACCTTTACCCTTACCCTTTCCCTTGCTTTTACCCTTAAGCTTACCCTTACCCTTACCCTTACCCTTACCCTTACCCTTACCCTTGCTTTTACCCTGAAGCTTACCCTTACCCTTACCCTTACCCTTACCCTTACCCTTACCCTTGCTTTTACCCTAAAGCTTACCCTTACCCTTACCCTTACCCTTACCCTTACCCTTACCCTTAACCTTACCCTTACCCTTACCCTTACCCTTACCCTTACCCTTGCTTTTACCCTTAAGCTTACCCTTACCCTTACCCTTACCCTTACCCTTACCCTTACCATTACCCTTACCCTTACCCTTACCCTTGCTTTTACCCTTAAGCTTACCCTTACCCTTACCCTTACCCTTACCCTTACCCTTACCCTTACCCTTACCCTTACCCTTACCCTTACCCTTACCCTTACCCTTACCCTTACCCTTACCCTTACCCTTACCCTTACCCTTACCCTTGCTTTTACCCTTAGGCTTACCCTTACCTTTACCCTTACCCTTACCCTTACCCTTACCCTTACCCTTACCCTTACCCTTGCTTTTACCCTTAAGCTTACCCTTACCCTTACCCTTACCCTTACCCTTACCCCTACCCTTACCCTTGCTTTTACCCTTAAGCTTACCCTTACCCTTACCCTTACCCTTACCCTTACCCTTGCTTTTACCCTTAGGCTTACCCTTACCCTTACCCTTACCCTTACCCTTGCTTTTACCCTTAAGCTTACCCTTACCCTTACCCTTACCCTTACCCTTACCCTTACCCTTACCCCTACCCTTACCCTTACCCTTACCCTTACCCTTACCCTTACCCTTACCCTTACCCTTACCCTTACCCTTACCCTTGCTTTTACCCTTAGGCTTACCCTTACCTTTACCCTTACCCTTACCCTTACCCTTACCCTTACCCTTACCCTTACCCTTGCTTTTACCCTTAAGCTTACCCATACCCTTACCCTTACCCTTACCCTTACCCTTACCCTTACCCTTGCTTTTACCATTAAGCTTACCCTTACCCTTACCCTTACCCTAACCCGCACCCTTACCCTCACCCTTGCTTTTAACCTTAAGCTTACCCTTACCCTTACCCTTACCCTTACCCTTACCCTTACCCTTGCTTTTACCCTTAAGCTTACCCTTACCCTTACCCTTACCCTTACCCTTACCCTTACCCTTACCCTTGCTTTTATCCTTAGGCTTACCCTTACCCTTACCCTTACCCTTACCCTTGCTTTTACCCTTAAGCTTACCCTTACCCTTACCCTTGCCCTTACCCTTACCCTTACCCTTACCCTTACCCTTACCCTTGCTTTTACCCTTAGGCTTACCCTTACCTTTACCCTTACCCTTACCCTTACCCTTACCCTTACCCTTACCCTTACCCTTACCCTTACCCTTACCCTTACCCTTACCCTTACCCTTGCTTTTACCCTCAAGCTTACCCTTACCCTTACCCTTACCCTTACCCTTACCCTTACCCTTACCCTTACCCTTACCCTTACCCTTACCCTTACCCTTACCCTTACCCTTACCCTTACCCTTACTTTTACCCTTAAGCTTACCCTTACCCTTACCCTTACCCTTACCCTTACCCTTACCCTTACCCTTACCCTTACCCTTACCCTTGCTTTTACCCTTAAGCTTACCCTTACCCTTACCCTTACCCTTACCCTTAAGCTTACCCTTACCCTTACCCTTACCCTTACCCTTACCCTTACCCTTACCCTTACCCTTACCCTTACCCTTACCCTTACCCTTACCCTAGCTTTTACCCTTAAGCTTACCCTTACCCTTACCCTTACCCTTACCCTTACCCTTGCTTTTACCCTTAAGCTTACCCTTACCCTTACCCTTACCCTTACCCTTAAGCTTACCCTTACCCTTACCCTTACCCTTACCCTTACCCTTACCCTTACCCTTACCCTTACCCTTACCCTTACCCTTACCCTTGCTTTTACCCTTAAGCTTACCCTTACCCTTACCCTTACCCTTACCCTTAAGCTTACCCTTACCCTTACCCTTACCCTTACCCTTACCCTTGCTTTTACCCTTAAGCTTACCCTTACCCTTACCCTTACCCTTACCCTTAAGCTTACCCTTACCCTTACCCTTACCCTTACCCTTACCCTTACCCTTACCCTTACCCTTACCCTTACCCTTACCCTTACCCTTGCTTTTACCCTTAAGCTTACCCTTACCCTTACCCTTACCCTTACCCTTAAGCTTACCCTTACCCTTACCCTTACCCTTACCCTTACCCTTACCCTTACCCTTGCTTTTACCCTTAAGCTTACCCTTACCCTTACCCTTACCCTTACCCTTACCCTTGCTTTTACCCTTGAGCTTACCCTTACCCTTACCCTTACCCTTACCCTTAAGCTTACCCTTACCCTTACCCTTACCCTTACCCTTATCCTTACCCTTACCCTTACCCTTACCCTTGCTTTTACCCTTAAGCTTACCCTTACCCTTACCCTTACCCTTACCCTTACCCTTACCCTTACCCTTACCCTTACCCTTACCCTTACCCTTACCCTTACCCTTACCCTTGCTTTTACCCTTAGGCTTACCCTTACCTTTACCCTTACCCTTACCCTTACCCTTACCCTTACCCTTACCCTTACCCTTACCCTTGCTTTTACCTTTAAGCTTACCCTTACCCTTACCCTTACCCTTACACTTACCCTTGCTTTTACCCTTAGGCTTACCCTTACCCTTACCCTTACCCTTACCCTTGCTTTTACCCTTAAGCTTACCCTTACCCTTACCCTTACCCTTACCCTTACCCTTACCCTTACCCTTACCCTTACCCTTACCCTTACCCTTACCCTTACCCTTACCCTCACCCTCACCTTTACCCTAACCCTTACCCTTACCCTTACCCTAACCCTTACCCTTACCCTTACCCTTACCCTTACCCTTACCCTTGCTTTTACCCTTAAGCTTACCCTTACCCTTACCCTTACCCTTACCCTTACCCTTACCCTTAACCTCACCCTTGCTTTTACCCTTAAGCTTACCCTTACCCTTACCCTTACCCTTACCCTTACCCTTACCCTTACCCTTACCCTTACCCTTACCCTTACCCTTGCTTTTACCCTTAAGCTTACCCTTACCCTTACCCTTAACCTTACCCTTACCCTTGCTTTTACCCTTAGGCTTACCCTTACCCTTACCCTTACCCTTACCCTTGCTTTTACCCTTAAGCTTACCCTTACCCTTACCCTTACCCTTACCCTTACTCTTACCCTTACCCTTACCCTTACCCTTACCCTTACCCTTGCTTTTACCCTTAGGCTTACCCTTACCTTTACCCTTACCTTTACCCTTACCCTTACCCTTACCCTTACCCTTACCCTTACCCTTACCCTTACCCTTACCCTTACCCTTACCCTTACCCTTGCTTTTACCCTTAAGCTTACCCTTACCCTTACCCTTACCCTTACCCTTACCCTTACCCTTACCCTTACCCTTACCCTTACCCTTACCCTTACCCTTGCTTTTACCCTTAAGCTTACCCTTACCCTTACCCTTACCCTTACCCTTACCCTTACCCTTACCCTTACCCTTAACCTTACCCTTACCCTTGCTTTTACCCTTAAGCTTACCCTTACCCTTACCCTTACACTTACCCTTAAGCTTACCCTTACCCTTACCCTTACCCTTACCCTTACCCTTACCCTTACCCTTACCCTTACCCTTACCCTTGCTTTTACCATTAAGCTTACCCTTACCCTTACCCTTACCCTTACCCTTACCCTTGCTTTTACCCTTACCCTTATCCTTACCCTTAAGCTTACCCTTACCCTTACCCTTACCCTTACCCTTACCCTTACCCTTACCCTTACCCTTACCCTTACCCTTGCTTTTACCCTTAAGCTTACCCTTACCCTTACCCTTACCCTTACCCTTACCCTTACCCTTGCTTTTACCCTTAGGCTTACCCTTACCTTTACCCTTACCCTTACCCTTACCCTTACCCTTACCCTTACCCTTACCCTTACCCTTACCCTTACCCTTGCTTTTACCCTTAAGCTTACCCTTACCCTTACCCTTACCCTTACCCTTACCCTTACCCTTACCCTTACCCTCACACTTGCTTTTACCCTTAAGCTTACCCTTACCCTTACCCTTACCCTTACCCTTACCCTTACCCTTACCCTTACCCTTACCCTTACCCTTACCCTTACCCTTACCCTTACCCTTACCCTTACCCTTACCCTTACCCTTACCCTTACCCTTACCCTTGCTTTTACCCTTAAGCTTACCCTTACCCTTACCCTTACCCTTACCCTTACCCTTACCCTTACCCTTACCCTTACCCTTACCCTTACCCTTACCCTTACCCTTACCCTTACCCTTACCCTTGCTTTTACCCTTAGGCTTACCCTTACCTTTACCCTTACCCTTACCCTTACCCTTACCCATACCCTTACCCTTGCTTTTACCCTTAAGCTTACCCTTACCCTTACCCTTACCCTTACCCTTACCCTTACCCTTACCCTTGCTTTTACCCTTAAGCTTACCCTTACCCTTACCCTTACCCTTACCCTTACCCTTGCTTTTACCCTTAGGCTTACCCTTACCCTTACCCTTACCCTTACCCTTAAGCTTACCCTTTCCCTTACCCTTACCCTTACCCTTACCCTTACCCTTACCCTTACCCTTACCCTTACCCTTACCCTTGCTTTTACCCTTAAGCTTACCCTTACCCTTACCCTTACACTTACCCTTACCCTTACCCTTACCCTTACCCTTACCCTAACCCTTACCCTTACCCTTGCTTTTACCCTTAGGCTTACCCTTACCTTTACCCTTACCCTTACCCTTACCCTTAAGCTTACCCTTACCCTTACCCTTACCCTTACCCTTACCCTTACCCTTACCCTTACCCTTACCCTTACCCTTACCCTTACCCTTGCTTTTACCCTTAAGCTTACCCTTACCCTTACCCTTACACTTACCCTTAGCCTTACCCTTACCCTTACCCTTACCCTTACCCTTACCCTTACCCTAACCCTTACCCTTACCCTTGCTTTTACCCTTAGGCTTACCCTTACCTTTACCCTTACCCTTACCCTTACCCTTACCCTTACCCTTACCCTTACCCTTACCCTTGCTTTTACCCTTAAGCTTACCCTTACCCTTACCCTTACCCTTACCCTTACCCTTACCCTTACCCTTACCCTTACCCTTACCCTTGCTTTTACCCTTAAGCTTACCCTTACCCTTACCCTTACCCTTACCCTCACCCTTACCCTTACCCTTACCCTTGCTTTTACCCTTAAGCTTACCCTTACCCTTACCCTTACCCTTACCCTTACCCTTACCCTTACCCTTACCCTTACCCTTACCCTTACCCTTGCTTTTACCCTTAAGCTTACCCTTACCCTTACCCTTACCCTTACCCTTACTCTTACCCTTACCCTTACCCTTACCCTTACCCTTACCCTTACCCTTACCCTTACCCTTACCCTTACCCTTACCCTTGCTTTTACCCTTAGGCTTACCCTTACCTTTACCCTTACCCTTACCCTTACCCTTACCCTTACCCTTGCTTTAACCCTTAAGCTTACCCTTACCCTCACCCTTACCCTTACCCTTACCCTTGCTTTTACCCTTAAGCTTACTCTTACCCTTACCCTTACCCTTACCCTTACCCTTGTTTTACCCTTAGGCTTACCCTTACCCTTACCCTTACCCTTAACCTTGCTTTTACCCTTAAGCTTACCCTTACCCTTACCCTTACCCTTACCCTTACCCTTACCCTTACCCTTACCCTTACCCTTACCCTTACCCTTACCCTTACCTTTACCCTTACCCTTGCTTTTACCCTTAGGCTTACCCTAACCTTTACCCTTACCCTTACCCTTACCCTTACCCTTACCCTTACCCTTGCTTTTACCCTTAAGCTTACCCTTACCCTTACCCTTACCCTTACCCTTACCCTTACCCTTACCCTTGCTTTTACCCTTAAGCTTACCCTTACCCTTACCCTTACCCTCACCCTTACCCTTACCCTTACCCTTGCTTATACCCTTAAGCTTACCCTTACCCTTACCCTTACCCTTACCCTTACCCTTACCCTTACCCTTACCCTTACCCTTACCCTTACCCTTACCCTTACCCTTACCCTTACCCTTACCCTTGCTTTTACCCTTAGGCTTACCCTTACCTTTACCCTTACCCTTACCCTTACCCTTACCCTTGCTTTTACCCTCAAGCTTACCCTTACCCTTACCCTAACCCTTACCCTTGCTTTTACCCTTAAGCTTACCCTTACCCTTACCCTTACCCTTACCCTTACCCTTACCCTTACCCTTACCCTTACCCTTACCCTTACCCTTACCCTTACCCTTACCCTTGCTTTTACCCTTAAGCTTACCCTTACCCTTACCCTTACCCTTACCCTTACCCTTACCCTTACCCTTACCCTTACCCTTACCCTTACCCTTACCCTTACCCTTGCTTTTACCCTTAAGCTTACCCTTACCCCTACCCTTACCCTTACCCTTAGCCTTACCCTTACCCTTACCCTTACCCTTACCCTTGCTTTTACCCTAAGGCTTACCCTTACCTTTACCCTTACCCTTACCCTTACCCTTGCTTTTACCCTTAAGCTTACACTTACCCTTACCCTTACCCTTACCCTTACCCTTACCCTTGCTTTTACCCTTAAGCTTACCCTTACCCTTACCCTTACCCTTACCCTTACCCTTACCCTTACCCTTACCCTTGCCCTTACCCTTGCTTTTACCCTTACCCTTACCCTTGCTTTTACCCTTAGGCTTACCCTTACACTTACCCTTACCCTTACCCTTACCCTTACCCTTACCCTTACCCTTGCTTTTACCCTTAAGCTTACCCTTACCCTTACCCTTACCCTTACCCTTACCCTTACCCTTACCCTTACCCTTACCCTTACCCTTACCCTTACCCTTACCCTTGCTTTTACCCTTAAGCTTACCCTTACCCTTACCCTTACCCTTACCCTTACCCTTACCCTTACCCTTACCCTTACCCTTACCCTTGCTTTTACCCTTAAGCTTACCCTTACCCTTACCCTTACCCTTACCCTTACCCTTACCCTTACCTTTACCCTTACCCTTACCCTTACCCTTACCCTTACCCTTACCCTTACCCATACCCTTGCTTTTACCCTTAGGCTTACCCTTACCTTTACCCTTACCCTTACCCTTACCCTTACCCTTACCCTTACCCTTACCCTTACCCTTGCTTTTACCCTTAAGCTTACCCTTACCCTTACTCTTACCCTTACCCTTACCCTTACCCTTACCCTTACCCTTGCTTTTACCCATAAGCTTACCCTTACCCTTACCCTTACCCTTACCCTTACCCTTTCTTTTACCCTTAGGCTTACCCTTACCCTTACCCTTACCCTTACCCTTACCCTTACCCTTACCCTTACCCTTACCCTTACCCTTACCCTTACCCTTACCCTTACCCTTACCCTTACCCTTACCCTTACCCTTACCCTTACCCTCACCCTTGCTTTTACCCTTAAGCTTACCCTTACCCTTACCCTTACCCTTACCCTTACCCTTACCCTTACCCTTACCCTTACCCTTGCTTTTACCCTTAGGCTTACCCTTATCTTTACCCTTACCCTTACCCTTACCCTTACCCTTACCCTTACCCTTACCCTTGCTTTTACCCTTAAGCTTACCCTTACCCTTACCCTTACCCTTACCCTTGCTTTTACCCTTAAGCTTACCCTTACCCTTACCCTTACCCTTACCCTTACCCTTACCCTTACCCTTACCCTTACCCTTACCCTTACCCTTACCCTTACCCTTACCCTTACCCTTACCCTTACCCTTACCCTTGCTTTTACCCTTAAGCTTACCCTTACCCTTACCCTTACCCTTACCCTTACCCTAACCCTTACCCTTGCTTTTACCCTTTAGCTTACCATTACCCTTACCCTTACCCTTACCCTTACCCTTACCCTTACCCTTACCCTTACCCTTACCCTTACCCTTACCCTTACCCTTGCTTTTACCCTTAAGCTTACCCTTACCCTTACCCTTACCCTTACCCTTACCCTTACCCTTACCCTTGCTTTTACCCTTAAGCTTACCCTTAAACTTACCCTTACCCTAACCCTTACCCTTGCTTTTACCCTTAGGCTTACCCTTACCTTTACCCTTACCCTTACCCTTACCCTTACCCTTACCCTTACCCTTACCCTTACCCTTACCCTTACCCTTACCCTTGCTTTTACCCTTAAGCTTACCCTTACCCTTACCCTTATCCTTACCCTTACCCTTACCCTTGCTTTTACCCTTAAGCTTACCCTTACCCTTACCCTTACCCTTACCCTTGCTTTTACCCTTAGGCTTACCCTTACCCTTACCCTTACCCTTACCCTTGCTTTTACCCTTAAGCTTACCCTTACCCTTACCCTTACTCTTACCCTTACCCTTACCCTTACCCTTACCCTTACCCTTGCTTTTACCCTTAGGCTTACCCTTACCTTTACCCTTACCCTAACCCTTACCCTTACCCTTACCCTTACCCTTACCCTTGCTTTTACCCTTAAGCTTACCCTTACCCTTACCCTTACCCTAACCCTTACCCTTACCCCTACCCTTGCTTTTACCCTTAAGCTTACCCTTACCCTTACCCTTACCCTTACCCTTACCCTTACCCTTACCCTTACCCTTACCCTTACCCTTACCCTTACCCTTACCCTTACCCTTACCCTTACCCTTACCCTTACCCTTAGCCTTGCTTTTACCCTTAAGCTTACCCTTACCCTTACCCTTACCCTTACCCTTACCCTAACCCTTACCCTTGATTTTACCCTTAAGCTTACCCTTACCCTTACCCTTACCCTTACCCTTACCCTTACCCTTACCCTCACCTTTACCCTTACCCTTACCCTTACCCTTACCCTTACCCTTACCCTTACCCTTACCCTTGCTTTTACCCTTAAGCTTACCCTTACCCTTACCCTTACCCTTACCCTTACCCTTACCCTTACCCTTACCCTTACCCTTACCCTTACCCTTGCTTTTACCCTTAAGCTTACCCTTACCCTTACCCTTACCCTTACCCTTACCCTTGCTTTTACCCTTAGGCTTACCCTTACCTTTACCCTTACCCTTACCCTTACCCTTACCCTTACCCTTACCCTTACCCTTGCTTTTACCCTTAAGCTTACCCTTACCCTTACCCTTACCCTTACCCTTACCCTTACCCTTGCTTTTACCCTTAAGCTTACCCTTACCCTTACCCTTACCCTTACCCTTACCCTTGCTTTTACCCTTAGGCTTACCCTTACCCTTACCCTTACCCTTGCTTTTACTCTTAAGCTTACCCTTACCCTTACCCTTACTCTTACCCTTACCCTTACCCTTACTCTTACCCTTACCCTTACCCTTACCCTTACCCTTACCCTTACCCTTACCCTTACCCTTACCCTTACCCTTACCCTTACCCTTACCCTTGCATTTACCCTTAGGATTACCCTTACCTTTACCCTTACCCTAACCCTTACCCTTACCCTTACCCTTACCCTTACCCTTGCTTTTACCCTTAAGCTTACCCTTACCCTTACCCTTACCCTTACTCTTACCCTTACCCTTGCTTTTACCCTTAAGCTTACCCTTACCCTTACCCTTACCCTTACCCTTACCCTTACCCTTACCCTTACCCTTACCCTTACCCTTACCCTTACCCTTACCCTTACCCTAACCCTTACCCTTACCCTTACCCTTACCCTTACCCTTACCCTTGCTTTTACCCTTAAGCTTACCCTTACCCTTACCCTTACCCTTACCATTACCCTTACCCTTACCCTTACCCTTACCCTCATCCTTGCTTTTACCCTTAGGCTTACCCTTACCTTTACCCTTACCCTTACCCTTACCCTTACCTTTACCCTTACCCTTGCTTTTACCCTTAAGCTTACCCTTACCCTTACCCTTACCCTTAAGCTTACCCTGACCCTTACCCTTACCCTTACCCTTACCCTTACCCTTACCCTTACCCATGCTTTTACCCTTAAGCTTACCCTTACCCTTACCCTTACCCTTACCCTTACCCTTGCTTTTACCCTTAAGCTTACCCTTACCCTTACCCTTACCCTTACCCTTAAGCTTTCCCTTACCCTTACCCTTACCATTACCCTTACCCTTACCCTTACCCTTACCCTTACCCTTACCCTTACCCTTACCCTTACCCTTACCCTAACCCTTACCCTTACCTTTGCTTTTACCCTTAAGCTTACCCTTACCCTTACCCTTACTCTTACCCTTAAGCTTACCCTTACCCTTACCCTTACCCTCACCCTTACCCTTACCCTTGCTTTTACCCTTAAGCTTACCCTTACCCTTACCCTTACCCTTACCCTTAAGCTTACCCTTACCCTTACCCTTACCCTTACCCTTACCCTTACCCTTACCCTTGCTTTTACCCTTAAGCTTACCCTTACCCTTACCCTTACCCTTACCCTTAAGCTTACCCTTACCCTTACCTTAACCCTTACCCTTACCCTTACCCTTACCCTTGCTTTTACCCTTAAGCTTACCCTTACCCTTACCCTTACCCTTACCCTTGCTTTTACCATTAAGCTTACCCTTACCCTTACCCTTACCCTTACCCTTAAGCTTACGCTTACCCTTACCCTTACCCTTACCCTTACCCTTACCCTTACCCTTACCCTTACCCTTACCCTTACCCTTACCCTTGCTTTTACCCTTAAGCTTACCCTTACCCTTACCCTTAACCTTACCCTTACCCTTACCCTTACCCTTACCCTTACCCTTGCTTTTACCCTTAGGCTTACCCTTACCTTCACCCTTACCCTTACCCTTACCCTTACCCTTACCCTTACCCTTACCCTTACCTTTACCCTTACCCTTGCTTTTACCCTTAAGCTTACCCTTACCCTTACCCTTACCCTTACCCTTACTCTTGCTTTTACCCTTAAGCTAACCCTTACCCTTACCCTTACCCTTACCCTCACCCTTGCTTTTACCCTTAGGCTTACCCTTACCCTTTCCCTTACCCTTACCCTTGCTTTTACCCTTAAGCTTACCCTTACCCTTACCCTTACCCTTACCCTTACCCTTACCCTTACCCTTACCCTTACCCTTACCCTTACCCTTACCCTTACCCTTACCCTTACCCTTACCCTTACCCTAACCCTTACCCTTACCCTTACCCTTACCGTTACCCTTGCTTTTACCCTTAGGCTTACCCTTACCTTTACCCTTACCCTTACCCTTACCCTTACCCTTACCCTTACCCTTGCTTTTACCCTTAAGCTTACCCTTACCCTTACCCTTACCCTTACCCTTACCCTTACCCTTACCCTTACCCTTACCCTTACCCTTACCCTTACCCTTACCCTTACCCTTGCTTTTACCCTTAAGCTTACCCGTACCCTTACCCTTACCCTTACCCTTACCCTTACCCTTACCCTCACCCTTGCTTTTACCCTTAAGCTTACCCTTACCCTTACCCTTACCCTTACCCTTACCCTTACCCTTGCTTTTACCCTTAAGCTTACCCTTACCCTTACCCTTACCCTTACTCTTACCCTTACCCTTACCCTTACCCTTACCCTTGCTTTTACCCTTAGGCTTACCCTTACCTTTACCCTTACCCTTACCCTTACCCTTACCCTTACCCTTACCCTTACCCTTACCCTTACCCTTACCCTTACCCTTACCCTTGCTTTTACCCTTAAGCTAACCCTTACCCTTACCCTTACCCTTAACCTTACCCTTACCCTTGCTTTTACCCTTAAGCTCACCCTTACCCTTACCCTTACCCTTACCCTTACACTTACCCTTACCCTGACCCTTACCCTTGCTTGTACCCTTAAGCTTACCCTTACCCTTACCCTTACCCTTACCCTTAAGCTTACCCTTACCCTTACCCTTACCCTTACCCTTACCCTTACCCTTACCCTTACCCTTACCCTTACCCTTGCTTTTACCCTTAAGCTTACCCTTACCCTTACCCTTACCCTTACCCTTACCCTTGCTTTTACCCTTAAGCTTACCCTTACCCTTACCCTTACCCTTACCCTTACCCTTACCCTTACCCTTGCTTTTACCCTTAAGCTTACCCTTACCCTTACCCTTACCCTTACCCTAACCCTTACCCTTAACCTTACCCTTACCCTTACCCTTACCCTTACCCTTACCCTTGCTTTTACCCTTAGGCTTACCCTTACCTTTACCCTTACCATTACCCTTACCCTTACCCTTACCCTTACCCTTACCCTTACCCTTACCCTTACCCTTACCCTTGCTTTTACCCTTAAGATTACCCTTACCCTTACCCTTACCCTTACCCTTACCCTTACCCTTACCCTTACCCTTACCCTTACCCTTACCCTTACCCTTACCCTTACCCTTACCCTTACCCTTACCCTTGCTTTTACCCTTAAGCTTACCCTTACCCTTACCCTTACCCTTACCCTTACCCTTACCCTTACCCTTACCCTTACCCTTACCCTTACCCTTACCCTTACCCTTACCCTTACCCTTACCCTTACCCTTACCCTTACCCTTACCCTTACCCTTACCCTTACCCTTGCTTTTACCCTTAAGCTTACCCTTACCCTTACCCTTACTCTTACCCTTACCCTTACCCTTACCCTTACCCTTGCTTTTACCCTTAAGCTTACCCTTACCCTTACCTTTACCCTTACCCTTACCCTTACCCTTACCCTTACCCTTACCCTTACCCTTACCCTTACCCTTACCCTTACACTTACCCTTACCCTTACCCTTACCCTTGCTTTTACCCTTAGGCTTACCCTTACCTTTAGCCTTACCCTTACCCTAACCCTTACCCTTACCCTTACCCTTACCCTTGCTTTTACCCTTAAGCTTACCCTTACCCTTACCCTTACCCTTACCCTTACCCTTACCCTTACCCTTGCTTTTACCCTTAAGCTTACCCTTACCCTTACCCTTACCCTTACACTTACCCTTGCTTTTACCCTTAGGCTTACCCTTACCCTTACCCTTACCCTTACCCTTAAGCTTACCCTTACCCTTACCCTTACCCTTACCCTTACCCTTACCCTTACCCTTACCCTTACCCTTACCCTTACCCTTACCCTTACCCTTACTTTTACCCTTAAGCTTACCCTTACCCTTACCCTTACCCTTACCCTTACCCTTACCCTTACCCTTACCCTTACCCTTACCCTTACCCTTACCCTTACCCTTGCTTTGACCATTAGGCTTACCCTTACCTTTACCCTTACCCTTACCCTTACCCTTACCCTTACCCTTACCCTTACCCTTACCCTTGCTTTTACCCTTAAGCTTACCCTTACCCTTACCCTTACCCTTACCCTTACCCTTACCCTTACCCTTACCCTTGCTTTTACGCTTAAGCTTACCCTTACCCTTACCCTTACCCTTACCCTTACCCTTGCTTTTACCCTTAGGCTTACCCTTACCCTTACCCTTACCCTTACCCTTGCTTTTACCCTTAAGCTTACCCTTACCCTTACCCTTACCCTTACCCTTACCCTTACCCTTACCCTTACCCTTACCCTTACCCTTACCCTTGCTTTTACCCTTAGGCTTAACCTTACCTTTACCCTTACCCTTACCCTTACCCTTACCCTTACCCTTACCCTTACCCTTACCCTTACCCTTACCCTTACCCTTACCCTTACCCTTACCCTTACCCTTGCTTTTACCCTTAAGCTTACCCTTACCCTTACCCTTACCCTTACTCTTACCCTTACCCTTACCCTTGCTTTTACCCTTAAGCTTACCCTTACCCTTACCCTCACCCTTACCCTTACCCTCACCCTTACCCTTACCCTTACCCTTGCTTATACCCTTAAGCTTACCCTTACCCTCACCCTTACCCTTACCCTTACCCTTACCCTTACCCTTACCCTTACCCTTACCCTTACCCTTACCCTTACCCTTACCCTTACCCTTACCCTTACCCTTGCTTTTACCCTTAGGCTTACCCTTACCTTTACCCTTACCCTTACCCTTACCCTTACCCTTACCCTTACCCTTACCCTTACCCTTGCTTTTACCCTTAAGCTTACCCTTACCCTTACCCTTAACCTTACCCTTACCCTAACCCTTACCCTTGCTTTTACCCTTAAGCTTACCCTTACCCTTACCCTTACCCTTACCCTTACCCTTACCCTTACCCTTACCCTTACCCTTACCCTTGCTTTTACCCTTAAGCTTACCCTTACCCTTACCCTTACCCTTACCCTTACCCTTACCCTTACCCTTATCCTTACCCTTGCTTTTACCCTTAAGCTTACCCTTACCCTTACCCTTACCCTTACCCTTACCCTTACCCTTACCCTTACCCTTACCCTTACCCTTACCCTTGCTTTTACTCTTAGGCTTACCCTTACCTTTACCCTTACCCTTACCCTTACCCTTACCCTCACCCTTACCCTTACCCTTGCTTTTACCCTTAAGCTTACCCTTACCCTTACCCTTACCCTTACCCTTACCCTTGCTTTTACCCTTAAGCTTACCCTTACCCTTACCCTTAACCTTACCCTTACCCTTGCTTTTACCCTTAGGCTTACCCTTACCCTTACCCTTACCCTTACCCTTGCTTTTACCCTTAAGCTTACCCTTACCCTTACCCTTAACCTTACCCATACCCTTACCCTTACCCTTACCCTTACCCTTACCCTTACCCTTACCCTTACCCTTACCCTTACCCTTACCCTTACCCTTGCTTTTACCCTTAGGCTTACCCTTACCTTTACCCTTACCCTAACCCTTACCCTTACCCTTACCCTTACCCTTGCTTTTACCCTTAAGCTTACCCTTACCCTTACCCTTACCCTTACCCTTACCCTTACCCTTACCCTTACCCTTGCTTTTACCCTTAAGCTTACCCTTACCCTTACCCTTACCCTTACCCTTACCCTTACCCTTACCCTTACCCTTGCTTTTACCCTTAAGCTTACCCTTACCCTTACCCTTACCCTTACCCTTACCCTTACCCTTACCCTTACCCTTACCCTTACCCTTACCCTTACCCTTGCTTTTACCCTTAGGCTTACCCTTACCTTTACCCTTACCCTTACCCTTACCCTTACCCTTACCCTTGCTTTTACCCTTAAGCTTACCCTTACCCTTACCCTTACCCTTAAGCTTACCCTTACCCTTACCCTTACCCTTACACTTACCCTTACCCTTACCCTTACCCTTACCCTTACCCTTACCCTTACCCTTACCCTTGCTTTTACCCTTAAGCTTACCCTTACCCTTACCCTTACCCTTACCCTTACCCTTGCTTTTACCCTTAAGCTTACCCTTACCCTTACCCTTACCCTTAAGCTTACCCTTACCCTTACCCTTACCCTTACCCTTACCCTTACCCTTACCCTTACCCTTACCCTTACCCTTACCCTTACCCTTACCCTTACCCTTACCCTTACCCTTGCTTTTACCCTTAAGCTTACCCTTACCCTTACCCTTACCCTTACCCTTAAGCTTACCCTTACCCTTACCCTTACCCTTACCCTTACCCTTAACCTTACCCTTGCTTTTACCCTTAAGCTTACCCTTACCCTTACCCTTACCCTTACCCTTACCCTTAAGCTTACCCTTACCCTTACCCTTACCCTTACCCTTACCCTTGCTTTTACCCTTAAGCTTACCCTTACCCTTACCCTTACCCTTACCCTTAAGCTTACCCTTACCCTTACCCTTACCCTTACCCTTACCCTTACCCTTACCCTTACCCTTACCCTTACCCTTGCTTTTACCCTTAAGCTTACCCTTACCTTTACCCTAACCCTTACCCTTGCTTTTACCCTTAAGCTTACCCTTACCCTTACCCTTACCCTTACCCTCAAGCTTACCCTTACCCTTACCCTAACCCTTACCCTTACCCTTACCCTTACCCTTACCCTTACCCTTACCCTTGCTTTTACCCTTAAGCTTACCCTTACCCTTACCCTTACCCTTACCCTTACCCTTACCCTTACCCTTACCCTTACCCTTACCCTTGCTTTTACCCTTAGGCTTACCCTTACCTTTACCCTTACCCTTACCCTTACCCTTACCCTAACCCTTACCCTTACCCTTACCCTTGCTTTTACCCTTAAGCTTACCCTTACCCTTACCCTTACCCTTACACTTACCCTTAACCTTACCCTTGCTTTTACCCTTAAGCTTACCCTTACCCTTACCCTTACCCTTACCCTTAAGCTTACCCTTACCCTTACCCTTACCCTTACCCTTACCCTTGCTTTTACCCTTAAGCTTACCCTTACCCTTACCCTTACCCTTACCCTTAAGCTTACCCTTACCCTTACCCTTACCCTTACCCTTACCCTTACCCTTACCCTTACCCTTACCCTTACCCTTACCCTTGCTTTTACCCTTAAGCTTACCCTTACCTTTACCCTAACCCTTACCCTTGCTTTTACCCTTAAGCTTACCCTTACCCTTACCCTTACCCTTACCCTCAAGCTTACCCTTACCCTTACCCTTACCCTTACCCTTACCCTTACCCTTACCCTTACCCTTACCCTTACCCTTGCTTTTACCCTTAAGCTTACCCTTACCCTTACCCTTACCCTTACCCTTACCCTTACCCTTACCCTTACCCTTACCCTTACCCTTGCTTTTACCCTTAGGCTTACCCTTACCTTTACCCTTACCCTTACCCTTACCCTTACCCTAACCCTTACCCTTACCCTTACCCTTGCTTTTACCCTTAAGCTTACCCTTACCCTTACCCTTACCCTTACACTTACCCTTACCCTTACCCTTGCTTTTACCCTTAAGCTTACCCTTACCCTTACCCTTACCCTTACCCTTACCCTTGCTTTTACCCTTAGGCTTACCCTTACCCTTACCCTTACCCTTACCCTTGCTTTTACCCTTAAGCTTCCCCTTACCTTTACCCTTACCCTTACCCTTACCCTTAACCTTACCCTTACCCTTACCCTTACCCTTACCCTTACCCTTACCCTTACCCTTACCCTTACCCTTACCCTTACCCTTACCCTTACCCTTACCCTTACCCTTACCCTTACCCTTACCCTTACCCTTACCCTTGCTTTTACCCTTAGGCTTACCCTTACCTTTACCCTTACTCTTACCCTTACCCTTACCCTTACCCTTGCTTTTACCCTTAAGCTTACCCTTACCCTTACCCTCACCCTTACCCTTACCCTTACCCTTACCCTTACCCTTACCCTTACCCTTACCCTTGCTTTTACCCTTAAGCTTACCCTTACCCTTACCCTTACCCTTACCCTTACCCTTACCCTTACCCTTACCCTTACCCTTACCCTTACCCTTACCCTCACCCCTGCTTTTACCCTTAAGCTTACCCTTACCCTTACCCTTACCCTTACCCTTACCCTTACCCTTACCCTTACCCTTGCTTTTACCCTTAAGCTTACCCTTACCCTTACCCTCACCCTTACCCTTACCCTTACCCTTACCCTTGCTTTTACCCTTAGGCTTACCCTTACCCTTACCCTTACCCTTACCCTTGCTTTTACCCTTAAGCTTACCCTTACCCTTACCCTTACCCTTACTCTTGCCCTTACCCTCACCCTTACCCTTACCCTTGCTTTTACCCTTAGGCTTACCCTTACCTTTACCCTTACCCTTACCCTTACCCTTACCCTTACCCTTACCCTTACCCTTACCCTTACCCTTAATCTTGCTTTTACCCTTAAGCTTACCCTTACCCTTACCCTTACCCTTACCCTTACCCTTATCCTTACCCTTACCCTTACCCTTGCTTTTACCCTTAAGCTCACCCTTACCCTTACCCTTACCCTTACCCTTACCCTTACCCTTACCCTTACTCTTACCCTTACCCTTGCTTTTACCCTTAAGCTTACCCTTACCCTTACCCTTACCCTTACCCTTAAGCTTACCCTTACCCTTACCCTTACCCTTACCCATACCTTTACCCTTACCCTTTCCCTTACCCTTACCCTTGCTTTTACCCTTAAGCTTACCCTTACCCTTACCCTTACCCTTACCCTTACCCTTACCCTTGCTTTTACCCTTAAGCTTACCCTTACCCTTACCCTTACCCTTACCCTTAAGCTTACCCTTACCCTTACCCTTACCCTTACCCTTACCCTTACCCTTACCCTTACCCTTGCTTTTACCCTTAAGCTTACCCTTACCCTTACCCTTACCCTTACCCTTACCCTTACCCTGACCCTAACCCTTACCCTTACCCTTACCCTTACCCTTGCTTTTACCCTTAGGCTTACCCTTACCTTTACCCTTACCATTACCCTTACCCATACCCTTACCCTTACCCTTACCCTTACCCTTGCTTTTACCCTTAAGCTTACCCTTACCCTTACCCTTACCCTTACCCTTACCCTTACCCTTACCCTTACCCTTACCCTTACCCTTACCCTTACCCTTACCCTTGCTTTTACCCTTAAGCTTACCCTTACCCTTACCCTTACCCTTACCCTTACCCTTACCCTTACCCTTACCCTTACCCTTGCTTTTACCCTTAAGCTTACCCTTACCCTTACTCTTACCCCTACCCTTACCCTTACCCTTACCCTTACCCTTACCCTTACCCTTACCCTTACCCTTACCCTTACCCTTACCCTAACCCTTACCCTTGCTTTTACCCTTAGGCTTACCCTCACCTTTACCCTTACCCTTACCCTTACCCTTACCCTTACCCTTACCCTTACCCTTGCTTTTACCCTTAAGCTTACCCTTACCCTTACCCTTACCCTTACCCTTAGCCTTACCCTTACCCTTGCTTTTACCCTTAAGCTTACCCTTACCCTTACCCTTACCCTTACCCTTACCCTTGCTTTTACCCTTAGGCTTACCCTTACCCTTACCCTTACCCTTAAGCTTACCCTTACCCTTACCCTTACCCTTACCCTTACCCTTACCCTTACCCTTACCCTTACCCTTACCCTTACCCTTACCCTTACCCTTACCCTTACCCTTACCCTTACCCTTACCCTTACCCTTGCTTTTACCCTTAAGCTTACCCTTACCCTTACCCTTACCCTTACCCTTACCCTTACCCTTACCCTTACCCTTTCCCTTACCCTTACCCTTACCCTTACCCTTACCCTTACCCTTACCCTTACCCTTACCCTTACCCTTACCCTTACCCTTACCCTTGCTTTTACCCTTAGGCTTACCCTTACCTTTACCCTTACTCTTACCCTTACCCTTACCCTTACCCTTGCTTTTACCCTTAAGCTTACCCTTACCCTTACCCTTACCCTTACCCTTACCCTTACCCTTACCCTTACCCTTACCCTTACCCTTACCCTTGCTTTTACCCTTAAGCTTACCCTTACCCTTACCCTTACCCTTACCCTTACCCTTACCCTTACCCTTACCCTTACCCTTACCCTTACCCTTACCCTTACCCTTACCCTCACCCTTGCTTTTACCCTTAAGCTTACCCTTACCCTTACCCTTACCCTTACCCTTACCCTTACCCTTACCCTTACCCTTGCTTTTACCCTTAGGCTTACCCTTACCCTTACCCTTACCCTTACCCTTGCTTTTACCCTTAAGCTTACCCTTACCCTTACCCTTACCCTTACTCTTACCCTTACCCTCACCCTTACCCTTACCCTTGCTTTTACCCTTAGGCTTACCCTTACCTTTACCCTTACCCTTACCCTTACCCTTACCCTTACCCTTACCCTTACCCTTAATCTTGCTTTTACCCTTAAGCTTACCCTTACCCTTACCCTTACCCTTACCCTTACCCTTATCCTTACCCTTACCCTTACCCTTGCTTTTACCCTTAAGCTCACCCTTACCCTTACCCTTACCCTTACCCTTACCCTTACCCTTACCCTTACTCTTACCCTTACCCTTGCTTTTACCCTTAAGCTTACCCTTACCCTTACCCTTACCCTTACCCTTAAGCTTACCCTTACCCTTACCCTTACCCTTACCCTTACCCTTACCCTTACCCTTACCCTTACCCTTACCCTTACCCTTGCTTTTACCCTTAAGCTTACCCTTACCCTTACCCTTACCCTTACCCTTACCCTTACCCTTGCCCTTGCTTTTACCCTTAAGCTTACCCTTACCCTTACCCTTACCCTTAAGCTTACCCTTACCCTTACCCTTACCCTTACCCTTACCCTTACCCTTTCCCTTACCCTTACCCTTACCCTTGCTTTTACCCTTAAGCTTACCCTTACCCTTACCCTTACCCTTACCCTTACCCTTACCCTGACCCTAACCCTTACCCTTACCCTTACCCTTACCCTTGCTTTTACCCTTAGGCTTACCCTTACCTTTACCCTTACCATTACCCTTACCCATACCCTTACCCTTACCCTTACCCTTACCCTTGCTTTTACCCTTAAGCTTACCCTTACCCTTACCCTTACCCTTACCCTTACCCTTACCCTTACCCTTACCCTTACCCTTACCCTTACCCTTACCCTTACCCTTGCTTTTACCCTTAAGCTTACCCTTACCCTTACCCTTACCCTTACCCTTACCCTTACCCTTACCCTTACCCTTACCCTTGCTTTTACCCTTGAGCTTACCCTTACCCTTACTCTTACCCCTACCCTTACCCTTACCCTTACTCTTACCCTTACCCTTACCCTTACCCTTACCCTTACCCTTACCCTTACCCTTGCTTTTACCCTTAGGCTTACCCTCACCTTTACCCTTACCCTTACCCTTACCCTTACCCTTACCCTTACCCTTACCCTTGCTTTTACCCTTAAGCTTACCCTTACCCTTACCCTTACCCTTACCCTTAGCCTTACCCTTACCCTTGCTTTAACCCTTAAGCTTACCCTTACCCTTACCCTTACCCTTACCCTTACCCTTGCTTTTACCCTTAGGCTTACCCTTACCCTTACCCTTACCCTTAAGCTTACCCTTACCCTTACCCTTACCCTTACCCTTACCCTTACCCTTACCCTTACCCTTACCCTTACCCTTACCCTTACCCTTACCCTTACCCTTACCCTTACCCTTACCCTTACCCTTACCCTTACCCTTACCCTTACCCTTGCTTTTACCCTTAAGCTTACCCTTACCCTTACCCTTACCCTTACCCTTACCCTTACCCTTTCCCTTACCCTTACCCTTACCCTTACCCTTACCCTTACCCTTACCCTTACTTAGGGTAAGGGTAAGGGTAAGCTTAAGGGTAAAAGCAAGGGTAAGGGTAAGGGTAAGGGTAAGGGTAAGGGTAAGGGTAAGGGTAAGGGTAAGCTTAAGGGTAAGGGTAAGGGTAAGGGTAAGGGTAAGCTTAAGGGTAAAAGCAAGGGTAAGGGTAAGGGTAAGGGTAAGGGTAAGGGTAAGCTTAAGGGTAAGGGTAAGGGTAAGGGTAAGGGTAAGCTTAAGGGTAAAAGCAAGGGTAAGGTTAAGGGTAAGGGTAAGGGTAAGGGTAAGGGTAAGCTTAAGGGTAAGGGTAAGGGTGAGGGTAAGGGTAAGCTTAAGGGTAAAAGCAAGGGTAAGGGTAAGGGTAAGGGTAAGGGTAAGGGTAAGGGTAAGGGTAAGGGTAAGGGTAAGGGTAAGAGTAAGGGTAAGGGTAAGGGTAAGGGTAAGGGTAAGGGTAAGCTTAAGGGTAAGGGTAAGGGTAAGGGTAAGCTTAAGGGTAAAAGCAAGGGTAAGGGTAAGGGTAAGGGTAAGGGTAAGGGTAAGCTTAAGGGTAAAAGCAAGGGTAAGGGTAAGGGTAAGGGTAAGGGTAAGGGTAAGGGTAAGGGTAAGGGTAAGGGTAAGGGTAAGGGTAAGGGTAAGCTTAAGGGTAAGGGTAAGGGTAAGGGTAAGCTTAAGGGTAAAAGCAAGGGTGAGGGTAAGGGTAAGGGTAAGGGTAAGGGTAAAGGTAAGGGTAAGCCTAAGGGTAAAAGCAAGGGTAAGAGTAAGGGTAAGGGTGAGGGTAAGGGTAAGGGTAAAGGTTAAGGGTAAGGGTAAGGGTAAGGGTAAGGGTAAGGGTAAGGGTTAAGGGTAAGCTTAAGGGTAAAAGCAAGGGTAAGGGTAAGGGTAAGGGTAAGGGTAAGGGTAAGGGTAAGGGTAAGGGTAAGGGTAAGGGTAAGGGTAAGGGTAAGGGTAAGGGTAAGCTTAAGGGTAAAAGCAAGGGTAAGGGTAAGGGTAAGGATAAGGGTAAGGGTAAGGGTAAGGGTAAGCTTAAGGGTAAAAGCAAGGGTAAGGGTAAGGGTAAGGGTAAGGGTAAGGGTAAGGGTAAGGGTAAGGGTAAGGGTAAGGGTAAGGGTAAGGGTTAGGGTAAGGGTGAAGGTAAGGGTAAGCCTAAGGGTGAAAGCAAGGGTAAGGGTAAGGGTAAGGGTAAGAGTAAGGGTAAGGGTAAGGGTAAGGGTAAGGGTAAGGGTAAGAGTAAGGGTAAGGGTAAGGGTAAGCTTAAGGGTAAAAGCAAGGGTAAGGGTAAGGGTAAGGGTAAGGGTAAGCCTAAGGGTAAAAGCAAGGGTAAGGGTAAGGTTAAGGGTAAGGGTAAGGGTAAGCTTAAGGGTAAAAGCAAGGGTAAGGGTAAGGGTAAGGGTAAGGGTAAGGGTAAGCTTAAGGGTAAAAGCAAGGGTAAGGGTAAGGGTGAGGGTAAGGGTAAGGGTAAGGGTAAAGGTAAGGGTAAGCCTAAGAGTAAAAGCAAGGGTAAGGGTAAGGGTAAGGGTAAGGGTAAGGGTAAG
This sequence comes from Myrrha octodecimguttata, assembly GCA_958510865.1. Classification (NCBI taxonomy): domain Eukaryota; kingdom Metazoa; phylum Arthropoda; class Insecta; order Coleoptera; family Coccinellidae; genus Myrrha; species Myrrha octodecimguttata. Next base: position 103,072 of record CAUEHS010001022.1, read on the forward strand.
GGTAAGGGTTAGGGTAAGGGTGAGCTTAAGGGTAAAAGCAAGGGTAAGGATAAGGGTAAGGTTAAGGGTAAGGGTAAGGGTAAGGGTAAGGGTAAGGGTAAGCTTAAGGGTAAAAGCAAGGGTAAGGGTAAGGGTAAGGGTAAGGGTAAGGGTAAACTTACCCTTACCCTTACCCTTACCCTTACACTTACCCTTGCTTTTACCCTTAGGCTTACCCTTACCCTTACCCTTACCCTTACCCTTAAGCTTACCCTTACCCTTACCCTTACCCTTACCCTTAACCTTACCCTTACCCTTACCCTTACCCTTACCCTTACCCTTACCCTTACCCTTACCCTTACCCTTGCTTTTACCCTTAAGCTTACCCTTACCCTTACCCTTACCCTTACCCTTACCCTTACCCTTACCTTTACCCTTACCCTTGCTTTGACCCTTAGGCTTACCCTTACCTTTACCCTCACCCTTACCCTTACCCTTACCCTTACCTTTACCCTTACCCTTACCCTTACCCTTACCCTTACCCTTACCCTTACCCTTACCCTTGCTTTTACCCTTAAGCTTACCCTTACCCTTACCCTTACCCTTACCCTCACCCTTACCCTTACCCTTACCCTTACCCTTACCCTTACCCTTACCCTTACCCTTACCCTTACCCTTACCCTTGCTTTTACCCTTAGGCTTAACCTTACCTTTACCCTTACCCTTACCCTTACCCTTACCCTTACCCTTACCCTTACCCTTACCCTTACCCTTACCCTTGCTTTTACCCTTAAGCTTACCCTTACCCTTACCCTTACCCTTACCCTTACCCTTACCCTTACCCTTGCTTCTACCCTTAAGCTTACCCTTACCCTTACCCTTACCCTTACCCTTACCCTTACCCTTACCCTTACCCTCACCCTTACCCTTACCCTTACCCTTGCTTATACCCTTAAGCTTACCCTTACCCTTACCCTTACCCAACCCTTACCCTTACCCTTACCCTTACCCTTACCCTTACCCTTACCCTTACCCTTACCCTTGCTTTTACCCTTAGGCTTACCCTTACCTTTACCCTTACCCTTACCCTTACCCTTACCCTTACCCTTACCCTTACCCTTGCTTTTACCCTTAAGCTTACCCTTACCCTTACCCTTACCCTTACCCTAACCCTTATCCTTGCTTTTACCCTTAAGCTTACCCTTACCCTTACCCTTACCCTTACCCTTACCCTTACCCTTACCCTTACCCTTACCCTTACCCTTACCCTTACCCTTACCCTTACCCTTACCCTTACCCTTACCCTTACCCTTACCCTTACCCTTATCCTTACCCTTGCTTTTACCCTTAAGCTTACCCTTACCCTTACCCTTACCCTTACCCTTACCCTTACCCTTACCCTTACCCTTACCCTTACCCTTACCCTTACCCTTGCTTTTACTCTTAGGCTTACCCTTACCTTTACCCTTACCCTTACCCTTACCCTTACCCTTACCCTCACCCTTACCCTTACCCTTGCTTTTACCCTTAAGCTTACCCTTACCCTTACCCTTACCCTTACCCTTACCCTTACCCTTGGTTTTACCCTTAAGCTTACCCTTACCCTTACCCTTAACCTTACCCTTACCCTTGCTTTTACCCTTAGGCTTACCCTTACCCTTACCCTTACCCTTGCTTTTACCATTAAGCTTACCCTTACCCTTACCCTTACTCTTACCCTTACCCTTACCCTTACCCTTACCCTTACCCTTACCCTTACCCTTACCCTTGCTTTTACCCTTAGGCTTACCCTTACCTTTACCCTTACCCTAACCCTTACCCTTACCCTTACCCTTACCCTTACCCTTGCTTTTACCCTTAAGCTTACCCTTACCCTTACCCTTACCCTTACCCTTACCCTTACCCTTACCCTTACCCTTACCCTTACCCTTACCCTTACCCTTACCCTTACCCTTGCTTTTACCCTTAAGCTTACCCTTACCCTTACCCTTACCCTTACCCTTACCCTTACCCTTACCCTTACCCTTACCCTTACCCTTACCCTTGCTTTTACCCTCAAGCTTACCCTTACCCTTACCCTTACCCTTACCCTTACCCTTGCTTTTACCCTTAGGCTTACCCTTACCTTTACCCTTACCCTTACCCTTACCCTTACCCTTACCCTTGCTTTTACCCTTAAGCTTACCCTTACCCTTACCCTTACCCTTAAGCTTACCCTTATCCTTACCCTTACCCTTACCCTTACCCTTACCCTTACCCTTACCCTTACCCTTACCCTTACCCTTGCTTTTACCCTTAAGCTTACCCTTACCCTTACCCTTACCCTTACCCTTACCCTTGCTTTTACCCTTAAGCTTACCCTTACCCTTACCCTTACCCTTAAGCTTACCCTTACCCTTACCCTTACCCTTACCCTTACCCTTACCCTTAACCTTACCCTTACCCTTACCCTTACCCTTGCTTTTACCCTTAAGCTTACCCTTACCCTTACCCTTACCCTTACCCTTAAGCTTACACTTACCCTTACCCTTACCCTTACCCTTACCCTTAACCTTACCCTTGCTTTTACCCTTAAGCTTACCCTTACCCTTACCCTTACCCTTACCCTTAAGCTTACCCTTACCCTTACCCTTACCCTTACCCTTACCCTTGCTTTTACCCTTAAGCTTACCCTTACCCTTACCCTTACCCTTACCCTTAAGCTTACCCTTACCCTTACCCTTACCCTTACCCTTACCCTTACCCTTGCTTTTACCCTTAAGCTTACCCTTACCCTTACCCTTACCCTTACCCTTACCCTTGCTTTTACCCTTAAGCTAACCCTTACCCTTACCCTTACCCTTAAGCTTACCCTTACCCTTACCCTTACCCTTACCCTTACCCTCACCCTTAACCTTACCCTTACCCTTACCCTTACCCTTGCTTTTACCCTTAAGCTTACCCTTACCTTACCCTTACCCTTACCCTTAAGCTTACACTTACCCTTACCCTTACCCTTACCCTTACCCTTAACCTTACCCTTGCTTTTACCCTTAAGCTTACCCTTACCCTTACCCTTACCCTTACCCTTAAGCTTACCCTTACCCTTACCCTTACCCTTACCCTTACCCTTGCTTTTACCCTTAAGCTTACCCTTACCCTTACCCTTACCCTTACCCTTAAGCTTACCCTTACCCTTACCCTTACCCTTACCCTTACCCTTACCCTTACCCTTACCCTTACCCTTACCCTTACCCTTGCTTTTACCCTTAAGCTTACCCTTACCCTTACCCTAAGTAAGGGTAAGAGTAAGGGTAAGGGTAAGGGTAAGGGTAAGGGTAAGGGTAAGGGTAAGGGTAAGGGTAAGGGTAAGGGTAAGGGTAAGGGTAAGGGTAAGCTTAAGGGTAAAAGCAAGGGTAAGGGTAAGGGTAAGGGTAAGGGTAAGGGTAAGGGTAAGGGTAAGGGTAAGGGTAAGGGTAAGGGTAAGCTTAAGGGTAAGGGTAAGGGTAAGGGTAAGGGTAAGCCTAAGGGTAAAAGCAAGGGTAAGGGTAAGGGTAAGGGTAAGGGTAAGGGTAAGCTTAAGGGTAAAAGCAAGGGTAAGGTTAAGGCTAAGGGTAAGGGTAAGGGTAAGGGTAAGGGTAAGCTTAAGGGTAAAAGCAAGGGTAAGGGTAAGGGTAAGGGTAAGGGTAAGGGTAAGGGTAAGGGTAAGGGTAAAGGTGAGGGTAAGCCTAAGGGTAAAAGCAAGGGTAAGGGTAAGGGTAAGGGTAAGGGTAAGGGTAGGGGTAAGAGTAAGGGTAAGGGTAAGCTTAAGGGTAAAAGCAAGGGTAAGGGTAAGGGTAAGGGTAAGGGTAAGGGTAAGGGTAAGCTTAAGGGTAAAAGCAAGGGTAAGGGTAAGGGTAAGGGTAAGTGTAAGGGTAAGGGTAAGGGTAAGGGTAAGGGTAAGGGTAAGGTTGAGGGTAAGGGTAAGGGTAAGGGTAAGGGTAAGGGTAAGGGTAAGGGTAAGCTTAAGGGTAAAAGCAAGGGTAAGGGTAAGGGTAAGGGTAAGGGTAAGGGTAAGGGTAATGGAAAGGGTAAAGGTGAGGGTAAGCCTAAGGGTAAAAGCAAGGGTAAGGGTAAGGGTAAGGGTAAGGGTAAGGGTAAGGGTAAGGGTAAGGGTAAGGGTAAGGGTAAGGGTAAGGGTAAGGGTAAGGGTAAGCTTAAGGGTAAAAGCAAGGGTAAGGGTAAGGGTAAGGGTAAGGGTAAGGGTAAGGGTAAGGGTAAGGGTAAGCTTAAGGGTAAGGGTAAGGGTGAGGGTAAGGGTAAGCTTAAGGGTAAAAGCAAGGGTAAGGGTAAGGGTAAGGGTAAGGGTAAGGGTAAGCTTAAGGGTAAAAGCAAGGGTAAGGGTAAGGGTAAGGGTAAGGGTAAGGGTAAGAGTAAGGGTAAGCTTAAGGGTAAGGGTAAGGGTAAGGGTAAGGGTAAGCTTAAGGGTAAAAGCAAGGGTAAGGGTAAGAGTAAGGGTAAGGGTAAGGGTAAGGGTAAGGGTAAGGGTAAGGGTAAGGGTGAGCTTAAGGGTAAAAGCAAGGGTAAGGGTAAGGGTAAGGGTAAGGGTAAGGGTAAGGGTAAGGGTAAGGGTAAGCTTAAGGGTAAAAGCAAGGGTAAGGGTAAGGGTAAGGGTAAGGGTAAGGGTAAGGGTAAGGGTAAGGGTAAGGGTAAGGGTAAAGGTAAGGGTAAGCCTAAGGGTAAAAGCAAGGGTAAGGGTAAGGGTAAGGGTAAGGGTAAGAGTAAGGGTAAGGGTAAGGGTAAGGGTAAGCTTAAGGGTAAAAGCAAGGGTAAGGGTAAGGGTAAGGGTAAGGGTAAGCCTAAGGGTAAAAGCAAGGGTAAGGGTAAGGGTAAGGGTAAGGGTAAGCTTAAGGGTAAAAGCAAGGGTAAGGGTAAGGGTAAGGGTAAGGGTAAGGGTAAGGGTAAGCTTAAGGGTAAAAGCAAGGGTGAGGGTAAGGGTAAGGGTAAGGGTAAGGGTAAGGGTAAGGGTAAGGGTAAGGGTAAGGGTAAGGGTAAGGGTAAGGGTAAGGGTAAGGGTAAGGGTAAGCTTAAGGGTAAAAGCAAGGGTAAGGGTAAGGGTAAGGGTAAGGGTAAGGGTAAGCTTAAGGGTAAAAGCAAGGGTAAGGGTAAGGGTAAGGGTAAGGGTAAGGGTAAGGGTAAGGGTAAAGGTAAGGGTAAGCCTAAGGGTAAAAGCAAGGGTAAGGGTAAGGGTAAGGGTAAGGGTAAGGGTAAGGGTAAGGGTAAGGGTAAGGGTAAGGGTAAGGGTAAGGGTAAGGGTAACGGTAAGGGTAAGGGTAAGGGTAAGGGTAAGGGTAAGGGTAAGGGTAAGCTTAAGAGTAAAAGCAAGGGTAAGGGTAAGGGTAAGGGTAAGGGTAAGCCTAAGGGTAAAAGCAAGGGTAAGGGTAAGGGTAAGGGTAAGGGTAAGGGTAAGGGTAAGCTTAAGGGTAAAAGCAAGGGTAAGGGTAAGGGTAAGGGTAAGGGTAAGGGTAAGGGTAAGGGTAAGGGTAAGGGTAAGGGTAAGCTTAAGGGTAAAAGCAAGGGTAAGGGTAAGGGTAAGGGTAAGGGTAAGGGTAAAGGTGAGGGTAAGCCTAAGGGTAAAAGCAAGGGTAAGGGTAAGGGTTAGGGTAAGGGTAAGGGTAAGGGTAAGGGTAAGGGTAAGCTTAAGGGTAAAAGCAAGGGTAAGGGTAAGGGTAAGGGTAAGGGTAAGGGTAAGGGTAAGGGTAAGCTTACCCTTACCCTTACCCTTACCCTTACCCTTACCCTTACCCTTACCCTTACCCTTACCCTTACCCTTACCCTTGCTTTTACCCTTAAGCTTACCCTTACCCTTACCCTTACCCTTACACTTACCCTTGCTTTTACCCTTAGGCTTACCCTTACCCTTACCCTTACCCTTACCCTTAAGCTTACCCTTAACCTTACCCTTACCCTTACCCTTACCCTTACCCTTACCCTTACCCTTACCCTTGCTTTTACCCTTAAGCTTACCCTTACCCTTACCCTTACCCTTACCCTTACCCTTACCCTTACCCTTACCCTTACCCTTACCCTTACCCTTACCCTTGCTTTTACCCTTAGGCTTACCCTTACCTTTACCCTTACCCTTACCCTTACCCTTACCCTTGCTTTGACCCTTAGGCTTACCCTTACCTTTACCCTTACCCTTACCCTTATCCCTACCCTTACCTTTACCCTTACCCTTACCCTTACCCTTGCTTTTACCCTTTAGCTTACCCTTACCCTTACCCTTACCCTTACCCTTACCCTTACCCTTACCCTTGCTTTTACCCTTAAGCTTACCCTTACCCTTACCCTTACTCTTACCCTTACCCTTACCCTTACCCTTACCCTTACCCTTACCCTTACCCTTACCCTTACCCTTACCCTTACCCTTACCCTTACCCTTGCTTTTACCCTTAGGCTTAACCTTACCTTTACCCTTACCCTTACCCTTACCCTTACCCTTACCCTTACCCTTACCCTTACCCTTACCCTTACCCTTACCCTTGCTTTTACCCTTAAGCTTACCCTTACCCTTACCCTTACCCTTACCCTTACCCTTACCCTTACCCTTACCCTTGCTTTTACCCTTAAGCTTACCCTTACCCTTACCCTTACCCTTACCCTTACCCTCACCCTTACCCTTACCCTTACCCTTGCTTATACCCTTAAGCTTACCCTTACCCTTACCCTTACCCTTACCCTTACCCTTACCCTTACCCTTACCCTTGCACTTACCCTTACCCTTACCCTTACCCTTGCTTTTACCCTTAGGCTTACCCTTACCTTTACCCTTACCCTTACCCTTACCCTTACCCTTACCCTTACCCTTGCTTTTACCCTTAAGCTTACCCTTACCCTTACCCTTACCCTTACCCTTACCCTAACCCTTATCCTTGCTTTTACCCTTAAGCTTACCCTTACCCTTACCCTTACCCTTACCCTTACCCTTACCCTTACCCTTACCCTTACCCTTACCCTTACCCTTACACTTACCCTTACCCTTGCTTTTACCCTTAAGCTTACCCTTACCCTTACCCTTACCCTTACCCTTACCCTCACCCTTACCCTTATCCTTACCCTTGCTTTTACCCTTAAGCTTACCCTTACCCTTACCCTTACCCTTACCCTTACCCTTACCCTTGCTTTTACTCTTAGGCTTACCCTTACCTTTACCCTTACCCTTACCCTTACCCTCACCCTTACCCTCACCCTTACCCTTACCCTTGCTTTTACCCTTAAGCTTACCCTTACCCTTACCCTTACCCTTACCCTTACCCTTGGTTTTACCCTTAAGCTTACCCTTACCCTTACCCTTAACCTTACCCTTACCCTTGCTTTTACCCTTAGGCTTACCCTTACCCTTACCCTTACCCTTACCCTTGCTTTTACCCTTAAGCTTACCCTTACCCTTACCCTTACTCTTACCCTTACCCTTACCCTTACCCTTACCCTTACCCTTACCCTTACCCTTACCCTTACCCTTGCTTTTACCCTTAGGCTTACCCTTACCTTTACCCTTACCCTAACCCTTACCCTTACCCTTACCCTTACCCTTACCCTTGCTTTTACCCTTAAGCTTACCCTTACCCTTACCCTTACCCTTACCCTTACCCTTACCCTTACCCTTACCCTTACCCTTACCCTTACCCTTACCCTTACCCTTACCCTTGCTTTTACCCTTAAGCTTACCCTTACCCTTACCCTTACCCTTACCCTTACCCTTACCCTTACCCTTACCCTTACCCTTACCCTTACCCTTACCCTTACCCTTACCCTTACCCTTGCTTTTACCCTTAAGCTTACCCTTACCCTTACCCTTACCCTTACCCTTACCCTTACCCTTACCCTTGCTTTTACCCTTAGGCTTACCCTTACCTTTACCCTTACCCTTACCCTTACCCTTAACCTTAACCTTACCCTTGCTTTTACCCTTAAGCTTACCCTTACCCTTACCCTTACCCTTAAGCTTACCCTTATCCTTGCCCTTACCCTTACCCTTACCCTTACCCTTACCCTTACCCTTACCCTTACCCTTACCCTTGCTTTTACCCTTAAGCTTACCCTTACCCTTACCCTTACCCTTACCCTTACCCTTGCTTTTACCCTTAAGCTTACCCTTACCCTTACCCTTACCCTTAAGCTTACCCTTACCCTTACCCTTACCCTTACCCTTACCCTTACCCTTACCCTTAACCTTACCCTTACCCTTACCCTTGCTTTTACCCTTAAGCTTACCCTTACCCTTACCCTTACCCTTACCCTTACCCTTAAGCTTACCCTTACCCTTACCCTTACCCTTACCCTTACCCTTAACCTTACCCTTGCTTTTACCCTTAAGCTTACCCTTACCCTTACCCTTACCCTTACCCTTAAGCTTACCCTTACCCTTACCCTTACCCTTACCCTTACCCTTGCTTTTACCCTTAAGCTTACCCTTACCCTTACCCTTACCCTTACCCTTAAGCTTACCCTTACCCTTACCCTTACCCTTACCCTTACCCTTACCCTTACCCTTGCTTTTACCCTTAAGCTTACCCTTACCCTTACCCTAAGTAAGGGTAAGGGTAAGGGTAAGGGTAAGGGTAAGGGTAAGGGTAAGGGTAAGGGTAAGGGTAAGGGTAAGGGTAAGGGTAAGGGTAAGCTTAAGGGTAAAAGCAAGGGTAAGGGTAAGGGTAAGGGTAAGGGTAAGGGTAAGGGTAAGGGTAAGGGTAAGGGTAAGGGTAAGGGTAAGGGTAAGGGTAAGGGTAAGCTTAAGGGTAAGGGTAAAGGTAAGGGTAAGGGTAAGCCTAAGGGTAAAAGCAAGGGTAAGGGTAAGGGTAAGGGTAAGGGTAAGGGTAAGGGTAAGCTTAAGGGTAAAAGCAAGGGTAAGGGTAAGGCTAAGGGTAAGGGTAAGGGTAAGGGTAAGGGTAAGATTAAGGGTAAAAGCAAGGGTAAGGGTAAGGGTAAGGGTAAGGGTAAGGGTAAGGGTAAGGGTAAAGGTGAGGGTAAGCCTAAGGGTAAAAGCAAGGGTAAGGGTAAGGGTAAGGGTAAGGGTAAGGGTAGGGGTAAGAGTAAGGGTAAGGGTAAGCTTAAGGGTAAAAGCAAGGGTAAGGGTAAGGGTAAGGGTAAGGGTAAGGGTAAGGGTAAGGGTAAGGGTAAGCTTAAGGGTAAAAGCAAGGGTAAGGGTAAGGGTAAGGGTAAGGGTAAGGGTAAGGGTAAGGGTAAGGGTAAGGGTAAGGGTAAGGGTAAGGGTAAGGGTAAGGGTAAGGGTAAGGGTAAGGGTAAGGGTAAGGGTAGGGGTAAGCTTAAGGGTAAAAGCAAGGGTAAGGGTAAGGGTAAGGGTAAGGGTAAGGGTAAGGGTAAGGGTAAGGGTAAGGGTAAGGGTAATGGTAAGGGTAAAGGTAAGGGTAAGCCTAAGGGTAAAAGCAAGGGTAAGGGTAAGGGTAAGGGTAAGGGTAAGGGTAAGGGTAAGGGTAAGGGTAAGGGTAAGGGTAAGGGTAAGGGTAAGGGTAAGGGTAAGGGTAAGGGTAAGGGTAAGGGTAAGCTTAAGGGTAAAAGCAAGGGTAAGGGTAAGGGTAAGGGTAAGGGTAAGGGTAAGGGTAAGGGTAAGGGTAAGCTTAAGGGTAAGGGTAAGGGTGAGGGTAAGGGTAAGCTTAAGGGTAAAAGCAAGGGTAAGGGTAAGGGTAAGGGTAAGGGTAAGGGTAAGCTTAAGGGTAAAAGCAAGGGTAAGGGTAAGGGTAAGGGTAAGGGTAAGGGTAAGAGTAAGGGTAAGCTTAAGGGTAAGGGTAAGTGTAAGGGTAAGGGTAAGCTTAAGGGTAAAAGCAAGGGTAAGGGTAAGGGTAAGGGTAAGGGTAAGGGTAAGAGTAAGGGTAAGAGTAAGGGTAAGGGTAAGGGTAAGGGTAAGGGTAAGGGTAAGGGTGAGCTTAAGGGTAAAAGCAAGGGTAAGGGTAAGGGTAAGGGTAAGGGTAAGGGTAAGGGTAAGGGTAAGGGTAAGGGTAAGGGTAAGGGTAAGCTTAAGGGTAAAAGCAAGGGTAAGGGTAAGGGTAAGGGTAAGGGTAAGGGTAAGGGTAAGGGTAAGGGTAAGGGTAAGGGTAAAGGTAAGGGTAAGCCTAAGGGTAAAAGCAAGGGTAAGGGTAAGGGTAAGGGTAAGGGTAAGGGTAAGGGTAAGGGTAAGAGTAAGGGTAAGGGTAAGGGTAAGGGTAAGCTTAAGGGTAAAAGCAAGGGTAAGGGTAAGGGTAAGGGTAAGGGTAAGCCTAAGGGTAAAAGCAAGGGTAAGGGTAAGGGTAAGGGTAAGGGTAAGGGTAAGCTTAAGGGTAAAAGCAAGGGTAAAGGTAAGGGTAAGGGTAAGGGTAAGGGTAAGCTTAAGGGTAAAAGCAAGGGTGAGGGTAAGGGTAAGGGTAAGGGTAAGGGTAAGGGTAAGGGTAAGGGTAAGGGTAAGGGTAAGGGTAAGGGTAAGCTTAAGGGTAAAAGCAAGGGTAAGGGTAAGGGTAAGGGTAAGGGTAAGGGTAAGGGTAAGGGTAAGGGTAAGGGTAAGGGTAAGCTTAAGGGTAAAAGCAAGGGTAAGGGTAAGGGTAAGGGTAAGGGTAAGGGTAAAGTTAAGGGTAAGCCTAAGGGTAAAAGCAAGGGTAAGGGTAAGGGTAAGGGTAAGGGTAAGGGTAAGGGTAAGGGTAAGGGTAAGGGTAAGGGTAAGGGTAAGGGTAAGGGTAAGGGTAAGGGTAAGGGTGAGGGTAAAGGTAAGGGTAAGGGTAAGGGTAAGCTTAAGGGTAAAAGCAAGGGTAAGGGTAAGGGTAAGGGTAAGGGTAAGCCTAAGGGTAAAAGCAAGGGTAAGGGTAAGGGTAAGGGTAAGGGTAAGGGTAAGCTTAAGGGTAAAAGCAAGGGTAAGGGTAAGGGTAAGGGTAAGGGTAAGGGTAAGGGTAAGGGTAAGGGTAAGGGTAAGGGTAAGCTTAAGGGTAAAAGCAAGGGTAAGGGTAAGGGTAAGGGTAAGGGTAAGGGTAAAGGTAAGGGTAAGCCTAAGGGTAAAAGCAAGGGTAAGGGTAAGGGTAAGGGTAAGGGTAAGGGTAAGGGTAAGGGTAAGGGTAAGCTTAAGGGTAAAAGCAAGGGTAAGGGTAAGGGTAAGGGTAAGGGTAAGGGTAAGGGTAAGGGTAAGGGTAAGGGTAAGGGTAAGGGTAAGGGTAAGGGTAAGGGTAAGCTTAAGGGTAAGGGTAAGGGTAAGGGTAAGGGTAAGCTTAAGGGTAAAAGCAAGGGTAAGGGTAAGGGTAAGGGTAAGGGTAAGCTTAAGGGTAAAAGCAAGGGTAAGGGTAAGGGTAAGGGTAAGGGTAAGGGTAAGGGTTAGGGTAAGGGTGAGCTTAAGGGTAAGGGTAAGGGTAAGGGTAAGGGTAAGCTTAAGGGTAAAAGCAAGGGTAAGGGTAAGGGTAAGGGTAAGGGTAAGGGTAAGCTTAAGGGTAAGGGTAAGGGTAAGGGTAAGGGTAAGCTTAAGGGTAAAAGCAAGGGTAAGGTTAAGGGTAAGGGTAAGGGTAAGGGTAAGGGTAAGGGTAAGGGTAAGCTTAAGGGTAAGGGTAAGGGTAAGGGTAAGGGTAAGCTTAAGGGTAAAAGCAAGGGTAAGGGTAAGGGTAAGGGTAAGGGTAAGGGTAAGGGTAAGGGTAAGGGTAAGGGTAAGGGTAAGGGTAAGGGTAAGGGTAAGGGTAAGGGTAAGGGTAAGGGTAAGGGTAAGGGTAAGGGTAAGGGTAAGGGTAAGGGTAAGGGTAAGCTTAAGGGTAAGGGTAAGGGTAAGGGTAAGCTTAAGGGTAAAAGCAAGGGTAAGGGTAAGGGTAAGGGTAAGGGTAAGGGTAAGGGTAAGCTTAAGGGTAAAAGCAAGGGTAAGGGTAAGGGTAAGGGTAAGGGTAAGGGTAAGGGTAAGGGTAAGTGTAAGGGTAAGGGTAAGCTTAAGGGTAAGGATAAGGGTAAGCTTAAGGGTAAAAGCAAGGGTAAGGGTAAGGGTAAGGGTAAGGGTAAGGGTAAGGGTAAAGGTAAGGGTAAGCCTAAGGGTAAAAGCAAGGGTAAGGGTAAGGGTAAGGGTAAGGGTAAGGGTAAGGGTAAGGGTAAGGGTAAGGGTAAGGGTAAGCTTAAGGGTAAAAGCAAGGGTAAGGGTAAGGGTAAGGGTAAGGGTAAGGGTAAGGGTAAGGGTAAGGGTAAGGGTAAGGGTAAGGGTAAGGGTAAGGGTAAGGGTAAGGGTAAGGGTAAGCTTAAGGGTAAAAGCAAGGGTAAGGGTAAGGGTAAGGGTAAGGGTAAGGGTTAGGGTAAGGGTAAAGGTAAGGGTAAGCCTAAGGGTAAAAGCAAGGGTAAGGGTAAGGGTAAGGGTAAGGGTAAGGGTAAGGGTAAGGGTAAGGGTAAGGGTAAGGGTAAGAGTAAGGGTAAGGGTAAGGGTAAGCTTAAGGGTAAAAGCAAGGGTAAGGGTAAGGGTAAGGGTAAGGGTAAGCCTAAGGGTAAAAGCAAGGGTAAGGGTAAGGTTAAGGGTAAGGGTAAGGGTAAGCTTAAGGGTAAAAGCAAGGGTAAGGGTAAGGGTAAGGGTAAGGGTAAGGGTAAGGGTAAGCTTAAGGGTAAAAGCAAGGGTAAGGGTAAGGGTGAGGGTAAGGGTAAGGGTAAGGGTAAGGGTAAAGGTAAGGGTAAGCCTAAGAGTAAAAGCAAGGGTAAGGGTAAGGGTAAGGGTAAGGGTAAGGGTAAGGGTAAGGGTAAGGGTAAGGGTAAGGGTAAGCTTAAGGGTAAAAGCAAGGGTAAGGATAAGGGTAAGGGTAAGGGTAAGGGTAAGGGTAAGGGTAAGGGTAAGGGTAAGGGTAAGGGTAAGGGTAAGGGTAAGCTTAAGGGTAAAAGTAAGGGTAAGGGTAAGGGTAAGGGTAAGGGTAAGGGTAAGTGTAAGGGTACGGGTAAGGGTAAGGGTAAGCTTAAGGGTAAAAGCAAGGGTAAGGGTTAGGGTAAGGGTAAGGGTAAGGGTAAGGGTAAGGGTAAGCTTAAGGGTAAAAGCAAGGGTAAGGGTAAGGGTAAGGGTAAGGGTAAGGGTAAGGGTAAGGGTAAAGGTAAGGGTAATCCTAAGGGTAAAAGCAAGGGTAAGGGTAAGGGTAAGGGTAAGGGTAAGGGTAAGGGTAAGGGTAAGGGTAAGGGTAAGGGTAAGGGTAAGGGTAAGGGTAAGGGTAAGCTTAAGGGTATAAGCAAGGGTAAGGGTAAGGGTAAGGGTGAGGGTAAGGGTAAGGGGAAGGGTAAGGGTAAGCTTAAGGGTAAAAGCAAGGGTAAGGGTAAGGGTAAGGGTAAGGGTAAGGGTAAGGGTAAGGGTATGTGTAAGCTTAAGGGTAAAAGCAAGGGTAAGGGTAAGGGTAAGGGTAAGGGTAAGGGTAAGGGTAAGGGTAAGGGTAAGGGTAAGGGTAAGGGTAAGGGTAAGGGTAAGGGTAAGGGTAAGGGTAAGGGTAAAGGTAAGGTTAAGCCTAAGGGTAAAAGCAAGGGTAAGGGTAAGGGTAAGGGTAAGGGTAAGGGTAAGGGTAAGGGTAAGGGTAAGGGTAAGGGTAAGGGTAAGGGTAAGGGTAAGGGTAAGGGTAAGGGTAAGGGTAAGGGTAAGGGTAAGGGTAAGCTTAAGGGTAAAAGCAAGGGTAAGGGTAAGGGTAAGGGTAAGGGTAAGCCTAAGGGTAAAAGCAAGGGTAAGGGTAAGGGTAAGGGTAAGGGTAAGGGTAAGCTTAAGGGTAAAAGCAAGGGTAAGGGTAAGGGTAAGGGTAAGGGTAAGGGTAAGGGTAAGGGTAAGGGTAAGCTTAAGGGTAAAAGCAAGGGTAAGGGTAAGGGTAAGGGTAAGGGTAAGGGTAAGGGTAAGGGTAAGGGTAAGGGTAAGGGTAAGGGTAAGGGTAAAGGTAAGGGTAAGCCTAAGGGTCAAAGCAAGGGTAAGGGTAAGGGTAAGGGTAAGGGTAAGGGTAAGGGTAAGGGTAAGCTTAAGGGTAAAAGCAAGGGTAAGGGTAAGGGTAAGGGTTAGGGTAAGGGTAAGGGTAAGGGTAAGGGTAAGGGTAAGGGTAAGGGTAAGCTTAAGGGTAAGGGTAAGGGTAAGGGTAAGGGTAAGGGTAAGCCTAAGGGTAAAAGCAAGGGTAAGTGTAAGGGTAAGGGTAAGGGTAAGGGTAAGCTTAAGGGTAAAAGCAAGGGTAAGGGTAAGGGTAAGGGTAAAAGCAAGGGTAAGGGTAAGGGTAAGGGTAAGGGTAAGGGTAAGGGTAAGGGTAAGGGTAAGGGTAAGGGTAAGGGTAAGGGTAAGGGTAAGGGTAAGGGTAAGGGTAAGGGTAAGGGAAAGGGTAAGGGTAAGGGTAAGCTTAAGGGTAAAAGCAAGGGTAAGGGTAAGTGTAAGGGTAAGGGTAAGAGTAAGGGTAAGGGTAAGGGTAAGCTTAAGGGTAAAAGCAAGGGTAAGGGTAAGGGTAAGGGTAAGGGTAAGGGTAAGGGTAAGGGTAAGGGTAAGGGTAAGGGTAAGGGTAAGCTTAAGGGTAAAAGCAAGGGTAAGGGTAAGGGTAAGATAAGGGTAAGGGTAAGGGTAATGGTAAGGGTAAAGGTAAGGGTAAGCCTAAGGGTAAAAGCAAGTGTAAGGGTAAGGGTAAGGGTAAGGGTAAGGGTAAGGTTAAGGGTAAGGGTTAGGGTAAGGGTAAGGGTAAGGGTAAGGGTAAGCTTAAGGGTAAAAGCAAGGGTAAGGGTAAGGGTAAGGGTAAGGGTAAGGGTAAGGGTAAGGGTAAGCTTAAGGGTAAGGGTAAGGGTAAGTGTAAGGGTAAGCTTAAGGGTAAAAGCAAGGGTAAGGGTAAGGGTAAGGGTAAGGGTAAGCTTAAGGGTAAAAGCAAGGGTAAGGGTAAGGGTAAGGGTAAGGGTAAGGGTAAGGGTAAGGGTAAGTGTAAGGGTAAGCTTAAGGGTAAGGGTAAGGGTAAGGGTAAGGGTAAGCTTAAGGGTAAAAGCAAGGGTAAGGGTCAGGGTAAGGGTAAGTGTAAGGGTAAGGGTAAGGGTAAGGGTAAGGGTGAGCTTAAGGGTAAAAGCAAGGGAAAGGGTAAGGTTAAGGGTAAGGGTAAGGGTAAGGGTAAGGGTAAGGGTAAGGGTTAGCTTAAGGGTAAAAGCAAGGGTAAGGGTAAGGGTAAGGGTAAGGGTAAGGGTAAGGGTAAGGGTAAGGGTAAGGGTAAGGGTAAGGGTAAAGGTAAGGGTAAGCCTAAGGGTAAAAGCAAGGGTAAAAGCAAGGGTAAGGGTAAGGGTAAGGGTAAGGGTAAGAGTAAGGGTAAGGGTAAGGGTAAGGGTAAGCTTAAGGGTAAAAGCAAGGGTAAGGGTAAGGGTAAGGGTAAGGGTAAGCCTAAGGGTAAAAGCAAGGGTAAGGGTAAGGGTAAGGGTAAGGGTAAGGGTAAGCTTAAGGGTAAAAGCAAGGGTAAGGGTAAGGGTAAGGGTAAGGGTAAGGGTAAGGGTAAGGGTAAGGGTAAGCTTAAGGGTAAAAGCAAGGGTGACGGTAAGGGTAAGGGTAAGGGTAAGGGTAAGGGTAAGGGTAAGGGTAAGGGTAAGGATAAGGGTAAGCTTAAGGGTAAAAGCAAGGGTAAGGGTAAGGGTAAGGGTAAGGGTAAGGGTAAGGGTAAGGGTAAGGGTAAGGGTAAGGGTAAGGGTAAGGGTAAGCTTAAGGGTAAAAGCAAGGGTAAGGGTAAGGGTAAAGGTAAGGGTAAGGGAAAAGGTAAGGGTAAGCCTAAGGGTAAAAGCAAGGGTAAGGGTAAGGGTAAGGGTAAGGGTAAGGGTTAGGGTAAGGGTAAGGGTAAGGGTAAGGGTAAGGGTAAGGGTAAGGGTAAGGGTAAGGGTAAGGGTAAGGGTAAGGGTAAGGGTAAGGGTAAGGGTAAGTGTAAGGGTAAGCTTAAGGGTAAAAGCAAGGGTAAGGGTAAGGAAAAGGGTAAGGGTAAGCCTAAGGGTAAAAGCAAGGGTAAGGGTAAGGGTAAGGGTAAGGGTAAGGGTAAGCTTAAGGGTAAAAGCAAGAGTAAGGGTAAGGGTAAGGGTAAGGGTAAGGGTAAGGGTAAGGGTAAGCTTAAGGGTAAAAGCAAGGGTAAGGGTAAAGGTAAGGGTAAGGGTAAGGGTAAGGGTAAGGGTAAGGGTAAGGGTAAGGGTAAGGGTAAGGGTAAGGGTAAGGGTAAGGGTAAAGGTAAGGGTAAGCCTAAGGGTAAAAGCAAGGGTAAGGGTAAGGGTAAGGGTAAGGGTAAGGGTAAGGGTAAGGGTAAGGTTAAGGGTAAGGGTAAGGGTAAGCTTAAGGGTAAAAGCAAGGGTAAGGGTAAAGGTAAGGGTAAGGGTAAGGGTAAGGGTAAGGGTAAGGGTAAGGGTAAGGGTAAGGGTAAGCTTAAGGGTAAGGGTAAGGGTAAGGGTAAGGGTAAGCTTAAGGGTAAAAGCAAGGGTAAGGGTAAGGGTAAGGGTAAGGGTAAGCTTAAGGGTAAAAGCAAGGGTAAGGGTAAGGGTAAGGGTAAGGGTAAGGGTAAGGGTAAGGGTAAGGGTAAGGGTAAGGGTAAGGGTAAGGGTAAGGTTAAGGGTAAGGGTAAGGGTGAGGGTAAGGGTAAGCTTAAGGGTAAAAGCAAGGTTAAGGGTAAGGGTAAGGGTAAGGGTAAGGGTAAGGGTAAGCTTAAGGGTAAGGGTAAGGGTAAGGGTAAGTGTAAGCTCAAGGGTAAAAGCAAGGGTAAGGGTAAGGGTGAGGGTAAGGGTTAGGGTAAGGGTAAGGGTAAGCTTAAGGGTAAGGGTAAGGGTAAGGGTAAGGGTTAGCTTAAGGGTAAAAGCAAGGGTAAGGGTAAGGGTAAGGGTAAGGGTAAGGGTAAGGGTAAGGGTAAGGGTAAGGGTAAGGGTAAGGGTAAGGGTAAGGGTAAGGGAAAGCTTAAGGGTAAGGGTAAGGGTAAGGGTAAGGGTAAGCTTAAGGGTAAAAGCAAGGGTAAGGGTAAAGGTAAGGGTAAGGGTAAGGGTAAGCTTAAGGGTAAAAGCAAGGGTAAGGTTAAGGGTAAGGGTAAGGGTAAGGGTAAGGTTAAGGGTAAGGGTAAGGGTAAGGGTAAGGGTAAGGGTAAGCTTAAGGGTAAGGGTAAGGGTAAGGGTAAGGGTAAGCTTAAGGGTAAAAGCAAGGGTAAGGGTAAGGGTAAGGGTAAGGGTAAGGGTAAAGGTAAGGGTAAGCCTAAGGGTAAAAGCAAGGATAAGGGTAAGGGTAAGGGTAAGGGTAAGGGTAAGGGTAAGGGTAAGGGTAAGGGTAAGGGTAAGGGTAAGGGTAAGGGTAAGGGTAAGCTTAAGGGTAAAAGCAAGGGTAAGGGTAAGGGTAAGGGTAAGGGTAAGGGTAAGGGTAAGGGTAAGGGTAAGGGTAAGGGTAAGGGTAAGGGTAAGGGTAAGGGTAAGGGTAAGGGTAAGGGTAAGCTTAAGGGTAAAAGCAAGGGTAAGGGTAAGGGTAAGGGTAAGGGTAAGGGTAAGGGTAAGGGTAAGGGTAAGCTTAAGGGTAAAAGCAAGGGTAAGGGTAAGGGTAAGGGTAAGGGTAAGGGTTAGGGTAAGGGTAAAGGTAAGGGTAAGCCTAAGGGTAAAAGCAAGGGTAAGGGTAAGGGTAAGGGTAGGGGTAAGGGTAAGCTTAAGGGTCAAAGCAAGGGTAAGGGTAAGGGTAAGGGTAAGGGTAAGGGTAAGGGTAAGCTTAAGGGTAAAAGCAAGGGTAAGGGTAAGGGTAAGTGTAAGGGTAAGGGTAAGGGTAAGGGTAAAGGTAAGGGTAAGCCTAAGGGTAAAAGCAAGGGTAAGGGTAAGGGTAAGGGTAAGGGTAAGGGTAAGGGTAAGGGTAAGGGTAAGGGTAAGCTTAAGGGTAAAAGCAAGGGTAAGGGTAAGGGTAAGGGTAAGGGTAAGGGTAAGGGTAAGGGTAAGGGTAAGGGTAAGCTTAAGGGTAAAAGCAAGGGTAAGGGTAAGGGTAAGGGTAAGGGTAAGGGTAAGGGTAAGGGTAAGGGTAAGGGTAAAGGTAAGGGTAAGGGTAAGGGTAAGGGTAAGGGTAAGGGTAAGGGTAAGGGTAAGGGTAAGCTTAAGGGTAAAAGCAAGGGTAAGGGTTAGGGTAAGGGTAAGGGTAAGGGTAAGGGTAAGGGTAAGGGTAAGCTTAAGGGTAAAAGCAAGGGTAAGGGTAAGGGTAAGGGTAAGGGTAAGGGTAAGGGTAAGGGTAAGGGTAAGGGTAAGGGTAAGGGTAAGGGTAAGGGTAAGGGTAAGGGTAAGCTTAAGGGTAAAAGCAAGGGTAAGGGTAAGGGTAAGGGTAAGGGTAAGGGTAAGGGTTAGGGTAAGGGTAAAGGTTAGGGTAAGCCTAAGGGTAAAGGCAAGGGTAAGGGTAAGGGTAAGGGTAAGGGTAAGGGTAAGGGTAAGGGTAAGGGTAAGTGTAAGGGTAAGCGTAAGGGTAAGCTTAAGGGTAAAAGCAAGGGTAAGGGTGAGGGTAAGGGTAAGGGTAAGCCTAAGGGTAAAAGCAAGGGTGAGGGTAAGGGTAAGGGTAAGGGTAAGGGTAAGCTTAAGGGTGAAAGCAAGGGTAAGGGTAAGGGTAAGGGTAAGGGTAAGGGTAAGGGTAAGCTTAAGGGTAAAAGCAAGGGTAAGGGTAAGGGTAAGGGTAAGGGTAAGGGTAAGGGTAAGGGTAAGGGTAATGGTAAAGGTAGGGGTAAGCCTAAGGGTAAAAGCAAGGGTAAGGGTAAGGGTAAGGGTTAGGGTAAGGGTAAGCTTAAGGGTAAAAGCAAGGGTAAGGGTAAGGGTAAGGGTAAGGGTAAGGGTAAGGGTAAGGGTAAGGGTAAGGGTAAGGGTAAGGGTAAGCTTAAGGGTAAAAGCAAGGGTAAGGGTAAGGGTAAGGGTAAGGGTAAGGGTAAGGGTAAGGGTAAGGGTAAGGGTAAGGGTAAGGGTAAGGGTAAGGGTAAGGGTAAGGGTAAGGGTAAGGGTGAGGGTAAGGGTAAGCTAAAGGGTAAAAGCAAGGGTAAGGGTTAGGGTAAGGGTAAGGGTAAGGGTAAGGGTAAGGGTAAGGGTAAGCTTAAGGGTAAAAGCAAGGGTAAGGGTAAGGGTAAGGGTAAGGGTAAGGGTAAGGGTAAGGGTAAGGGTAAGGGTAAGGGTAAGGGTAAGGGTAAGGGTAAGGGTAAGGGTAAGGGTAAGGGTAAGGGTAAAGGTAAGGGTGAGCCTAAGGGTAAAAGCAAGGGTAAGGGTAAGGGTAAGGGTAAGGGTAAGGGTAAGGGTAAGGGTAAGGGTAAGCTTAAGGGTATAAGCAAGGGTAAGGGTAAGGGTAAGGGTGAGGGTAAGGGTAAGGGTAAGGGTAAGGGTAAGGGTAAGCTTAAGGGTAAAAGCAAGGGTAAGGGTAAGGGTAAGGGTAAGGGTAAGGGTAAGGGTAAGGGTAAGCTTAAGGGTAAAAGCAAGGGTAAGGGTAAGGGTAAGAGTAAGGGTAAGGGTAAGGGTAAGGGTAAGGGTAAGGGTAAGGGTAAGGGTAAGGGTAAGGGTAAGGGTAAGGGTAAGGGTAAGGGTAAAGGTAAGGGTAAGCCTAAGGGTAAAAGCAAGGGTAAGGGTAAGGGTAAGGGTAAGGGTAAGGGTAAGGGTAAGGGTAAGGGTAAGGGTAAGGGTAAGGGTAAGGGTAAGGGTAAGGGTAAGGGTAAGGGTAAGTGTAAGGGTAAGCTTAAGGGTAAAAGCAAGGGTAAGGGTAAGGGTAAGGGTAAGCCTAAGGGTAAAAGCAAGGGTAAGGGTAAGGGTAAGGGTAAGGGTAAGGGTAAGCTTAAGGGTAAAAGCAAGGGTAAGGGTAAGGGTAAGGGTAAGGGTAAGGGTAAGGGTAAGCTTAAGGGTAAAAGCAAGGGTAAGGGTAAGGGTAAGGGTAAGGGTAAGGGTAAGGGTAAAGGTAAGGGTAAGCCTAAGGGTAAAAGCAAGGGTAAGGGTAAGGGTAAGGGTAAGGGTAAGGGTAAGGGTAAGGGTAAGGGTAAGGGTAAGGGTAAGGGTAAGGGTAAGGGTAAGGGTAAGGGTAAGGGTAAGGGTAAGGGTAAGCTTAAGGGTAAAAGCAAGGGTAAGGGTAAGGGTAAGGGTAAGGGTAAGGGTAAGGGTAAGCTTAAGGGTAAAAGCAAGGGTAAGGGTACCTTACCCTTACCCTTACCCTTACCCTTACCCTCACCCCTGCTTTTACCATTAAGCTTACCCTTACCCTTACCCTTACCCTTACCCTTACCCTTACCCTTGCTTTTACCCTTAAGCTTACCCTTACCCTTACCCTTACCCTTACCCTTACCCTTGCTTTTACCCTTAGGCTTACCCTCACCCTTACCCTTACCCTTACCCTTGCTTTTACCCTTAAGCTTACCCTTACCCTTACCCTTACCCTTACTCTTACCCTTACCCTTACCCTTACCCTTACCCTTACCCTTGCTTTTACCCTTAGGCTTACCCTTACCTTTACCCTTACCCTTACCCTTACCCTTACCCTTACCCTTACCCTTACCCTTACCCTTGCTTTTACCCTTAAGCTTACCCTTACCCTTACCCTTACCCTTACCCTTACCCTTACCCTTACCCTTACCCTTACCCTCACACTTACCCTCGCTTTTACCCTTAAGCTCACCCTCACCCTTACCCTTACCCTTACCCTTACCCTTACCCTTACCCTTACTCTTACCCTTACCCTTGCTTTTACCCTTAAGCTTACCCTTACCCTTACCCTTACCCTTACCCTTAAGCTTACCCTTACCCTTACCCTTACCCTTACCCTTACCCTTACCCTTACCCTTACCCTTTCCCTTGCTTTTACCCTTAAGCTTACCCTTACCCTTACCCTTACCCTTACCCTTACCCTTGCTTTTACCCTTAAGCTTACCCTTACCCTTACCCTTACCCTTACCCTTAAGCTTACCCTTACCCTTACCCTTACCCTTACCCTTACCCTTACCCTTACCCTTGCTTTTACCCTTAAGCTTACCCTTACCCTTACCCTTACCCTTACCCTTACCCTTACCCTTACCCTTACCCTTACCCTTACCCTTACCCTTACCCTTACCCTTACCCTTACCCTTACCCTTACCCTTACCCTTACCCTTACCCTTACCCTTACCCTTACCCTTGCTTTTACCCTTAGGCTTACCCTTACCTTTACCCTTACCATTACCCTTACCCTTACCCTTACCCTTACCCTTACCCTTACCCTTACCCTTACCCTTACCCTTACCCTTACCCTTACCCTTACCCTTACCCTTACCCTTACCCTTACCCTTACCCTTACCCTTACCCTTACCCTTACCCTTACCCTTACCCTTACCCTTACCCTTGCTTCTACCCTTAAGCTTACCCTTACCCTTACCCTTACCCTTACCCTTACCCTTACCCTTACCCTTGCTTTTACCCTTAAGCTTACCCTTACCCTTACTCTTACCCCTACCCTTACCCTTACCCTTACCCTTACCCTTACCCTTACCCTTACCCTTGCTTTTACCCTTAGGCTTACCCTCACCTTTACCCTTACCCTTACCCTTACCCTTACCCTTACCCTTACCCTTACCCTTGCTTTTACCCTTAAGCTTACCCTTACCCTTACCCTTACCCTTACCCTTAGCCTTACCCTTACCCTTGCTTTTACCCTAAAGCTTACCCTTACCCTTACCCTTACCCTTACCCTTACCCTTGCTTTTACCCTTAGGCTTACCCTTACCCTTACCCTTACCCTTTCCCTTAAGCTTACCCTTACCCTTACCCTTACCCTTACCCTTACCCTTACCCTTACCCTTACCCTTACCCTTACCCTTACCCTTACCCTTACCCTTGCTTTTACCCTTAAGCTTACCCTTACCCTTACCCTTACCCTTACCCTTACCCTTACCCTTACCCTTACCCTTACCCTTACCCTTACCCTTACCCTTACCCTTACCCTTACCCTTACCCTTACCCTTACCCTTATTTAGGGTAAGGGTAAGGGTAAGCTTAAGGGTAAAAGCAAGGGTAAGGGTAAGGGTAAGGGTAAGGGTAAGGGTAAGGGTAAGGGTAAGGGTAAGGGTAAGGGTAAGGGTAAGGCTAAGGGTAAGGGTAAGGGTAAGCTTAAGGGTAAAAGCAAGGGTAAGGGTAAGGGTAAGGGTAAGGGTAAGGGTAAGCTTAAGGGTAAGGGTAAGGGTAAGGGTAAGTTTAAGCTCAAGGGTAAAAGCAAGGGTAAGGTTAAGGGTAAGGGTAAGGGTAAGGGTAAGGGTAAGGGTAAGCTTAAGGGTAAGGGTAAGGGTAAGGGTAAGGGTAAGCTTAAGGGTAAAAGCAAGGGTAAGGGTAAGGGTAAGGGTAAAGGTAAGGGTAAGGGTAAGGGTAAGGGTAAGGGTAAGGGTAAGGGTAAGGGTAAGGGTAAGGGTAAGGGTAAGGGTAAGCTTAAGGGTAAGGGTAAGGGTGAGGGTAAGCTTAAGGGTAAAAGCAAGGGTAAGGGTAAGGGTAAGGGTAAGGGTAAGGGTAAGCTTAAGGGTAAAAGCAAGGGTAAGGGTAAGGGTAAGGGTAAGGGTAAGGGTAAGGGTAAGGGTAAGGGTAAGGGTAAGGGTAAGGGTAAGGGTAAGGGTAAGCTTAAGGGTAAAAGCAAGGGTAAGGGTAAGGGTAAGGGTAAGGGTAAGGGTTAGGGTAAGGGTAAGGGTAAGGGTAAGGGTAAGGGTAAGCTTAAGGGTAACAGCAAGGGTGAGGGTAAGGGTAAGGGTAAGGGTAAGGGTAAGGGTAAGGGTAAGGGTAAGGGTAAGGGTAAGGGTAAGCTTAAGGGTAAAAGCAAGGGTAAGGGTAAGGGTAAGGGTTAGGGTAAGGGTTAGGGTAAGGGTTAGGGTAAGGGTAAAGGTAAGGGTAAGCCTAAGGGTAAAAGCAAGTGTAAGGGTAAGGGTAAGGGTAAGGGTAAGGGTAAGGGTAAGGGTAAGGGTAAGGGTATGGGTAAGAGTAAGGGTAAGGGTAAGGGTAAGCTTAAGGGTAAAAGCAAGGGTAAGGGTAAGGGTAAGGGTAAGGGTAAGCCTAAGGGTAAAAGCAAGGGTAAGGGTAAGGTTAAGGGTAAGGGTAAGGGTAAGCTTAAGGGTAAAAGCAAGGGTAAGGGTAAGGGTAAGGGTAAGCTTAAGTGTAAAAGCAAGGGTAAGGGTTAGGGTGAGGGTAAGGGTAAGGGTAAGGGTAAGGGTAAAGGTAAGGGTAAGCCTAAGAGTAAAAGCAAGGGTAAGGGTAAGGGTAAGGGTAAGGGTAAGGGTAAGGGTAAGGGTAAGGGTAAGCTTAAGGGTAAAAGCAAGGGTAAGGATAAGGGTAAGGGTAAGGGTAAGGGTAAGGGTAAGGATAAGGGTAAGCTTAAGGGTAAAAGCAAGGGTAAGGGTAAGGGTAAGGGTAAGTGTAAGGGTAAGGGTAAGGGTAAGGGTAAGGGTAAGGGTAAGGGTAAGCTTAAGGGTAAAAGCAAGGGTAAGGGTTAGGGTAAGGGTAAGGGTAAGGGTAAGGGTAAGCTTAAGGGTAAAAGCAAGGGTAAGGGTAAGGGTAAGGGTAAGGGTAAGGGTAAGGGTAAGGGTAAAGGTAAGGGTAAGCCTAAGGGTAAAAGCAAGGGTAAGGGTAAGGGTAAGGGTAAGGGTAAGGGTAAGGGTAAGGGTAAGGGTAAGGGTAAGCTTAAGGGTATAAGCAAGGGTAAGGGTAAGGGTAAGGGTGAGGGTAAGGGTAAGGGTAAGGGTAAGGGTAAGGGTAAGCTTAAGGGTAAAAGCAAGGGTAAGGGTAAGGGTAAGGGTAAGGGTAAGGGTAAGGGTAAGGGTAAGGGTAAGGGTAAGCTTAAGGGTAAAAGCAAGGGTAAGGGTAAGGGTAAGGGTAAGGGTAAGGGTAAGGGTAAGGGTAAGGGTAAGGGTAAGGGTAAGGGTAAGGGTAAAGGTAAGGTTAAGCCTAAGGGTAAAAGCAAGGGTAAGGGTAAGGGTAAGGGTAAGGGTAAGGGTAAGGGTAAGGGTAAGGGTAAGGGTAAGGGTAAGGGTAAGGGTAAGGGTAAGGGTAAGCTTAAGGGTAAAAGCAAGGGTAAGGGTAAGGGTAAGGGTAAGGGTAAGGGTAAAAGCAAGGGTAAGGGTAAGGGTAAGGGTAAGGGTAAGGGTAAGGGTAAGGGTAAGCTTAAGGGTAAAAGCAAGGGTAAGGGTAAGGGTAAGGGAAAGCTTAAGGGTAAAAGCAAGGGTAAGGGTAAGGGTAAGGGTAAGGGTAAGGGTAAGGGTAAGGGTAAGGGTAAGGGTAAGGATAAGGGTAAGGGTAAGGGTAAAGGTAATGGTAAGCCTAAGGGTCAAAGCAAGGGTAAGGGTGAGGGTAAGGGTAAGGGTAAGGGTAAGGGTAAGGGTAAGGGTAAGGGTAAGCTTAAGGGTAAAAGCAAGGGTAAGGGTAAGGGTAAGGGTGAGGTTAAGGGTAAGGGTAAGGGTAAGGGTAAGGGTGAGGGTAAGGGTAAGGGTAAGCTTAAGGGTAAGGGTAAGGGTAAGCCTAAGGGTAAAAGCAAGGGTAAGTGTAAGGGTAAGGGTAAGGGTAAGGGTAAGCTCACCCTTACCCTTACCCTTACCCTCACCCTTACCCTTGCTTTTACCCTTAAGCTTACCCTTACCCTTACCCTTACCCTTACCCTTACCCTTACCCTTACCCTTATCCTTACCCTTATCCTTACCCTTGCTTTTACCCTTAAGCTTACCCTTACCCTTACCCTTACCCTTACCCTTACCCTTACCCTTACCCTTACCCTTACCCTTACCCTTACCCTTACCCTTACCCTTACCCTTACCCTTGCTTTTACTCTTAGGCTTACCCTTACCTTTACCCTTACCCTTACCCTTACCCTTACCCTCACCCTTACCCTTACCCTTGCTTTTACCCTTAAGCTTACCCTTACCCTTACCCTTACCCTTACCCTTACCCTTGCTTTTACCCTTAAGCTTACCCTTACCCTTACCCTTAACCTTACCCTTACCCTTGCTTTTACCCTTAGGCTTACCCTTACCCTTACCCTTACCCTTACCCTTGCTTTTACCCTTAAGCTTACCCTTACCCTTACCCTTACTCTTACCCTTACCCTTACCCTTACCCTTACCCTTACCCTTACCCTTACCCTTACCCTTACCCTTACCCTTACCCTTACCCTTGCTTTTACCCTTAGGCTTACCCTTACCTTTACCCTTACCTTAACCCTTACCCTTACCCTTACCCTTACCCTTACCCTTGCTTTTACCCTTAAGCTTACCCTTACCCTTACCCTTACCCTTACCCTTACCCTTACCCTTACCCTTACCCTTACCCTTACCCTTACCCTTGCTTTTACCCTTAAGCTCACCCTTACCCTTACCCTTACATTTACCCTTACCCTTACCCTTACCCTTGCTTTTACCCTTAAGCTTACCCTTAAGGGTAAGGGTAAGGGTAAGGGTAAGGGTAAGGGTAAGGGTAAGGGTAAGGGTAAGGGTAAGGGTAAGGGTAAGGGTAAGCTTAAGGGTAAAAGCAAGGGTAAGGGTAAGGGTAAGGGTAAGGGTAAGCCTAAGGGTAAAAGCAAGGGTAAGGGTAAGGGTAAGGGTAAGGGTAAGGGTAAGGGTAAGGGTAAGCTTAAGGGTAAAAGCAAGGGTAAGGGTAAGGGTAAGGGAAAGCTTAAGGGTAAAAGCAAGGGTAAGGGTAAGGGTAAGGGTAAGGGTAAGGGTAAGGGTAAGGGTAAGGGTAAGGGTAAGGGTTAGGATAAGGGTAAGGGTAAGGGTAAAGGTAATGGTAAGCCTAAGGGTCAAAGCAAGGGTAAGGGTGAGGGTAAGGGTAAGGGTAAGGGTAAGGGTAAGGGTAAGGGTAAGGGTAAGCTTAAGGGTAAAAGCAAGGGTAAGGGTAAGGGTAAGGGTGAGGGTAAGGGTAAGGGTAAGGGTAAGGGTAAGGGTGAGGG
Organism: Myrrha octodecimguttata; assembly: GCA_958510865.1. Lineage (NCBI taxonomy): Eukaryota > Metazoa > Arthropoda > Insecta > Coleoptera > Coccinellidae > Myrrha > Myrrha octodecimguttata. Next base: position 128,837 of record CAUEHS010001022.1, read on the forward strand.
TAAGGGTAAGGGTAAGCTTAAGGGTAAGGGTAAGGGTAAGCCTAAGGGTAAAAGCAAGGGTAAGTGTAAGGGTAAGGGTAAGGGTAAGGGTAAGCTCACCCTTACCCTTACCCTTACCCTTACCCTTACCCTTGCTTTTACCCTTAAGCTTACCCTTACCCTTACCCTTACCCTTACCCTTACCCTTACCCTTACCCTTACCCTTATCCTTACCCTTGCTTTTACCCTTAAGCTTACCCTTACCCTTACCCTTACCCTTACCCTTACCCTTACCCTTACCCTTACCCTTACCCTTACCCTTACCCTTACCCTTGCTTTTACTCTTAGGCTTACCCTTACCTTTACCCTTACCCTTACCCTTACCCTTACCCTCACCCTTACCCTTACCCTTGCTTTTACCCTTAAGCTTACCCTTACCCTTACCCTTACCCTTACCCTTACCCTTGCTTTTACCCTTAAGCTTACCCTTACCCTTACCCTTAACCTTACCCTTACCCTTGCTTTTACCCTTAGGCTTACCCTTACCCTTACCCTTACCCTTACCCTTGCTTTTACCCTTAAGCTTACCCTTACCCTTACCCTTACTCTTACCCTTACCCTTACCCTTACCCTTACCCTTACCCTTACCCTTACCCTTACCCTTACCCTTACCCTTACCCTTACCCTTACCCTTACCCTTGCTTTTACCCTTAGGCTTACCCTTACCTTTACCCTTACCTTAACCCTTAACCTTACCCTTACCCTTACCCTTACCCTTGCTTTTACCCTTAAGCTTACCCTTACCCTTACCCTTACCCTTACCCTTACCCTTACCCTTACCCTTACCCTTACCCTTACCCTTGCTTTTACCCTTAAGCTTACCCTTACCCTTACCCTTACATTTACCCTTACCCTTACCCTTACCCTTGCTTTTACCCTTAAGCTTACCCTTACCCTTACCCTTACCCTTACCCTTACCCTTACCCTTACCCTTACCCTTACCCTTACCCTTACCCTTACCCTTACCCTTACCCTTACCCTTACCCTTACCCTTGCTTTTACCCTTAGGCTTACCCTTACCTTTACCCTTACCCTTACCCTTACCCTTACCCTTGCTTTTACCCTTAAGCTTACCCTTACCCTTACCCTTACCCTTAAGCTTACCCTTACCCTTACCCTTACCCTTACCCTTACCCTTACCCTTACCCTTACCCTTACCCTTACCCTTACCCTTACCCTTACCCTTGCTTTTACCCTTAAGCTTACCCTTACCCTTACCCTTACCCTTACCCTTACCCTTGCTTTTACCCTAAAGCTTACCCTTACCCTTACCCTTACCCTTAAGCTTACCCTTACCCTTACCCTTACCCTTACCCTTACCCTTACCTTTACCCTTACCCTTACCCTTACCCTTACCCTTGCTTTTACCCTTAAGCTTACCCTTACCCTTACCCTTACCCTTACCCTTAAGCTTACCCTTACCCTTACCCTTACCCTTACCCTTACCCTTACCCTTACCCTTAACCTTACCTTTGCTTTTACCCTTAAGCTTACCCTTACCCTTACCCTTACCCTTAAGCTTACCCTTACCCTTACCCTTACCCTTACCCTTACCCTTGCTTTTACCCTTAAGCTTACCCTTACCCTTACCCTTACCCTTACCCTTAAGCTTACCCTTACCCTTACCCTTACCCTTACCCTTACCCTTACCCTTACCCTTACCCTTACCCTTTTCCTTGCTTTTACCCTTAAGCTTACCCTTACCCTTACCCTAAGTAAGGGTAAGGGTAAGGGTAAGGGTAAGGGTAAGGGTAAGGGTAAGGGTAAGGGTAAGGGTAAGGGTAAGGGTAAGGGTAAGGGTAAGCTTAAGGGTAAAAGCAAGGGTAAGGGTAAGGGTAAGGGTAAGGGTTAGGGTAAGGGTAAGGGTAAGGGTAAGGGTAAGGGTAAGGGTAAGCTTAAGGGTAAGGGTAAGGGTAAGGGTAAGGGTAAGCCTAAGGGTAAAAGCAAGGGTAAGGGTAAGGGTAAGGGTAAGGGTAAGGGTAAGCTTAAGGGTAAAAGCAAGGGTAAGGCTAAGGGTAAGGGTAAGGGTAAGGGTAAGGGTAAGCTTAAGGGTAAAAGCAAGGGTAAGGGTAAGGGTAAGGTTAAGGGTAAGGGTAAGGGTAAAGGTGAGGGTAAGCCTAAGGGTAAAAGCAAGGGTAAGGGTAAGGGTAAGGGTAAGGGTAAGGGTAAGGGTAGGGGTAAGAGTAAGGGTAAGGGTAAGCTTAAGGGTAAAAGCAAGGGTAAGGGTAAGGGTAAGGGTAAGGGAAAGGGTAAGGGTAAGCTTAAGGGTAAAAGCAAGGGTAAAGGTAAGGGTAAGGGTAAGGGTAAGGGTAAGGGTAAGGGTAAGGGTAAGGGTAAGGGTAAGGGTAAGGGTAAGGGTAAGGGTAAGGGTAAGGGTAAGCTTAAGGGTAAAAGCAAGGGTAAGGGTAAGGGTAAGGGTAAGGGTAAGGGTAAGGGTAAGGGTAATGGTAAGGGTAAAGGTAAGGGTAAGCCTAAGGGTAAAAGCAAGGGTAAGGGTAAGGGTAAGGGTAAGGGTAAGGGTAAGGGTAAGGGTAAGGGTAAGGGTAAGGGTAAGGGTAAGGGTAAGGGTAAGGGTAAGGGTAAGGGTAAGGGTAAGGGTAAGGGTAAGGGTAAGGGTAAGGGTAAGGGTAAGCTTAAGGGTAAAAGCAAGGGTAAGGGTAAGGGTAAGGGTAAGGGTAAGGGTAAGGGTAAGGGTAAGGGTAAGGGTAAGCTTAAGGGTAAAAGCAAGGGTAAGGGTAAGGGTAAGGTTAAGGGTAAGGGTAAGGGTAAAGGTGAGGGTAAGCCTAAGGGTAAAAGCAAGGGTAAGGGTAAGGGTAAGGGTAAGGGTAAGGGTAAGGGTAGGGGTAAGAGTAAGGGTAAGGGTAAGCTTAAGGGTAAAAGCAAGGGTAAGGGTAAGGGTAAGGGTAAGGGAAAGGGTAAGGGTAAGCTTAAGGGTAAAAGCAAGGGTAAAGGTAAGGGTAAGGGTAAGGGTAAGGGTAAGGGTAAGGGTAAGGGTAAGGGTAAGGGTAAGGGTAAGGGTAAGGGTAAGGGTAAGGGTAAGGGTAAGCTTAAGGGTAAAAGCAAGGGTAAGGGTAAGGGTAAGGGTAAGGGTAAGGGTAAGGGTAAGGGTAAGGGTAATGGTAAGGGTAAAGGTAAGGGTAAGCCTAAGGGTAAAAGCAAGGGTAAGGGTAAGGGTAAGGGTAAGGGTAAGGGTAAGGGTAAGGGTAAGGGTAAGGGTAAGGGTAAGGGTAAGGGTAAGGGTAAGGGTAAGGGTAAGGGTAAGGGTAAGGGTAAGGGTAAGGGTAAGCTTAAGGGTAAAAGCAAGGGTAAGGGTAAGGGTAAGGGTAAGGGTAAGGGTAAGGGTAAGGGTAAGCTTAAGGGTAAGGGTAAGGGTAAGGGTAAGGGTAAGCTTAAGGGTAAAAGCAAGGGTAAGGGTAAGGGTAAGGGTAAGGGTAAGGGTAAGCTTAAGGGTTAAAGCAAGGGTAAGGGTAAGGGTAAGGGTAAGGGTCAGGGTAAGGGTAAGGGTAAGCTTAAGGGTAAGGGTAAGGGTAAGGGTAAGGGTAAGGGTAAGCTTAAGGGTAAAAGCAAGGGTAAGGGTAAGAGTAAGGGTAAGGGTAAGGGTAAGGGTAAGGGTAAGGGTAAGGGTAAGGGTAAGGGTGAGCTTAAGGGTAAAAGCAAGGGTAAGGGTAAGGGTAAGGGTAAGGGTAAGGGTATGGGTAAGGGTAAGGGTAAGGGTAAGGGTAAGGGTAAGGGTAAGGGTAAGGGTAAGGGTAAGGGTAAGGGTAAGCTTAAGGGTAAAAGCAAGGGTAAGGGTAAGGGTAAGGGTAAGGGTAAGGGTAAGGGTAAGGGTAAGGGTAAGGGTAAGGGTAAGGGTAAGGGTAAGGGTAAGGGTAAAGGTAAGGGTAAGCCTAAGGGTAAAAGCAAGGGTAAGGGTAAGGGTAAGGGTAAGGGTAAGAGTAAGGGTAAGGGTAAGGGTAAGGGTAAGGGTAAGCTTAAGGGTAAAAGCAAGGGTAAGGGTAAGGGTAAGGGTAAGGGTAAGCCTAAGGGTAAAAGCAAGGGTAAGGGTAAGGGTAAGGGTAAGGGTAAGGGTAAGCTTAAGGGTAAAAGCAAGGGTAAGGGTAAGGGTAAGGGTAAGGGTAAGGGTAAGGGAAAGCTTAAGGGTAAAAGCAAGGGTGAGGGTAAGGGTAAGGGTAAGGGTAAGGGTAAGGGTAAGGGTAAGGGTAAGGGTAAGGGTAAGGGTAAGGGTAAGCTTAAGGGTAAAAGCAAGGGTAAGGGTAAGGGTAAGGGTAAGGTTAAGGGTAAGGGTAAGGGTAAGGGTAAGGGTAAGGGTAAGGGTAAGCTTAAGGGTAAAAGCAAGGGTAAGGGTAAGGGTAAGGGTAAGGGTAAGGGTAATGGTAAGGGTAAGCCTAAGGGTAAAAGCAAGGGTAAGGGTAAGGGTAAGGGTAAGGGTAAGGGTAAGGGTAAGGGTAAGGGTAAGGGTAAGGGTAAGGGTAAGGGTAAGGGTAAGGGTAAGGGTAAGGGTAAGGGTAAGGGTAAGGGTAAGGGTAAGGGTAAGGGTAAGGGTAAGGGTAAGGGTAAGGGTAAGGGTAAGGGTAAGGGTAAGGGTAAAGGTAAGCTTAAGGGTAAAAGCAAGGGTAAGGGTAAGGGTAAGGGTAAGGGTAAGCCTAAGGGTAAAAGCAAGGGTAAGGGTAAGGGTAAGGGTAAGGGTAAGGGTAAGCTTAAGGGTAAAAGCAAGGGTAAGGGTAAGGGTAAGGGTAAGGGTAAGGGTGAGGGTAAGGGTAAGCTTAAGGGTAAAAGCAAGGGTAAGGGTAAGGGTAAGGGTAAGGGTAAGGGTAAGGGTAAGGGTAAGGGTAAGGGTAAAGGTAAGGGTAAGCCTAAGGGTAAAAGCAAGGGTAAGGGTAAGGGTAAGGGTAAGGGTAAGGGTAAGGGTAAGGGTAAGGGTAAGGGTAAGGGTAAGGGTAAGGGTAAGCTTAAGGGTAAAAGCAAGGGTAAGGGTAAGGGTAAGGGTAAGGGTAAGGGTAAGGGTAAGGGTAAGGGTAAGGGTAAGGGTAAGGGTAAGGGTAAGGGTAAGGGTAAGGGTAAGGGTAAGGGTAAGGGTAAGGGTAAGGGAAAGCTTAAGGGTAAGGGTAAGGGTAAGCTTAAGGGTAAGAGTAAGGGTAAGGGTAAGCTTAAGGGTAAAAGCAAGGGTAAGGGTAAGGGTAAGGGTAAGGGTAAGCTTAAGGGTAAAAGCAAGGGTAAGGGTAAGGGTAAGGGTAAGGGTAAGGGTAAGGGTAAGGGTAAGGGTAAGCTTAAGGGTAAGGGTAAGGGTAAGGGTAAGGGTAAGCTTAAGGGTAAAAGCAAGGGTAAGGGTAAGGGTAAGGGTAAGGGTAAGGGTAAGGGTAAGCTTAAGGGTAAGGGTAAGGGTAAGGGTAAGGGTAAGGGTAAGGGTAAGCTTAAGGGTAAGGGTAAGGGTAAGGGTAAGGGTAAGCTTAAGGGTAAAAGCAAGGGTAAGGGTAAGGGTAAGGGTAAGGGTAAGGGTAAGGGTAAGGGTAAGGGTAAGGGTAAGGGTAAGGGTAAGGGTAAGGGTAAGGGTAAGGGTAAGGGTAAGGGTAAGGGTAAGGGTAAGGGTAAGGGTAAGCTTAAGGGTAAGGGTAAGGGTAAGGGTAAGCTTAAGGGTAAAAGCAAGGGTAAGGGTAAGGGTAAGGGTAAGGGTAAGGGTAAGCTTAAGGGTAAAAGCAAGGGTAAGGGTAAGGGTAAGGGTAAGGGTAAGGGTAAGGGTAAGGGTAAGGGTAAGGGTAAGGGTAAGGGTAAGGGTAAGGGTAAGGGTAAGGGTAAGGGTAAGCTTAAGGGTAAGGGTAAGGGTAAGCTCAAGGGTAAAAGCAAGGGTAAGGGTAAGGGTAAGGGTAAGGGTAAGGGTAAAGGTAAGGGTAAGCCTAAGGGTAAAAGCAAGGGTAAGGGTAAGGGTAAGGGTAAGGGTAAGGGTAAGGGTAAGGGTAAGGGTAAGGGTAAGGGTAAGGGTAAGGGTAAGGGTAAGGGTAAGCTTAAGGGTAAAAGCAAGGGTAAGGGTAAGGGTAAGGGAAAGGGTAAGGGTAAGGGTAAGGGTAAGGGTAAGGGTAAGGGTAAGGGTAAGGGTAAGCTTAAGGGTAAAAGCAAGGGTAAGGGTAAGGTTAAGGGTAAGGGTAAGGGTAAGGGTAAGGGTAAGGGTAAGGGTAAGGGTAAGGGTAAGCTTAAGGGTAAAAGCAAGGGTAAGGGTAAGGGTAAGGGTAAGGGTAAGGGTTAGGGAAAGGGTAAATGTAAGGGTAAGCCTAAGGGTAAAAGCAAGGGTAAGGGTAGGGTAAGGGTAAGGGTAAGGGTAAGGGTAAGGGTAAGGGTAAGCTTAAGGGTAAAAGCAAGGGTAAGGGTAAGGGTAAGGGTAAGGGTAAGCCTAAGGGTAAAAGCAAGGGTAAGGGTAAGGTTGAGGGTAAGGGTAAGGGTAAGCTTAAGGGTAAAAGCAAGGGCAAGGGTAAGGGTAAGGGTAAGGGTAAGGGTAAGCTTAAGGGTAAAAGCAAGGGTAAGGGTAAGGGTGAGGGTAAGGGTAAGGGTAAGGGTAAGGGTGAGGGTAAAGGTAAGGGTAAGCCTATGAGTAAAAGCAAGGGTAAGGGTAAGGGTAAGGGTAAGGGTAAGGGTAAGCTTAAGGGTAAAAGCAAGGGTAAGGGTAAGGGTAAGGGTAAGGGTAAGCCTAAGGGTAAAAGCAAGGGTAAGGGTAAGGTTAAGGGTAAGGGTAAGGGTAAGCTTATGGGTAAAAGCAAGGGTGAGGGTAAGGGTAAGGGTAAGGGTAAGCCTAAGGGTAAAAGCAAGGGTAAGGGTAAGGTTAAGGGTAAGGGTAAGGGTAAGCTTAAGGGTAAAAGCAAGGGTAAGGGTAAGGGTAAGGGTAAGGGTAAGGGTAAGCTTAAGGGTAAAAGCAAGGGTAAGGGTAAGTGTGAGGGTAAGGGTAAGGGTAAGGGTAAGGGTAAGGTAAAGGTAAGGGTAAGCCTAAGAGTAAAAGCACGGGTAAGGGTAAGGGTAAGGGTAAGGGTAAGGGTAAGGGTAAGGGTAAGGGTAAGCTTAAGGGTAAAAGCAAGGGTAAGGATAAGGGTAAGGGTAAGGGTAAGGGTAAGGGTAAGGGAAAGGGTAAGGGTAAGCTTAAGGGTAAAAGCAAGGGTAAGGGTAAGGGTAAGGGAAAGGGTAAGGGTAAGGGAAAGGGTAAGGGTAAGGGTAAGGGTAAGCTTAAGGGTAAAAGCAAGGGTAAGGGTTAGGGTAAGGGTAAGGGTAAGGGTAAGGGTAAGGGTAAGGGTAAGCTTAAGGGTAAAAGCAAGGGTAAGGGTAAGGGTAAGGGTAAGGGTAAGGGTAAGGGTAAGGGTAAGGGTAAAGGTAAGGGTAAGCCTAAGGGTAAAAGCAAGGGTAAGGGTAAGGGTAAGGGTAAGGGTAAGGGTAAGGGTAAGGGTAAGGGTAAGGGTAAGGGTAAGGGTAAGGGTAAGGGTAAGGGTAAGCTTAAGGGTATAAGCAAGGGTAAGGGTAAGGGTAAGGGTAATGGTGAGGGTAAGGGTAAGGGTAAGGGTAAGTGTAAGCTTAAGGGTAAAAGCAAGGGTAAGGGTAAGGGTAAGGGTAAGGGTAAGGGTAAGGGTAAGGGTAAGGGTAAGCTTAAGGGTAAAAGCAAGGGTAAGGGTAAGGGTAAGGGTAAGGGTAAGGGTAAGGGTAAGGGTAAGGGTAAGGGTAAAGGTAAGGTTAAGCCTAAGGGTAAAAGCAAGGGTAAGGGTAAGGGTAAGGGTAAGGGTAAGGGTAAGGGTAAGGGTAAGGGTAAGGGTAAGGGTAAGGGTAAGGGTAAGGGTAAGGGTAAGGGTAAGGGTAAGGGTAAGGGTAAGGGTAAGGGTAAGGGTAAGGGTAAGGGTAAGGGTAAGGTTAAGGGTAAGCTTAAGGGTAAAAGCAAGGGTAAGGGTAAGGGTAAGGGTAAGGGTAAGCCTAAGGGTAAAAGCAAGGGTAAGGGTAAGGGTAAGGGTAAGGGTAAGGGTAAGCTTAAGGGTAAAAGCAAGGGTAAGGGTAAGGGTAAGGGTAAGGGTAAGCTTAAGGGTAAAAGCAAGGGTAAGGGTAAGGGTAAGGGTAAGGGTAAGGGTAAGGGTAAGGGTAAGGGTAAGCTTAAGGGTAAGGGTAAGGGTAAGGGTAAGGGTAAGCTTAAGGGTAAAAGCAAGGGTAAGGGTAAGGGTAAGGGTAAGGGTAAGGGTAAGGGTAAGCTTAAGGGTAAGGGTAAGGGTAAGGGTAAGGGTAAGGGTAAGGGTAAGCTTAAGGGTAAGGGTAAGGGTAAGGGTAAGGGTAAGCTTAAGGGTAAAAGCAAGGGTAAGGGTAAGGGTAAGGGTAAGGGTAAGGGTAAGGGTAAGGGTAAGGGTAAGGGTATGGGTAAGGGTAAGGGTAAGGGTAAGGGTAAGGGTAAGGGTAAGGGTAAGGGTAAGGGTAAGCTTAAGGGTAAGGGTAAGGGTAAGGGTAAGCTTAAGGGTAAAAGCAAGGGTAAGGGTAAGGGTAAGGGTAAGGGTAAGGGTAAGCTTAAGGGTAAAAGCAAGGGTAAGGGTAAGGGTAAGGGTAAGGGTAAGGGTAAGGGTAAGGGTAAGGGTAAGGGTAAGGGTAAGGGTAAGGGTAAGGGTAAGGGTAAGGGTAAAGGGTAAGCTTAAGGGTAAGGGTAAGGGTAAGGGTAAGCTTAAGGGTAAAAGCAAGGGTAAGGGTAAGGGTAAGGGTAAGGGTAAGGGTAAGCTTAAGGGTAAAAGCAAGGGTAAGGGTAAGGTTAAGGGTAAGGGTAAGGGTAAGGGTAAGGGTAAGGGTAAGTGTAAGGGTAAGGGTAAGCTTAAGGGTAAAAGCAAGGGTAAGGGTAAGGGTAAGGGTAAGGGTAAGGGTTAGGGAAAGGGTAAATGTAAGGGTAAGCCTAAGGGTAAAAGCAAGGGTAAGGGTAAGGGTAAGGGTAAGGGTAAGGGTAAGGGTAAGGGTAAGGGTAAGCTTAAGGGTAAAAGCAAGGGTAAGGGTAAGGGTAAGGGTAAGGGTAAGCCTAAGGGTAAAAGCAAGGGTAAGGGTAAGGTTGAGGGTAAGTGTAAGGGTAAGCTTAAGGGTAAAAGCAAGGGTAAGGGTAAGGGTAAGGGTAAGGGTAAGGGTAAGCTTAAGGGTAAAAGCAAGGGTAAGGGTAAGGGTGAGGGTAAGGGTAAGGGTATGGGTAAGGGTAAGGGTAAAGGTAAGGGTAAGCCTAAGAGTAAAAGCAAGGGTAAGGGTAAGGGTAAGGGTAAGGGTAAGGGTAAGCTTAAGGGTAAAAGCAAGGGTAAGGGTAAGGGTAAGGGTAAGGGTAAGCCTAAGGGTAAAAGCAAGGGTAAGGGTAAGGTTAAGGGTAAGGGTAAGGGTAAGCTTATGGGTAAAAGCAAGGGTGAGGGTAAGGGTAAGGGTAAGGGTAAGCCTAAGGGTAAAAGCAAGGGTAAGGGTAAGGTTAAGGGTAAGGGTAAGGGTAAGCTTAAGGGTAAAAGCAAGGGTAAGGGTAAGGGTAAGGGTAAGGGTAAGGGTAAGCTTAAGGGTAAAAGCAAGGGTAAGGGTAAGGGTGAGGGTAAGGGTAAGGGTAAGGGTAAGGGTAAAGGTAAGGGTAAGCCTAAGAGTAAAAGCAAGGGTAAGGGTAAGGGTAAGGGTAAGGGTAAGGGTAAGGGTAAGGGTAAGGGTAAGGGTAAGGGTAAGGGTAAGCTTAAGGGTAAAAGCAAGGGTAAGGATAAGGGTAAGGGTAAGGGTAAGGGTAAGGGTAAGGGAAAGGGTAAGGGTAAGCTTAAGGGTAAAAGCAAGGGTAAGGGTAAGGGTAAGGGTAAGGGTAAGGGTAAGGGAAAGGGTAAGGGTAAGGGTAAGGGTAAGCTTAAGGGTAAAAGCAAGGGTAAGGGTTAGGGTAAGGGTAAGGGTAAGGGTAAGGGTAAGGGTAAGCTTAAGGGTAAAAGCAAGGGTAAGGGTAAGGGTAAGGGTAAGGGTAAGGGTAAGGGTAAGGGTAAAGGTAAGGGTAAGCCTAAGGGTAAAAGCAAGGGTAAGGGTAAGGGTAAGGGTAAGGGTAAGGGTAAGGGTAAGGGTAAGGGTAAGGGTAAGGGTAAGGGTAAGGGTAAGGGTAAGCTTAAGGGTATAAGCAAGGGTAAGGGTAAGGGTAAGGGTGAGGGTAAGGGTAAGGGTAAGGGTAAGGGTAAGCTTAAGGGTAAAAGCAAGGGTAAGGGTAAGGGTAAGGGTAAGGGTAAGGGTAAGGGTAAGGGTAAGGGTAAGGGTAAGGGTAAGGGTAAGCTTAAGGGTAAAAGCAAGGGTAAGGGTAAGGGTAAGGGTAAGGGTAAGGGTAAGGGTAAAGGTAAGGTTAAGCCTAAGGGTAAAAGCAAGGGTAAGGGTAAGGGTAAGGGTTAGGGTAAGGGTAAGGGTAAGGGTAAGGGTAAGGGTAAGGGTAAGGGTAAGGGTAAGGGTAAGGGTAAGGGTAAGGGTAAGGGTAAGGGTAAGGGTAAGGGTAAGGGTAAGGGTAAGGGTAAGGGTAAGGGTAAGGTTAAGGGTAAGCTTAAGGGTAAAAGCAAGGGTAAGTGTAAGGGTAAGGGTAAGGGTAAGCCTAAGGGTAAAAGCAAGGGTAAGGGTAAGGGTAAGGGTAAGCTTAAGGGTAAAAGCAAGGGTAAGGGTGAGGGTAAGGGTAAGGGTAAGGGTAAGGGTAAGGGTAAGCTTAAGGGTAAAAGCAAGGGTAAGGGTAAGGGTAAGGGTAAGGGTAAGGGTAAGGGTAAGGGTAAGCTTAAGGGTAAAAGCAAGGGTAAGGGTAAGGGGTAAGGGTAAGGGTAAGCCTAAGGGTAAAAGCAAGGGTAAGGGTAAGGGTAAGGGTAAGGGTAAGGGTAAGCTTAAGGGTAAAAGCAAGGTTAAGGGTAAGGGTAAGGGTAAGGGTAAGGGTTAGGGTAAGCTTAAGGCTAAAAGCAAGGGTAAGGGTAAGGGTAAGGGTAAGGGTAAGGGTAAGGGTAAGGGTAAGGGTAAGGGTAAAGGTAAGGGTAAGCCTAAGGGTAAAAGCAAGGGTAAGGGTAAGGGTAAGGGTAAGGGTAAGGGTAAGGGTAAGGGTAAGGGTAAGGGTAAGGGTAAGCTTAAGGGTAAAAGCAAGGGTAAGGGTAAGGGTAAGGGTAAGGGTAAGGGTAAGGGTAAGGGTAAGGGTAAGGGTAAGGGTAAGGGTAACCCTTACCCTTACCCTTACCCTTACCCTTACCCTTACCCTTACCCTTACCCTTGCTTTTACCCTCAAGCTTACCCTTACCCTTACCCTTACCCTTACCCTTACCCTTACCCTTACCCTTACCCTTGCTTTTACCCTTAAGCTTACCCTTACCCTTACCCTTACCCTTACCCTTAAGCTTACCCTTACCCTTACCCTTACCCTTACCCTTACCCTTACCCTTACCCTTACCCTTACCCTTACCCTTGCTTTTACCCTTAAGCTTACCCTTACCCTTACCCTTACCCTTACCTTTACCCTTGCTTTTACCCTTAAGCTTACCCTTACCCTTACCCTTACCCTTACCCTTAAGCTTACCCTTACCCTTACCCTTACCCTTACCCTTACCCTTACCCTTACCCTTACCCTTACCCTTGCTTTTACCCTTAAGCTCACCCTTACCCTTACCCTTACCCTTACCCTTACCCTTACCCTTACCCTTACCCTTACCCTTGCTTTTACCCTTAGGCTTACCCTTACCTTCACCCTTACCCTTACCCTTACCCTTGCTTTTACCCTTAAGCTTACCCTTACCCTTACCCTTACCCTTACCCTTACCCTTACCCTTACCCTTACCCTTACCCTTACCCTTGCTTTTACCCTTACCCTTACCCTTACCCTTACCCTTACCCTTACCCTTACCCTTACCCTTACCCTTACCCTTACCCTTACCCTTGCTTTTACCCTTAAGCTTACCCTTACCCTTACCCTTACCCTTACCCTTACCCTTACCCTTACCCTTACCCCTACCCTTGCTTTTACCCTTAAGCTTAACCTTACCCTTACCCTTACCCTTACCCTTACCCTTACCCTTACCCTTGCTTTTACCCTTAAGCTTACCCTTACCCTTACCCTTACCCTTACCCTTACCCTTACCCTTACCCTTACCCTTACCCTTACCCTTACCCTTGCTTTTACCCTTAAGCTTACCCTTACCCTTACCCTTACCCTCACCCTTACCCTTGCTTTTACCCTTAGGCTTACCCTTACCCTTACCCTTACCCTTACCCTTACCCTTACCCTTACCTTTACCCTTACCCTTGCTTTTACCCTTAAGCTTACCCTTACCCTTACCCTTACCCTTACCCTCACCCTTACCCTTGCTTTTACCCTTAAGCTTACCCTTACCCTTACCCTTACCCTTACCCTTACCCTTACCCTTACCCTTACCCTAACCCTTGCTTTTACTCTTAAGCTTACCCTTACCCTTACCCTTACCCTTACCCTTAAGCTTACCCTTACCCTTACCCTTACCCTTACCCTTACCCTTACCCTTACCCTTACCCTTACCCTTGCTTTTACCCTTAAGCTTACCCTTACCCTTACCCTTACCCTTACCCTTACCCCTACCCTTGCTTTTACCCTTAAGCTTACCCTTACCCTTACCCTTACCCTTAAGCTTACCCTTACCCTTACCCTTACCCTTACCCTTACCCTTACCCTTACCCTTACCCTTACCCTTACCCTTGCTTTTACCCTTAAGCTTACCCTTACCCTTACCCTTACCCTTACCCTTACCCTTACCCTTACCCTTAACCTTACCCTTACCCTTACCCTTACCCTTGCTTTTACCCTTAGGCTTACCCTTACATTTACCCTTATCCTTACCCTTACCCTTACCCTTACCCTTACCCTTACCCTTACCCTTACCCTTGCTTTTACCCTTAAGCTTACCCTTACCCTTACCCTCACCCTTACCCTTACCCTTACCCTTACCCTTACCCTTACCCTTACCCTTACCCTTACCCTTACCCTTACCCTTACCCTTACCCTTGCTTTTACCCTTAAGCTTACCCTATCCCTTACCCTTACCCTTACCCTTACCCTTACCCCTACCCTTGCTTTTACCCTTAAGCTAAACCTTACCCTTACCCTTACCCTTACCCTTACCCTTACCCTTACCCTTGCTTTTACCCTTAAGCTTACCCTTACCCTTACCCTTACCCTTACCCTTACCCTTACCCTTACCCTTGCTTTTACCCTTAAGCTTACCCTTACCCTTACCCTTACCCTTACCCTTACCCTTGCTTTTACCCTTAGGCTCACCCTTACCCTTACCCTTACCCTTACCCTTGCTTTTACCCTTAAGCTTACCCTTACACTTACCCTTACCCTTACCCTTACCCTTACCCTTGCTTTTACCCTTAAGCTTACCCTTACCCTTACCCTTACCCTTACCCTTACCCTTGCTTTTACCCTTAGGCTCACCCTTACCCTTACCCTTACCCTTACCCTTGCTTTTACCCTTAAGCTTACCCTTACCCTTACCCTTACCCTTAAGCTTACCCTTAAGGGTAAGGGTAAGGGTAAGGGTAAGCTTAAGGGTAAAAGCAAGGGTAAGGGTAAGAGTAAGGGTAAGGGTAAGGGTAAGGGTAAGGGTAAGGGTAAGGGTAAGGGTGAGCTTAAGGGTAAAAGCAAGGGTAAGGGTAAGGGTAAGGGTAAGGGTAAGGGTAAGGGTAAGGGTAGGGGTAAGAGTAAGGGTAAGGGTAAGCTTAAGGGTAAAAGCAAGGGTAAGGGTAAGGGTAAGGGTAAGGGTAAGGGTAAGGGTAAGCTTAAGGGTAAAAGCAAGGGTAAGGGTAAGGGTAAGGGTAAGGGTAAGGGTAAGGGTAATGGTAAGGGTAAAGGTGAGGGTAAGCCTAAGGGTAAAAGCAAGGGTAAGGGTAAGGGTAAGGGTAAGGGTAGGGGTAAGGGTAAGGGTAAGGGTAAGGGTAAGGGTAAGGGTAAGGGTAAGGGTAAGCTTAAGGGTAAAAGCAAGGGTAAGGGTAAGGGTAAGGGTAAGGGTAAGGGTAAGGGTAAGCGTAAGCTTAAGGGTAAGGGTAAGGGTAAGGGTAAGGGTAAGCTTAAGGGTAAAAGCAAGGGTGAGGGTAAGGGTAAGGGTGAGGGTAAGGGTAAGCTTAAGGGTAAAAGCAAGGGTAAGGGTAAGGATAAGGGTAAGGGTAAGGGTAAGTGTAAGGGTAAGCTTAAGGGTAAGGGTAAGGGTAAGGGTAAGCTTAAGGGTAAAAGCAAGGGTAAGGGTAAGAGTAAGGGTAAGGGTAAGGGTAAGGGTAAGGGTAAGGGTAAGGGTAAGGGTAAGGGTAAGGGTAAGGGTGAGCTTAAGGGTAAAAGCAAGGGTAAGGGTAAGGGTAAGGGTAAGGGTAAGGGTAAGGGTAAGGGTAAGGGTAAGGGTAAGCTTAAGGGTAAAAGCAAGGGTAAGGGTAAGGGTAAGGGTAAGGGTAAGGGTAAGGGTGAGGGTAAGGGTAAGGGTAAGGGTAAAGGTAAGGGTAAGCCTAAGGGTAAAAGCAAGGGTAAGGGTAAGGGTAAGGGTAAGGGTAAGAGTACCCTTGCTTTTACCCTTAAGCTTACCCTTACCCTTACCCTTACCCTTACCCTTACCCTTACCCTTACCCTTACCCTTACCCTTACCCTTACCCTTGCTTTTACCCTTAAGCTTACCCTTACCCTTACCCTTACCCTCACCCTTACCCTTGCTTTTACCCTTAGGCTTATCCTTACCCTTACCCTTACCCTTACCCTTACCCTTACCCTTACCTTTACCCTTACCCTTGCTTTTACCCTTAAGCTTACCCTTACCCTTACCCTTACCCTTACCCTCACCCTTACCCTTGCTTTTACCCTTAAGCTTACCCTTACCCTTACCCTTACCCTTACCCTTACCCTTACCCTTACCCTTACCCTAACCCTTGCTTTTACTCTTAAGCTTACCCTTACCCTTACCCTTACCCTTACCCTTAAGCTTACCCTTACCCTTACCCTTACCCTTACCCTTACCCTTACCCTTACCCTTACCCTTACCCTTGCTTTTACCCTTAAGCTTACCCTTACCCTTACCCTTACCCTTACC
The DNA here is from genome assembly GCA_958510865.1 of Myrrha octodecimguttata. NCBI lineage: Eukaryota > Metazoa > Arthropoda > Insecta > Coleoptera > Coccinellidae > Myrrha > Myrrha octodecimguttata. The sequence goes on from CAUEHS010001022.1 coordinate 143,905, forward strand.
CTTACCCCTACCCTTGCTTTTACCCTTAAGCTTACCCTTACCCTTACCCTTACCCTTAAGCTTACCCTTACCCTTACCCTTACCCTTACCCTTACCCTTACCCTTACCCTTACCCTTACCCTTACCCTTGCTTTTACCCTTAAGCTTACCCTTACCCTTACCCTTACCCTTACCCTTACCCTTACCCTTACCCTTAACCTTACCCTTACCCTTACCCTTACCCTTGCTTTTACCCTTAGGCTTACCCTTACATTTACCCTTATCCTTACCCTTACCCTTACCCTTACCCTTACCCTTACCCTTACCCTTACCCTTGCTTTTACCCTTAAGCTTACCCTTACCCTTACCCTCACCCTTACCCTTACCCTTACCCTTACCCTTACCCTTACCCTTACCCTTACCCTTACCCTTACCCTTACCCTTACCCTTACCCTTACCCTTGCTTTTACCCTTAAGCTTACCCTATCCCTTACCCTTACCCTTACCCTTAGCCTTACCCCTACCCTTGCTTTTACCCTTAAGCTAAACCTTACCCTTACCCTTACCCTTACCCTTACCCTTACCCTTACCCTTGCTTTTACCCTTAAGCTTACCCTTACCCTTACCCTTACCCTTACCCTTACCCTTACCCTTACCCTTGCTTTTACCCTTAAGCTTACCCTTACCCTTACCCTTACCCTTACCCTTACCCTTGCTTTTACCCTTAGGCTCACCCTTACCCTTACCCTTACCCTTACCCTTGCTTTTACCCTTAAGCTTACCCTTACACTTACCCTTACCCTTACCCTTACCCTTACCCTTGCTTTTACCCTTAAGCTTACCCTTACCCTTACCCTTACCCTTACCCTTACCCTTGCTTTTACCCTTAGGCTCACCCTTACCCTTACCCTTACCCTTACCCTTGCTTTTACCCTTAAGCTTACCCTTACCCTTACCCTTACCCTTAAGCTTACCCTTAAGGGTAAGGGTAAGGGTAAGGGTAAGCTTAAGGGTAAAAGCAAGGGTAAGGGTAAGAGTAAGGGTAAGGGTAAGGGTAAGGGTAAGGGTAAGGGTAAGGGTAAGGGTGAGCTTAAGGGTAAAAGCAAGGGTAAGGGTAAGGGTAAGGGTAAGGGTAAGGGTAAGGGTAAGGGTAGGGGTAAGAGTAAGGGTAAGGGTAAGCTTAAGGGTAAAAGCAAGGGTAAGGGTAAGGGTAAGGGTAAGGGTAAGGGTAAGGGTAAGCTTAAGGGTAAAAGCAAGGGTAAGGGTAAGGGTAAGGGTAAGGGTAAGGGTAAGGGTAAGCTTAAGGGTAAAAGCAAGGGTAAGGGTAAGGGTAAGGGTAAGGGTAAGCTTAAGGGTAAAAGCAAGGGAAAGGGTAAGGGTAAGGGTAAGGGTAAGGGTAAGGGTAAGGGTAAGGGTAAGGGTAAGGGTAAGCTTAAGGGTAAGGGTAAGGGTAAGGGTAAGCTTAAGGGTAAAAGCAAGGGTAAGGGTAAGGGTAAGGGTAAGGGTAAGGGTAAAGGTAAGGGTAAGCCTAAGGGTAAAAGCAAGGGTAAGGGTAAGGGTAAGGGTAAGGGTAAGGGTAAGGGTAAGGGTAAGGGTAAGGGTAAGGGTAAGGGTAAGGGAAAGGGTAAGGGTAAGGGTAAGGGTAAGGGTAAGGGTAAGCTTAAGGGTAAAAGCAAGGGTAAGGGTAAGGGTAAGGGTAACGGTAAGGGTAAGGGTAAGGGTAAGGGTAAGGGTAAGGGTAAGGGTAAGGGTAAGCTTAAGGGTAAAAGCAAGGGTAAGGGTAAGGTTAAGGGTAAGGGTAAGGGTAAGGGTAAGGGTAAGGGTAAGGGTAAGGGTAAGGGTAAGGGTAAGCTTAAGGGTAAAAGCAAGGGTAAGGGTGAGGGTAAGGGTAAGGGTAAGGGTAAGGGTAAGGGTAAGGGTTAGGGTAAGGGTAAAGGTAAGGGTAAGCCTAAGGGTAAAAGCAAGGGTAAGGGTAAGGGTAAGGGTAAGGGTAAGGGTAAGGGTAAGGGTAAGGGTAAGGGTAAGGGTAAGGGTAAGGGTAAGGGTAAGGGTAAGAGTAAGGGTAAGGGTAAGGGTAAGCTTAAGGGTAAAAGCAAGGGTAAGGGTAAGGGTAAGGGTAAGGGTAAGCCTAAGGGTAAAAGCAAGGGTAAGGGTAAGGTTAAGGGTAAGGGTAAGGGTAAGCTTAAGGGTAAAAGCAAGGGTAAGGGTAAGGGTAAGGGTAAGGGTAAGGGTAAGCTTAAGGGTAAAAGCAAGGGTAAGGGTAAGGGTGAGGGTAAGGGTAAGGGTAAGGGTAAGGGTAAAGGTAAGGGTAAGCCTAAGAGTAAAAGCAAGGGTAAGGGTAAGGGTAAGGGTAAGGGTAAGGGTAAGGGTAAGGGTAAGGGTAAGGGTAAGGGTAAGCTTAAGGGTAAAAGCAAGGGTAAGGGTTAGGGTAAGGGTAAGGGTAAGGGTAAGGGTAAGGGTAAGGGTAAGGGTAAGGGTAAGGGTAAGGGTAAGCTTAAGGGTAAAAGCAAGGGTAAGGGTAAGGGTAAGGGTAAGGGTAAGGGTAAGGGTAAGGGTAAAGGTAAGGGTAAGCCTAAGGGTAAAAGCAAGGGTAAGGGTAAGGGTAAGGGTAAGGGTAAGGGTAAGGGTAAGGGTAAGGGTAAGGGTAAGGGTAAGGGTAAGGGTAAGGGTAAGCTTAAGGGTAAAAGCAAGGGTAAGGGTTAGGGTAAGGGTAAGGGTAAGGGTAAGGGTAAGGGTAAGGGTAAGCTTAAGGGTAAAAGCAAGGGTAAGGGTAAGGGTAAGGGTAAGGGTAAGGGTAAGGGTAAGGGTAAAGGTAAGGGTAAGCCTAAGGGTAAAAGCAAGGGTAAGGGTAAGGGTAAGGGTAAGGGTAAGGGTAAGGGTAAGGGTAAGGGTAAGGGTAAGGGTAAGGGTAAGGGTAAGGGTAAGGGTAAGGGTAAGGGTAGGCTTAAGGGTATAAGCAAGGGTAAGGGTAAGGGTAAGGGTGAGGGTAAGGGTAAGGGTAAGGGTAAGGGTAAGCTTAAGGGTAAAAGCAAGGGTAAGGGTAAGGGTAAGGGTAAGGGTAAGGGTAAGGGTAAGGGTAAGGGTAAGGGTAAGGGTAAGGGTAAGCTTAAGGGTAAAAGCAAGGGTAAGGGTAAGGGTAAGGGTAAGGGTAAGGGTAAGGGTAAGGGTAAGGGTAAGGGTAAGGGTAAGGGTAAGGGTAAAGGTAAGGTTAAGCCTAAGGGTAAAAGCAAGGGTAAGGGTAAGGGTAAGGGTAAGGGTAAGGGTAAGGGTAAGGGTAAGGGTAAGGGTAAGGGTAAGGGTAAGGGTAAGGGTAAGGGTAAGCTTAAGGGTAAAAGCAAGGGTAAGGGTAAGGGTAAGGGTAAGGGTAAGCCTAAGGGTAAAAGCAAGGGTAAGGGTAAGGGTAAGGGTAAGGGTAAGCTTAAGGGTAAAAGCAAGGGTGAGGGTGAGGGTAAGGGTAAGGGTAAGGGTAAGGGTAAGGGTAAGCTTAAGGGTAAAAGCAAGGGTAAGTGTAAGGGTAAGGGTAAGGGTAAGGGTAAGGGTAAGGGTAAGGGTAAGGGTAAGGGTAAGGGTAAGGGTAAGCCTAAGGGTCAAAGCAAGGGTAAAGGTAAGGGTAAGGGTAAGGGTAAGGGTAAGGGTAAGGGTAAGCTTAAGGGTAAAAGCAAGGGTAAGGGTAAGGGTAAGGGTAAGGGTAAGGGTAAGGGTAAGGGTAAGGGTAAGGGTAAGGGTAAGGGTAAGGGTAAGCTTAAGGGTAAGGGTAAGGGTAAGGGTAAGGGTAAGCCTAAGGGTAAAAGCAAGGGTAAGTGTAAGGGTAAGGGTAAGGGTAAGGGTAAGCTTAAGGGTAAAAGCAAGGGTAAGGGTAAGGGTAAGGGTAAGGGTAAGGGTAAGGGTAAGGGTTAGGGTAAAGGTAAGGGTAAGGGTAAGCTTAAGGGTAAAAGCAAGGGTAAGGGTAAGGGTAAGGGTAAGGGTAAGAGTAAGGGTAAGGGTAAGGGTAAGCTTAAGGGTAAAAGCAAGGGTAAGGGTAAGAGTAAGGGTAAGGGTAAGGGTAAGGGTAAGGGTAAGGGTAAGGGTAAGGGTAAGGGTAAGGGTAAGCTTAAGGGTAAAAGCAAGGGTAAGGGTAAGGGTAAGGGTAAGGGTAAGGGTAAGGGTAAGGGTAAGGGTAAGGGTAAGGGTAAGGGTAAGCTTAAGGGTAAAAGCAAGGGTAAGGGTAAGGGTAAGGGTAAGGGTAAGGGTAAGGGTAATGGTAAGGGTAAAGGTAAGGGTAAGCCTAAGGGTAAAAGCAAGGGTAAGGGTAAGGGTAAGGGTAAGGGTAAGGGTAAGGGTAAGGCTAAAGGTAAGGGTAAGCCTAAGGGTAAAAACAAGGGTAAGGGTAAGGGTAAGGGTAAGGGTAAGGGTAAGGGTAAGGGTAAGGGTAAGGGTAAGGGTAAGGGTAAGGGTAAAGGTAAGGGTAAGGGTAAGCTTAAGGGTAAAAGCAAGGGTAAGGGTAAGGGTAAGGGTAAGGGTAAGAGTAAGGGTAAGGGTAAGGGTAAGCTTAAGGGTAAAAGCAAGGGTAAGGGTAAGAGTAAGGGTAAGGGTAAGGGTAAGGGTAAGGGTAAGGGTAAGGGTAAGGGTAAGGGTAAGGGTAAGGGTAAGGGTAAGGGTAAGGGTAAGCTTAAGGGTAAAAGCAAGGGTAAGGGTAAGGGTAAGGGTAAGGATAAGGGTAAGGGTAAGGGTAAGGGTAAGGGTAAGGGTAAGGGTAAGCTTAAGGGTAAAAGCAAGGGTAAGGGTAAGGGTAAGGGTAAGGGTAAGGGTAAGGGTAATGGTAAGGGTAAAGGTAAGGGTAAGCCTAAGGGTAAAAGCAAGGGTAAGGGTAAGGGTAAGGGTAAGGGTAAGGGTAAGGTTAAGGGTAAGGGTAATGGTTAGGGAAAGGGTAAGGGTAAGGGTAAGCTTAAGGGTAAAAGCAAGGGTAAGGGTAAGGGTAAGGGTAAGGGTAAGTGTAAGGGTAAGGGTAAGCTTAAGGGTAAGGGTAAGGGTAAGGGTGAGCTTAAGGGTAAAAGCAAGGGTAAGGGTAAGGGTAAGGGTAGGGGTAAGGGTAAGCTTAAGGGTAAAAGCAAGGGTAAGGGTAAGGGTAAATGTAAGGGTAAGGGTAAGGGTAAGGGTAAGCTTAAGGGTAAGGTTAAGGGTAAGGGTAAGGGTAAGCTTAAGGGTAAAAGCAAGGGTGAGGGTCAGGGTAAGGGTAAGTGTAAGGGTAAGGGTAAGGGTAAGGGTAAGGGTGAGCTTAAGGGTAAAAGCAAGGGTAAGGGTAAGGTTAAGGGTAAGGGTAAGGGTAAGGGTAAGGGTTAGCTTAAGGGTAAAAGCAAGGGTAAGGGTAAGGGTAAGGGTAAGGGTAAGGGTAAGGGTAAGGGTAAGGGTAAGGGTAAGGGTAAGGTTAAAGGTAAGGGTAAGCCTAAGGGTAAAAGCAAGGGTAAGGGTAAGGGTAAGGGTAAGGGTAAGAGTAAGGGTAAGGGTAAGGGTAAGGGTAAGCTTAAGGGTAAAAGCAAGGGTAAGGGTAAGGGTAAGGGTAAGGGTAAGCCTAAGGGTAAAAGCAAGGGTAAGGGTAAGGGTAAGGGTAAGGGTTAGGGTAAGCTTAAGGGTAAAAGCAAGGGTAAGGGTAAGGGTAAGTGTAAGGGTAAGGGTAAGGGTAAGCTTAAGGGTAAAAGCAAGGGTGAGGGTGAGGGTAAGGGTAAGGGTAAGGGTAAGGGTAAGGGTAAGGGTAAGGGTAAGGATAAGGGTAAGCTTAAGGGTAAAAGCAAGGGTAAGGGTAAGGGTAAGGGTAAGGGTAAGGGTAAGGGTAAGGGTAAGGGTAAGGGTAAGGGTAAGCTTAAGGGTAAAAGCAAGGGTAAGGGTAAGGGTAAGGGTAAGGGTAAGGGTAAAGGTAAGGGTAAGCCTAAGGGTAAAAGCAAGGGTAAGGGTAAGGGTAAGGGTAAGGGTAAGGGTTAAGGTAAGGGTAAGGGTAAGGGTAAGGGTAAGGGTAAGGGTAAGGGTAAGGGTAAGGGTAAGGGTAAGGGTAAGGGTAAGCTTAAGGGTAAAAGCAAGGGTAAGGGTAAGGGAAAGGGTAAGGGTAAGCCTAAGGGTTAAAGCAAGGGTAAGGGTAAGGGTAAGGGTAAGGGTAAGGGTAAGCTTAAGGGTAAAAGCAAGAGTAAGGGTAAGGGTAAGGGTAAGGGTAAGGGTAAGGGTAAGCTTGAGGGTAAAAGCAAGGGTAAGGGTAAAGGTAAGGGTAAGGGTAAGGGTAAGGGTAAGGGTAAGGGTAAGGGTAAAGGTAAGGGTAAGCCTAAGGGTAAAAGCAAGGGTAAGGGTAAGGGTAAGGGTAAGGGTAAGGGTAAGGGTAAGGTTAAGGGTAAGGGTAAGGGTAAGCTTAAGGGTAAAAGCAAGGGTAAGGGTAAGGGTAAGGGTAAGGGTAAGGGTAAGGGTAAGGGTAAGGGTAAGGGTAAGGGTAAGGGTAAGGGTAAGGGTAAGGGTAAGGGTAAGGGTAAGGGTAAGGGTAAGCTTAAGGGTAAGGGTAAGGGTAAGGGTAAGGGTAAGCTTAAGGGTAAAAGCAAGGGTAAGGGTAAGGGTAAGGGTAAGGGTAAGGGTAAGCTTAAGGGTAAAAGCAAGGGTAAGGGTAAGGGTAAGGGTAAGGGTAAGGGTAAGGGTAAGGGTAAGGGTAAGGGTAAGGGTAAGCTTAAGGGTAAGGGTAAGGGTAAGGGTAAGGGTAAGCTTAAGGGTAAAAGCAAGGGTAAGGGTAAGGGTAAGGATAAGGGTAAGCTTAAGGGTATAAGCAAGGGTAAGGGTAAGGGTAAGGGTAAGGGTAAGGGTAAGGGTAAGGGTAAGGGTAAGGGTAAGGGTAAGGGTAAGGGTAAGGGTAAGGGTAAGGGTAAGGGTAAGGGTAAGGGTAAGGGAAAGCTTAAGGGTAAGGGTAAGGGTAAGGGTAAGGGTAAGCTTAAGGGTAAAAGCAAGGGTAAGAGTAAGGGTGAGGGTAAGGGTAAGGGTAAGGGTAAGGGTAAGCTTAAGGGTAAGGGTAAGGGTAAGGGTAAGGGTAAGCTTAAGGGTATAAGCAAGGGTAAGGGTAAGGGTAAGGGTAAGGGTAAGGGTAAGGGTAAGGGTAAGGGTAAGGGTAAGCTTAAGGGTAAAAGCAAGGGTAAGAGTAAGGGTGAGGGTAAGGGTAAGGGTAAGTGTAAGGGTAAGCTTAAGGGTAAGGGTAAGGGTAAGGGTAAGGGTAAGCTTAAGGGTATAAGCAAGGGTAAGGGTAAGGGTAAGGGTAAGGGTAAGGGTAAGGGTAAGGGTAAGGGTAAGGGTAAGGGTAAGGGTAAGGGTAAGGGTAAGGGTAAGGGTAAGGGTAAGGGTAAGGGTTAGGGTAAGGGTAAGGGTAAGGGAAAGCTTAAGGGTAAGGGTAAGGGTAAGGGTAAGGGTAAGCTTAAGGGTAAAAGCAAGGGTAAGGGTAAGGGTAAGGGTAAGGGTAAGGGTAAGCTTAAGGGTAAAAGCAAGGGTAAGGGTAAGGGTAAGGGTAAGGGTAAGGGTAAGGGTAAGGGTAAGGGTAAGGGTAAGTGTAAGGGTAAGGGTAAGCTTAAGGGTAAGGGTAAGGGTAAGGGTAAGGGTAAGCTTAAGGGTAAAAGCAAGGGTAAGGGTAAGGGTAAGGGTAAGGGTAAGGGTAAGGGTAAAGGTAAGGGTAAGCCTAAGGGTAAAAGCAAGGATAAGGGTAAGGGTAAGTGTAAGGGTAAGGGGAAGGGTAAGGGTAAGGGTAAGGGTAAGGGTAAGCTTAAGGGTAAAAGCAAGGGTAAGGGTAAGGGTAAGGGTAAGGGTAAGGGTAAGGGTAGGGGTACCCTTACCCTTACCCTTACCCTTACCCTTACCCTTACCCTTACCCTTACCCCAACCCTTACCCTTACCCTTACCCTTACCCTTGCTTTTACCCTTAAGCTTACCCTTACCCTTACCCTTACCCTTACCCTCACCCTTGCTTTTACCCTTAAGCTTACCCTTACCCTTACCCTTACCCTTACTCTTACCCTTGCTTTTACCCTCAGGCCTACCCTTACCCTTACCCTTACCCTTACCCTTGCTTTTACACTTAAGCTTACCCTTACCCTTACCCTCACCCTTACCCTTGCTTTTACCCTTAGGCTTACCCTTACCTTTACCATTACCCTTACCCTTACCCTTACCCTTACCCTTACCCTTACCCTTACCCTTACCCTTACCCTTACCCTTACCCTTACCCTTACCCTTACCCTTACCCTTGCTTTAACCCTTAAGCTTACCCTTACCCTTACCCTTACCCTTACCCTTACCCTTACCCTTACCCTTACCCTTACCCTTACCCTCACCCTTACACTTGCATTTACCCTTAAGCTTACCCTTACCCTTACCCTTACCCTTACCCTTACCCTTACCCTTGCTTTTACCCTTAAGCTTACCCTTACCCTTACCCTTAGCCTTACCCTTAAGCTTACCCTAACCCTTACCCTTACCCTTACCCTTACCCTTACCCTTACCCTTACCCTTACCCTTTCCCTTACCCTTACCCTTGCTTTTACCCTTAAGCTTACCCTTACCCTTACCCTTACCCTTACCCTTACCCTTACCCTTACCCTTACCCTTACCCTTACCCTTACCCTTACCCTTACCCTTACCCTTACCCTTACCCTTACCCTTACCCTTACCCTTACCCTTACCCTTACCCTTACCCGTACCCTTACCCTTACCCTTGCTTTTACCCTTAGGCTTACCCTTACCTTTTACCTTTACCCTTACCCTTACCCTTACCCTTACCCTTACCCTTACCCTTACCCTTGCTTTTACCCTTAAGCTTACCCTTACCCTTACCCTTACCCTTAACCTTACCCTTACCCTTACCCTTGCTTTTACCCTTAAGCTTACCCTTACCCTTACCCTTATCCTTACCCTTACCCTTACCCTTACCCTTACCCTTACCCTTACCCTTACCCTTGCTTTTACCCTTAAGCTTACCCTTACCCTTACCCTTACCCTTAAGCTTACCCTTACCCTTACCCTTACCCTTACCCTTACCCTTACCCTTACCCTTACCCTTACCCTTACCCTTACCCTTACCCTTACCCTTGCTTTTACCCTTAAGCTTACCCTTACCCTTACCCTTACCCTTACCCTTACCCTTGCTTTTACCCTTAAGCTTACCCTTACCCTTACCCTTACCCTTACCCTTACCCTTAAGCTTACCCTTACCCTTACCCTTACCCTTACCCTTACCCTTACCCTTACCCTTGCTTTTACCCTTAAGCTTACCCTTACACTTACCCTTACCCTTACCCTTACCCTTACCCTTACCCTTACCCTTACCCTTACCCTTGCTTTTACCCTTAGGCTTGCCCTTACCTTTACCCTTACCCTTACCCTTACCCTTACCCTTACCCTTGCTTTTACCCTTAAGCTTACCCTTACCCTTACCCTTACCCTTACCCTTACCCTTACCCTTACCCTTACCCTTACCCTTACCCTTACTTTTACCCTTAAGCTTACCCTTACCCTTACCCTTACCCTTACCCTTACCCTTACCCTTACCCTTACCCTTGCTTTTACCCTTAAGCTTACCCTTACCCTTACCCTTACCCTTACCCTTACCCTTACCCTTACCCTTGCTTTTACCCTTCAGCTTACCCTTACCCTTACACTTACCCTTACCCTTACCCTTACCCTTACCCTTACCCTTACCCTTACCCTTACCCTTACCCTTACCCTTACCCTTACCCTTACCCTTACCCTTACCCTTGCTTTTACCCTTAGGCTCACCCTTACCTTTACCCTTACCCTTACCCTTACCCTTACCCTCACCCTTACCCTTACCCTTACCCTTACCCTTGCTTTTACCCTTAAGCTTACCCTTACCCTTACCCTTACCCTTACCCTTACCCTTGCTTTTACCCTTAGGCTCACCCTTACCTTTACCCTTACCCTTACCCTTACCCTTACCCTTACCCTTACCCTTACCCTTACCCTTACCCTTACCCTTACCCTTGCTTTTACCCTTAAGCTTACCCTTACCCTTACCCTTACCCTTACCCTTGCTTTTACCCTTAGGCTTACCCTCACCCTTACCCTTACCCTTACCCTTGCTTTTACCCTTAAGCTTACCCTTACCCTTACCCTTACCCTTACCCTTACCCTTACCCTTACCCTTAGCCTTACCCTTACCCTTACCCTTACCCTTACCCTTACCCTTACATTTACCCTTGCTTTTACCCTTAGGCTTACCCTTACCTTTACCCTTACCCTTACCCTTACCCTTACCCTTACCCTTACCCTTACCCTTACCCTTACCCTTACCCTTACCCTTACCCTTACCCTTACCCTTACCCTTGATTTTACCCTTAAGCTTACCCTTACTCTTACCCTTACCCTTACCCTTACCCTTACCCTTTCCCTTGCTTTTACCCTTAAGCTTACCCTTACCCTTTCCCTTACCCTTACCCTTACCCTTACCCTTACCCTTACCCTTACCCTTCCCTTGCTTTTACCCTTAAGCTTACCCTTACCCTTACCCTTACCCTTACCCTTGCTTTTACCCTTAAGCTTACCCTTACCCTTACCCTTACCCTTACCCTTACCCTTAACCTTACCCTTACCCTTACCCTTACCCTTACCCTTGCTTTTACCCTTAAGCTCACCCTTACCCTTACCCTTACCCTTACTCTTGCTTTTACCCTTAAGCTTACCCTTACCCTTACCCTTACCCTTACCCTTAAGCTTACCCTTACCCTTACCCTTACACTTACCCTTACCCTTACCCTTACCCTTACCCTTACCCTTACCCTTGCTTTTACCCTTAAGCTTACCCTTACCCTTACCCTTACCCTTACCCTTACCCTTACCCTTACCCTTACCCTTACCCTTGCTTTTACCCTTAGGCTTACCCTTACCTTTACCCTTACCCTTACCCTTACCCTTACCCTTACCCTTACCCTTACCCGTACCCTTACCCTTACCCTTGCTTTTACCCTTAAGCTTACCCTTACCCTTACCCTTACCCTTACCCTTACCTTTACCCTTACCCTTGCTTTTACCCTTAAGCTTACCCTTACCCTTACCCTTACCCTTACCCTTACCCTTACCCTTACCCTTACCCTTACCCTTACCCTTACCCTTACCCTTGCTTTTACCCTTAAGCTTACCCTTACCCTTACCCTTACCCTTACCCTTACCCTTACCCTTACCCTTGCTTTCACCCTTAAGCCTACCCTTACCCTTACCCTTACCCTTACCCTTACCCTTACCCTTACCCTTACCCTTACCCTTGCTTTTACCCTTAGGCTTACCCTTACCTTTACCCTTACCCTTACCCTTACCCTTACCCTTACCCTTGCTTTTACCCTTAAGCTTACCCTTACCCTTACCCTTACCCTTACCCTTACCCATACCCTTGCTTTTACCCTTAAGCTTACCCTGACCCTTACCCTTACTCTTACCCTTACCCTTGCTTTTACCCTTAGGCTTACCCTTACCCTCACCCTTACCCTTACCCTTGCTTTTACCCTTAAGCTTACCCTTACCCTTGCTTTTACCCTTAAGCTTACCCTTACCCTTACCCTTACCCTTACCCTTACCCTTACCCTTACCCTTACCCTTACCCTTACCCTTACCCTTACCCTTACCCTTACCCTTACCCTTACCCTTACCCTTACCCTTACCCTTACCCTTACCCTTACCCTTACCCTTACCCTTACCCTTACCCTTACCCTTACCCTTACCCTTACCCTTACCCTAACCCTTGCTTTTACCCTTAGGCTTACCCTTACCTTTACCCTTACCCTTACCCTTACCCTTACCCTTACCCTTACCCTTACCCTTACCCTTACCCTTACCCTTACCCTTGCTTTTACCCTTAAGCTTACCCTTACCCTTACCCTTACCCTTACCCTTACCCTTACCCTTAGCCTTGCTTTTACCCTTAAGCTTACCCTTACCCTTACCCTTACCCTTACCCTTACCCTTACCCTTACCCTTACCCTTACCCTTACCCTTACCCTTACCCTTGCTTTTACCCTTAAGCTTACCCTTACCCTTACCCTTACCCTTACCCTTACCCTTGCTTTCACCCTTAGGCTTACCCTTACCCTTACCCTTACCCTTACCCTTGCTTTTACCCTTAAGCTTACCCTTACCCTTACCCTTACCCTTACCCTTACCCTTACCCTTACCCTTACCCTTACCCTTACCCTTACCCTTACCCTTACCCTTACCCTTACCCTTACCCTTACCCTTACCCTTACCCTTACCCTTACCCTTACCCTTACCCTTACCCTTACCCTTACCCTTACCCTTACCCTTACCCTTACCCTTACCCTTACCCTTACCCTTACCCTTACCCTTACCCTTACCCTAACCCTTGCTTTTACCCTTGGGCTTACCCTTAACTTTACCCTTACCCTTACCCTTACCCTTACCCTTACCCTTACCCTTACCCTTACCCTTGCTTTTACCCTTAAGCTTACCCTTACCCTTACCCTTACCCTTACCCTTACCCTTACCCTTGCTTTTACCCTTAAGCTTACCCTTACCCTTACCCTTACCCTTACCCTTACCCTTACCCTTACCCTTACCCTTACCCTTACCCTTACCCTTGCTTTTACCCTTAAGCTTACCCTTACCCTTACCTTAACCCTTACCCTTACCCTTACCCTTGCTTTTACCCTTAAGCTTACCCTTACCCTTACCCTTACCCTTACCCTTACCCTTACCCTTACCTTTACCCTTACCCTTACCCTTGTTTTTACCCTTAGGCTTACCCTTACCCTTACCCTTACCCTTACCCTTGCTTTTACCCTTAAGCTTACCCTTACCCTTACCCTTACCCTTACCCTTACCCTTACCCTTACCCTTACCCTTACCCTTACCCTTACCCTTACCCTTACCCTTACCCTTACCCTTACCCTTACCCTTACCCTTGCTTTTACCCTTAGGCTTACCCTTACCTTTACCCTTACCCTTACCCTTACCCTTACCCTTACCCTTACCCTTACCCTTGCATTTACCCTTGAGCTTACCCTTACCCTTACCCTTACCCTTACCCTTACCCTTACCCTTACCCTTACCCTTACCCTTGCTTTTACCCTCAAGCTTACCCTTACCCTTACCCTTACCCTTACCCTTACCCTTACCCTTACCCTTACCCTTGCTTTTACCCTTAAGCTTACCCTTACCCTTACCCTTACCCTTACCCTTAAGCTTACCCTTACCCTTACCCTTACCCTTACCCTTACCCTTACCCTTACCCTTACCCTTACCCTTACCCTTGCTTTTACCCTTAAGCTTACCCTTACCCTTACCCTTACCCTCACCTTTACCCTTGCTTTTACCCTTAAGCTTACCCTTACCCTTACCCTTACCCTTACCCTTAAGCTTACCCTTACCCTTACCCTTACCCTTACCCTTACCCTTACCCTTACCCTTACCCTTACCCTTGCTTTTACCCTTAAGCTCACCCTTACCCTTACCCTTACCCTTACCCTTACCCTTACCCTTACCCTTACCCTTACCCTTGCTTTTACCCTTAGGCTTACCCTTACCTTCACCCTTACCCTTACCCTTACCCTTGCTTTTACCCTTAAGCTTACCCTTACCCTTACCCTTACCCTTACCCTTACCCTTACCCTTACCCTTACCCTTACCCTTACCCTTACCCTTGCTTTTACCCTTACCCTTACCCTTACCCTTACCCTTACCCTTACCCTTACCCTTACCCTTACCCTTACCCTTACCCTTACCCTTACCCTTGCTTTTACCCTTAAGCTTACCCTTACCCTTACCCTTACCCTTACCCTTACCCTTACCCTTACCCTTACCCTTACCCCTACCCTTGCTTTTACCCTTAAGCTTAACCTTACCCTTACCCTTACCCTTACCCTTACCCTTACCCTTACCCTTGCTTTTACCCTTAAGCTTACCCTTACCCTTACCCTTACCCTTACCCTTACCCTTACCCTTACCCTTACCCTTACCCTTACCCTTACCCTTGCTTTTACCCTTAAGCTTACCCTTACCCTTACCCTTACCCTCACCCTTACCCTTGCTTTTACCCTTAGGCTTACCCTTACCCTTACCCTTACCCTTACCCTTACCCTTACCCTTACCTTTACCCTTACCCTTGCTTTTACCCTTAAGCTTACCCTTACCCTTACCCTTACCCTTACCCTCACCCTTACCCTTGCTTTTACCCTTAAGCTTACCCTTACCCTTACCCTTACCCTTACCCTTACCCTTACCCTTACCCTTACCCTAACCCTTGCTTTTACTCTTAAGCTTACCCTTACCCTTACCCTTACCCTTACCCTTAAGCTTACCCTTACCCTTACCCTTACCCTTACCCTTACCCTTACCCTTACCCTTACCCTTACCCTTGCTTTTACCCTTAAGCTTACCCTTACCCTTACCCTTACCCTTACCCTTACCCCTACCCTTGCTTTTACCCTTAAGCTTACCCTTACCCTTACCCTTACCCTTAAGCTTACCCTTACCCTTACCCTTACCCTTACCCTTACCCTTACCCTCACCCTTACCCTTACCCTTACCCTTGCTTTTACCCTTAAGCTTACCCTTACCCTTACCCTTACCCTTACCCTTACCCTTACCCTTACCCTTAACCTTACCCTCACCCTTACCCTTACCCTTGCTTTTACCCTTAGGCTTACCCTTACATTTACCCTTATCCTTTCCCTTACCCTAACCCTTACCCTTACCCTTACCCTTACCCTTACCCTTGCTTTTACCCTTAAGCTTACCCTTACCCTTACCCTCACCCTTACCCTTACCCTTACCCTTACCCTTACCCTTACCCTTACCCTTACCCTTACCCTTACCCTTACCCTTACCCTTACCCTTACCCTTGCTTTTACCCTTAAGCTTACCCTATCCCTTACCCTTACCCTTACCCTTACCCTTACCCCTACCCTTGCTTTTACCCTTAAGCTAAACCTTACCCTTACCCTTACCCTTACCCTTACCCTTACCCTTACCCTTGCTTTTACCCTTAAGCTTACCCTTACCCTTACCCTTACCCTTACCCTTACCCTTACCCTTACCCTTGCTTTTACCCTTAAGCTTACCCTTACCCTTACCCTTACCCTTACCCTTACCCTTGCTTTTACCCTTAGGCTCACCCTTACCCTTACCCTTACCCTTACCCTTGCTTTTACCCTTAAGCTTACCCTTACACTTACCCTTACCCTTACCCTTACCCTTACCCTTGCTTTTACCCTCAAGCTTACCCTTACCCTTACCCTTACCCTTACCCTTACCCTTGCTTTTACCCTTAGGCTCACCCTTACCCTTACCCTTACCCTTACCCTTGCTTTTACCCTTAAGCTTACCCTTACCCTTACCCTTACCCTTACCCTTACCCTTGCTTTTACCCTTAGGCTTACCCTTAACTTTACCCTTACCCTTACCCTTACCCTTACCCTTACCCTTACCCTTACCCTTACCCTTGCTTTTACCCTTAAGCTTACCCTTACCCTTACCCTTACCCTTACCCTTACCCTTACCCTTGCTTTTACCCTTAAGCTTACCCTTACCCTTACCCTTACCCTTACCCTTACCCTTACCCTTACCCTTACCCTTACCCTTACCCTTACCCTTGCTTTTACCCTTAAGCTTACCCTTACCCTTACCTTAACCCTTACCCTTACCCTTACCCTTGCTTTTACCCTTAAGCTTACCCTTACCCTTACCCTTACCCTTACCCTTACCCTTACCCTTACCCTTACCTTTACCCTTACCCTTACCCTTGTTTTTACCCTTAGGCTTACCCTTACCCTTACCCTTACCCTTACCCTTGCTTTTACCCTTAAGCTTACCCTTACCCTTACCCTTACCCTTACCCTTACCCTTACCCTTACCCTTACCCTTACCCTTACCCTTACCCTTACCCTTACCCTTACCCTTACCCTTACCCTTACCCTTGCTTTTACCCTTAGGCTTACCCTTACCTTTACCCTTACCCTTACCCTTACCCTTACCCTTACCCTTGCCCTTACCCTTGCATTTACCCTTGAGCTTACCCTTACCCTTACCCTTACCCTTACCCTTACCCTTACCCTTACCCTTACCCTTACCCTTACCCTTGCTTTTACCCTCAAGCATACCCTTACCCTTACCCTTACCCTTACCCTTACCCTTACCCTTACCCTTACCCTTGCTTTTACCCTTAAGCTTACCCTTACCCTTACCCTTACCCTTACCCTTAAGCTTACCCTTACCCTTACCCTTACCCTTACCCTTACCCTTACCCTTACCCTTACCCTTACCCTTACCCTTGCTTTTACCCTTAAGCTTACCCTTACCCTTACCCTTACCCTTACCTTTACCCTTGCTTTTACCCTTAAGCTTACCCTTACCCTTACCCTTACCCTTACCCTTAAGCTTACCCTTACCCTTACCCTTACCCTTACCCTTACCCTTACCCTTACCCTTACCCTTACCCTTGCTTTTACCCTTAAGCTCACCCTTACCCTTACCCTTACCCTTACCCTTTCCCTTACCCTTACCCTTACCCTTACCCTTGCTTTTACCCTTAGGCTTACCCTTACCTTCACCCTTACCCTTACCCTTACCTTTGCTTTTACCCTTAAGCTTACCCTTACCCTTACCCTTACCCTTACCCTTACCCTTACCCTTACCCTTACCCTTACCCTTACCCTTGCTTTTACCCTTACCCTTACCCTTACCCTTACCCTTACCCTTACCCTTACCCTTACCCTTACCCTTACCCTTACCCTTACCCTTGCTTTTACCCTTAAGCTTACCCTTACCCTTACCCTTACCCTTACCCTTACCCTTACCCTTACCCTTACCCCTACCCTTGCTTTTACCCTTAAGCTTAACCTTACCCTTACCCTTACCCTTACCCTTACCCTTACCCTTACCCTTGCTTTTACCCTTAAGCTTACCCTTACCCTTACCCTTACCCTTACCCTTACCCTTACCCTTACCCTTACCCTTACCCTTACCCTTGCTTTTACCCTTAAGCTTACCCTTACCCTTACCCTTACCCTCACCCTTACCCTTGCTTTTACCCTTAGGCTTACCCTTACCCTTACCCTTACCCTTACCCTTACCCTTACCCTTACCTTTACCCTTACCCTTGCTTTTACCCTTAAGCTTACCCTTACCCTTACCCTTACCCTTACCCTCACCCTTACCCTTGCTTTTACCCTTAAGCTTACCCTTACCCTTACCCTTACCCTTACCCTTACCCTTACCCTTACCCTTACCCTAACCCTTGCTTTTACTCTTAAGCTTACCCTTACCCTTACCCTTACCCTTACCCTTAAGCTTACCCTTACCCTTACCCTTACCCTTACCCTTACCCTTACCCTTACCCTTACCCTTACCCTTACCCTTGCTTTTACCCTTAAGCTTACCCTTACCCTTACCCTTACCCTTACCCTTACCCCTACCCTTGCTTTTACCCTTAAGCTTACCCTTACCCTTACCCTTACCCTTAAGCTTACCCTTACCCTTACCCTTACCCTTACCCTTACCCTTACCCTTACCCTTACCCTTACCCTTACCCTTGCTTTTACCCTTAAGCTTACCCTTACCCTTACCCTTACCCTTACCCTTACCCTTACCCTTACCCTTAACCTTACCCTTACCCTTACCCTTACCCTTGCTTTTACCCTTAGGCTTACCCTTACATTTACCCTTATCCTTACCCTTACCCTTACCCTTACCCTTACCCTTACCCTTACCCTTACCCTTGCTTTTACCCTTAAGCTTACCCTTACCCTTACCCTCACCCTTACCCTTACCCTTACCCTTACCCTTACCCTTACCCTTACCCTTACCCTTACCCTTACCCTTACCCTTACCCTTACCCTTACCCTTGCTTTTACCCTTAAGCTTACCCTATCCCTTACCCTTACCCTTACCCTTACCCTTACCCCTACCCTTGCTTTTACCCTTAAGCTAAACCTTACCCTTACCCTTACCCTTACCCTTACCCTTACCCTTACCCTTGCTTTTACCCTTAAGCTTACCCTTACCCTTACCCTTACCCTTACCCTTACCCTTACCCTTACCCTTGCTTTTACCCTTAAGCTTACCCTTACCCTTACCCTTACCCTTACCCTTACCCTTGCTTTTACCCTTAGGCTCACCCTTACCCTTACCCTTACCCTTACCCTTGCTTTTACCCTTAAGCTTACCCTTACACTTACCCTTACCCTTACCCTTACCCTTACCCTTGCTTTTACCCTTAAGCTTACCCTTACCCTTACCCTTACCCTTACCCTTACCCTTGCTTTTACCCTTAGGCTCACCCTTACCCTTACCCTTACCCTTACCCTTGCTTTTACCCTTAAGCTTACCCTTACCCTTACCCTTACCCTTAAGCTTACCCTTAAGGGTAAGGGTAAGGGTAAGGGTAAGCTTAAGGGTAAAAGCAAGGGTAAGGGTAAGAGTAAGGGTAAGGGTAAGGGTAAGGGTAAGGGTAAGGGTAAGGGTAAGGGTGAGCTTAAGGGTAAAAGCAAGGGTAAGGGTAAGGGTAAGGGTAAGGGTAAGGGTAAGGGTAAGGGTAGGGGTAAGAGTAAGGGTAAGGGTAAGCTTAAGGGTAAAAGCAAGGGTAAGGGTAAGGGTAAGGGTAAGGGTAAGGGTAAGGGTAAGCTTAAGGGTAAAAGCAAGGGTAAGGGTAAGGGTAAGGGTAAGGGTAAGGGTAAGGGTAATGGTAAGGGTAAAGGTGAGGGTAAGCCTAAGGGTAAAAGCAAGGGTAAGGGTAAGGGTAAGGGTAAGGGTAGGGGTAAGGGTAAGGGTAAGGGTAAGGGTAAGGGTAAGGGTAAGGGTAAGGGTAAGCTTAAGGGTAAAAGCAAGGGTAAGGGTAAGGGTAAGGGTAAGGGTAAGGGTAAGGGTAAGCGTAAGCTTAAGGGTAAGGGTAAGGGTAAGGGTAAGGGTAAGCTTAAGGGTAAAAGCAAGGGTGAGGGTAAGGGTAAGGGTGAGGGTAAGGGTAAGCTTAAGGGTAAAAGCAAGGGTAAGGGTAAGGATAAGGGTAAGGGTAAGGGTAAGTGTAAGGGTAAGCTTAAGGGTAAGGGTAAGGGTAAGGGTAAGCTTAAGGGTAAAAGCAAGGGTAAGGGTAAGAGTAAGGGTAAGGGTAAGGGTAAGGGTAAGGGTAAGGGTAAGGGTAAGGGTAAGGGTAAGGGTAAGGGTGAGCTTAAGGGTAAAAGCAAGGGTAAGGGTAAGGGTAAGGGTAAGGGTAAGGGTAAGGGTAAGGGTAAGGGTAAGGGTAAGCTTAAGGGTAAAAGCAAGGGTAAGGGTAAGGGTAAGGGTAAGGGTAAGGGTAAGGGTGAGGGTAAGGGTAAGGGTAAGGGTAAAGGTAAGGGTAAGCCTAAGGGTAAAAGCAAGGGTAAGGGTAAGGGTAAGGGTAAGGGTAAGAGTACCCTTGCTTTTACCCTTAAGCTTACCCTTACCCTTACCCTTACCCTTACCCTTACCCTTACCCTTACCCTTACCCTTACCCTTACCCTTACCCTTGCTTTTACCCTTAAGCTTACCCTTACCCTTACCCTTACCCTCACCCTTACCCTTGCTTTTACCCTTAGGCTTATCCTTACCCTTACCCTTACCCTTACCCTTACCCTTACCCTTACCTTTACCCTTACCCTTGCTTTTACCCTTAAGCTTACCCTTACCCTTACCCTTACCCTTACCCTCACCCTTACCCTTGCTTTTACCCTTAAGCTTACCCTTACCCTTACCCTTACCCTTACCCTTACCCTTACCCTTACCCTTACCCTAACCCTTGCTTTTACTCTTAAGCTTACCCTTACCCTTACCCTTACCCTTACCCTTAAGCTTACCCTTACCCTTACCCTTACCCTTACCCTTACCCTTACCCTTACCCTTACCCTTACCCTTGCTTTTACCCTTAAGCTTACCCTTACCCTTACCCTTACCCTTACCCTTACCCCTACCCTTGCTTTTACCCTTAAGCTTACCCTTACCCTTACCCTTACCCTTAAGCTTACCCTTACCCTTACCCTTTCCCTTACCCTTACCCTTACCCTTACCCTTACCCTTACCCTTACCCTTGCTTTTACCCTTAAGCTTACCCTTACCCTTACCCTTACCCTTACCCTTACCCTTACCCTTACCCTTAACCTTACCCTTACCCTTACCCTTACCCTTGCTTTTACCCTTAGGCTTACCCTTACATTTACCCTTATCCTTACCCTTACCCTTACCCTTACCCTTACCCTTACCCTTACCCTTACCCTTGCTTTTACCCTTAAGCTTACCCTTACCCTTACCCTCACCCTTACCCTTACCCTTACCCTTACCCTTACCCTTACCCTTACCCTTACCCTTACCCTTACCCTTACCCTTACCCTTACCCTTACCCTTGCTTTTACCCTTAAGCTTACCCTATCCCTTACCCTTACCCTTACCCTTAGCCTTACCCCTACCCTTGCTTTTACCCTTAAGCTAAACCTTACCCTTACCCTTACCCTTACCCTTACCCTTACCCTTACCCTTGCTTTTACCCTTAAGCTTACCCTTACCCTTACCCTTACCCTTACCCTTACCCTTACCCTTACCCTTGCTTTTACCCTTAAGCTTACCCTTACCCTTACCCTTACCCTTACCCTTACCCTTGCTTTTACCCTTAGGCTCACCCTTACCCTTACCCTTACCCTTACCCTTGCTTTTACCCTTAAGCTTACCCTTACACTTACCCTTACCCTTACCCTTACCCTTACCCTTGCTTTTACCCTTAAGCTTACCCTTACCCTTACCCTTACCCTTACCCTTACCCTTGCTTTTACCCTTAGGCTCACCCTTACCCTTACCCTTACCCTTACCCTTGCTTTTACCCTTAAGCTTACCCTTACCCTTACCCTTACCCTTAAGCTTACCCTTAAGGGTAAGGGTAAGGGTAAGGGTAAGCTTAAGGGTAAAAGCAAGGGTAAGGGTAAGAGTAAGGGTAAGGGTAAGGGTAAGGGTAAGGGTAAGGGTAAGGGTAAGGGTGAGCTTAAGGGTAAAAGCAAGGGTAAGGGTAAGGGTAAGGGTAAGGGTAAGGGTAAGGGTAAGGGTAGGGGTAAGAGTAAGGGTAAGGGTAAGCTTAAGGGTAAAAGCAAGGGTAAGGGTAAGGGTAAGGGTAAGGGTAAGGGTAAGGGTAAGCTTAAGGGTAAAAGCAAGGGTAAGGGTAAGGGTAAGGGTAAGGGTAAGGGTAAGGGTAAGCTTAAGGGTAAAAGCAAGGGTAAGGGTAAGGGTAAGGGTAAGGGTAAGCTTAAGGGTAAAAGCAAGGGAAAGGGTAAGGGTAAGGGTAAGGGTAAGGGTAAGGGTAAGGGTAAGGGTAAGGGTAAGGGTAAGCTTAAGGGTAAGGGTAAGGGTAAGGGTAAGCTTAAGGGTAAAAGCAAGGGTAAGGGTAAGGGTAAGGGTAAGGGTAAGGGTAAAGGTAAGGGTAAGCCTAAGGGTAAAAGCAAGGGTAAGGGTAAGGGTAAGGGTAAGGGTAAGGGTAAGGGTAAGGGTAAGGGTAAGGGTAAGGGTAAGGGTAAGGGTAAGGGTAAGGGTAAGGGAAAGGGTAAGGGTAAGGGTAAGGGTAAGGGTAAGGGTAAGCTTAAGGGTAAAAGCAAGGGTAAGGGTAAGGGTAAGGGTAACGGTAAGGGTAAGGGTAAGGGTAAGGGTAAGGGTAAGGGTAAGGGTAAGGGTAAGGGTAAGCTTAAGGGTAAAAGCAAGGGTAAGGGTAAGGTTAAGGGTAAGGGTAAGGGTAAGGGTAAGGGTAAGGGTAAGGGTAAGGGTAAGGGTAAGGGTAAGCTTAAGGGTAAAAGCAAGGGTAAGGGTAAGGGTAAGGGTAAGGGTAAGGGTAAGGGTAAGGGTAAGGGTTAGGGTAAGGGTAAAGGTAAGGGTAAGCCTAAGGGTAAAAGCAAGGGTAAGGGTAAGGGTAAGGGTAAGGGTAAGGGTAAGGGTAAGGGTAAGGGTAAGGGTAAGGGTAAGGGTAAGGGTAAGGGTAAGGGTAAGGGTAAGGGTAAGAGTAAGGGTAAGGGTAAGGGTAAGCTTAAGGGTAAAAGCAAGGGTAAGGGTAAGGGTAAGGGTAAGGGTAAGCCTAAGGGTAAAAGCAAGGGTAAGGGTAAGGTTAAGGGTAAGGGTAAGGGTAAGCTTAAGGGTAAAAGCAAGGGTAAGGGTAAGGGTAAGGGTAAGGGTAAGGGTAAGCTTAAGGGTAAAAGCAAGGGTAAGGGTAAGGGTGAGGGTAAGGGTAAGGGTAAGGGTAAGGGTAAAGGTAAGGGTAAGCCTAAGAGTAAAAGCAAGGGTAAGGGTAAGGGTAAGGGTAAGGGTAAGGGTAAGGGTAAGGGTAAGGGTAAGGGTAAGGGTAAGCTTAAGGGTAAAAGCAAGGGTAAGGGTTAGGGTAAGGGTAAGGGTAAGGGTAAGGGTAAGGGTAAGGGTAAGGGTAAGGGTAAGGGTAAGGGTAAGCTTAAGGGTAAAAGCAAGGGTAAGGGTAAGGGTAAGGGTAAGGGTAAGGGTAAGGGTAAGGGTAAAGGTAAGGGTAAGCCTAAGGGTAAAAGCAAGGGTAAGGGTAAGGGTAAGGGTAAGGGTAAGGGTAAGGGTAAGGGTAAGGGTAAGGGTAAGGGTAAGGGTAAGGGTAAGGGTAAGGGTAAGGGTAAGCTTAAGGGTAAAAGCAAGGGTAAGGGTTAGGGTAAGGGTAAGGGTAAGGGTAAGGGTAAGGGTAAGGGTAAGCTTAAGGGTAAAAGCAAGGGTAAGGGTAAGGGTAAGGGTAAGGGTAAGGGTAAGGGTAAGGGTAAAGGTAAGGGTAAGCCTAAGGGTAAAAGCAAGGGTAAGGGTAAGGGTAAGGGTAAGGGTAAGGGTAAGGGTAAGGGTAAGGGTAAGGGTAAGGGTAAGGGTAAGGGTAAGGGTAGGCTTAAGGGTATAAGCAAGGGTAAGGGTAAGGGTAAGGGTGAGGGTAAGGGTAAGGGTAAGGGTAAGGGTAAGCTTAAGGGTAAAAGCAAGGGTAAGGGTAAGGGTAAGGGTAAGGGTAAGGGTAAGGGTAAGGGTAAGGGTAAGGGTAAGGGTAAGGGTAAGGGTAAGGGTAAGCTTAAGGGTAAAAGCAAGGGTAAGGGTAAGGGTAAGGGTAAGGGTAAGGGTAAGGGTAAGGGTAAGGGTAAGGGTAAGGGTAAGGGTAAGGGTAAAGGTAAGGTTAAGCCTAAGGGTAAAAGCAAGGGTAAGGGTAAGGGTAAGGGTAAGGGTAAGGGTAAGGGTAAGGGTAAGGGTAAGGGTAAGGGTAAGGGTAAGCTTAAGGGTAAAAGCAAGGGTAAGGGTAAGGGTAAGGGTAAGGGTAAGCCTAAGGGTAAAAGCAAGGGTAAGGGTAAGGGTAAGGGTAAGGGTAAGCTTAAGGGTAAAAGCAAGGGTGAGGGTGAGGGTAAGGGTAAGGGTAAGGGTAAGGGTAAGGGTAAGCTTAAGGGTAAAAGCAAGGGTAAGGGTAAGGGTAAGGGTAAGGGTAAGGGTAAGGGTAAGGGTAAGGGTTAGGGTAAGGGTAAAGGTAAGGGTAAGCCTAAGGGTAAAAGCAAGGGTAAGGGTAAGGGTAAGGGTAAGGGTAAGGGTAAGGGTAAGGGTAAGGGTAAGGGTAAGGGTAAGGGTAAGGGTAAGGGTAAGGGTAAGGGTAAGGGTAAGAGTAAGGGTAAGGGTAAGGGTAAGCTTAAGGGTAAAAGCAAGGGTAAGGGTAAGGGTAAGGGTAAGGGTAAGCCTAAGGGTAAAAGCAAGGGTAAGGGTAAGGTTAAGGGTAAGGGTAAGGGTAAGCTTAAGGGTAAAAGCAAGGGTAAGGGTAAGGGTAAGGGTAAGGGTAAGGGTAAGCTTAAGGGTAAAAGCAAGGGTAAGGGTAAGGGTGAGGGTAAGGGTAAGGGTAAGGGTAAGGGTAAAGGTAAGGGTAAGCCTAAGAGTAAAAGCAAGGGTAAGGGTAAGGGTAAGGGTAAGGGTAAGGGTAAGGGTAAGGGTAAGGGTAAGGGTAAGGGTAAGCTTAAGGGTAAAAGCAAGGGTAAGGGTTAGGGTAAGGGTAAGGGTAAGGGTAAGGGTAAGGGTAAGGGTAAGGGTAAGGGTAAGGGTAAGGGTAAGCTTAAGGGTAAAAGCAAGGGTAAGGGTAAGGGTAAGGGTAAGGGTAAGGGTAAGGGTAAGGGTAAAGGTAAGGGTAAGCCTAAGGGTAAAAGCAAGGGTAAGGGTAAGGGTAAGGGTAAGGGTAAGGGTAAGGGTAAGGGTAAGGGTAAGGGTAAGGGTAAGGGTAAGGGTAAGGGTAAGGGTAAGGGTAAGCTTAAGGGTAAAAGCAAGGGTAAGGGTTAGGGTAAGGGTAAGGGTAAGGGTAAGGGTAAGGGTAAGGGTAAGCTTAAGGGTAAAAGCAAGGGTAAGGGTAAGGGTAAGGGTAAGGGTAAGGGTAAGGGTAAGGGTAAAGGTAAGGGTAAGCCTAAGGGTAAAAGCAAGGGTAAGGGTAAGGGTAAGGGTAAGGGTAAGGGTAAGGGTAAGGGTAAGGGTAAGGGTAAGGGTAAGGGTAAGGGTAAGGGTAAGGGTAGGCTTAAGGGTATAAGCAAGGGTAAGGGTAAGGGTAAGGGTGAGGGTAAGGGTAAGGGTAAGGGTAAGGGTAAGCTTAAGGGTAAAAGCAAGGGTAAGGGTAAGGGTAAGGGTAAGGGTAAGGGTAAGGGTAAGGGTAAGGGTAAGGGTAAGGGTAAGGGTAAGGGTAAGGGTAAGGGTAAGGGTAAGCTTAAGGGTAAAAGCAAGGGTAAGGGTAAGGGTAAGGGTAAGGGTAAGGGTAAGGGTAAGGGTAAGGGTAAGGGTAAGGGTAAGGGTAAGGGTAAAGGTAAGGTTAAGCCTAAGGGTAAAAGCAAGGGTAAGGGTAAGGGTAAGGGTAAGGGTAAGGGTAAGGGTAAGGGTAAGGGTAAGGGTAAGGGTAAGGGTAAGCTTAAGGGTAAAAGCAAGGGTAAGGGTAAGGGTAAGGGTAAGGGTAAGCCTAAGGGTAAAAGCAAGGGTAAGGGTAAGGGTAAGGGTAAGGGTAAGCTTAAGGGTAAAAGCAAGGGTGAGGGTGAGGGTAAGGGTAAGGGTAAGGGTAAGGGTAAGGGTAAGCTTAAGGGTAAAAGCAAGGGTAAGGGTAAGGGTAAGGGTAAGGGTAAGGGTAAGGGTAAGGGTGAGGGTAAGGGTAAGGGTAAGGGTAAGGGTAAGGGTAAGCCTAAGGGTCAAAGCAAGGGTAAAGGTAAGGGTAAGGGTAAGGGTAAGGGTAAGGGTAAGGGTAAGCTTAAGGGTAAAAGCAAGGGTAAGGGTTAGGGTAAGGGTAAGGGTAAGGGTAAGGGTAAGGGTAAGGGTAAGGGTAAGGGTAAGGGTAAGGGTAAGGGTAAGCTTAAGGGTAAGGGTAAGGGTAAGGGTAAGGGTAAGCCTAAGGGTAAAAGCAAGGGTAAGTGTAAGGGTAAGGGTAAGGGTAAGGGTAAGCTTAAGGGTAAAAGCAAGGGTAAGGGTAAGGGTAAGGGTAAGGGTAAGGGTAAGGGTAAGGGTTAGGGTAAAGGTAAGGGTAAGGGTAAGCTTAAGGGTAAAAGCAAGGGTAAGGGTAAGGGTAAGGGTAAGGGTAAGAGTAAGGGTAAGGGTAAGGGTAAGCTTAAGGGTAAAAGCAAGGGTAAGGGTAAGAGTAAGGGTAAGGGTAAGGGTAAGGGTAAGGGTAAGGGTAAGGGTAAGGGTAAGGGTAAGGGTAAGGGTAAGCTTAAGGGTAAAAGCAAGGGTAAGGGTAAGGGTAAGGGTAAGGGTAAGGGTAAGGGTAAGGGTAAGGGTAAGGGTAAGGGTAAGGGTAAGCTTAAGGGTAAAAGCAAGGGTAAGGGTAAGGGTAAGGGTAAGGGTAAGGGTAAGGGTAATGGTAAGGGTAAAGGTAAGGGTAAGCCTAAGGGTAAAAGCAAGGGTAAGGGTAAGGGTAAGGGTAAGGGTAAGGGTAAGGGTAAGGCTAAAGGTAAGGGTAAGCCTAAGGGTAAAAACAAGGGTAAGGGTAAGGGTAAGGGTAAGGGTAAGGGTAAGGGTAAGGGTAAGGGTAAGGGTAAGGGTAAGGGTAAGGGTAAGGGTAAAGGTAAGGGTAAGGGTAAGCTTAAGGGTAAAAGCAAGGGTAAGGGTAAGGGTAAGGGTAAGGGTAAGAGTAAGGGTAAGGGTAAGGGTAAGCTTAAGGGTAAAAGCAAGGGTAAGGGTAAGAGTAAGGGTAAGGGTAAGGGTAAGGGTAAGGGTAAGGGTAAGGGTAAGGGTAAGGGTAAGGGTAAGGGTAAGGGTAAGGGTAAGGGTAAGCTTAAGGGTAAAAGCAAGGGTAAGGGTAAGGGTAAGGGTAAGGATAAGGGTAAGGGTAAGGGTAAGGGTAAGGGTAAGGGTAAGGGTAAGCTTAAGGGTAAAAGCAAGGGTAAGGGTAAGGGTAAGGGTAAGGGTAAGGGTAAGGGTAATGGTAAGGGTAAAGGTAAGGGTAAGCCTAAGGGTAAAAGCAAGGGTAAGGGTAAGGGTAAGGGTAAGGGTAAGGGTAAGGTTAAGGGTAAGGGTAATGGTTAGGGAAAGGGTAAGGGTAAGGGTAAGCTTAAGGGTAAAAGCAAGGGTAAGGGTAAGGGTAAGGGTAAGGGTAAGTGTAAGGGTAAGGGTAAGCTTAAGGGTAAGGGTAAGGGTAAGGGTGAGCTTAAGGGTAAAAGCAAGGGTAAGGGTAAGGGTAAGGGTAGGGGTAAGGGTAAGCTTAAGGGTAAAAGCAAGGGTAAGGGTAAGGGTAAATGTAAGGGTAAGGGTAAGGGTAAGGGTAAGCTTAAGGGTAAGGTTAAGGGTAAGGGTAAGGGTAAGCTTAAGGGTAAAAGCAAGGGTGAGGGTCAGGGTAAGGGTAAGTGTAAGGGTAAGGGTAAGGGTAAGGGTAAGGGTGAGCTTAAGGGTAAAAGCAAGGGTAAGGGTAAGGTTAAGGGTAAGGGTAAGGGTAAGGGTAAGGGTTAGCTTAAGGGTAAAAGCAAGGGTAAGGGTAAGGGTAAGGGTAAGGGTAAGGGTAAGGGTAAGGGTAAGGGTAAGGGTAAGGGTAAGGGTAAGGGTAAGGTTAAAGGTAAGGGTAAGCCTAAGGGTAAAAGCAAGGGTAAGGGTAAGGGTAAGGGTAAGGGTAAGAGTAAGGGTAAGGGTAAGGGTAAGGGTAAGCTTAAGGGTAAAAGCAAGGGTAAGGGTAAGGGTAAGGGTAAGGGTAAGCCTAAGGGTAAAAGCAAGGGTAAGGGTAAGGGTAAGGGTAAGGGTTAGGGTAAGCTTAAGGGTAAAAGCAAGGGTAAGGGTAAGGGTAAGTGTAAGGGTAAGGGTAAGGGTAAGCTTAAGGGTAAAAGCAAGGGTGAGGGTGAGGGTAAGGGTAAGGGTAAGGGTAAGGGTAAGGGTAAGGGTAAGGGTAAGGATAAGGGTAAGCTTAAGGGTAAAAGCAAGGGTAAGGGTAAGGGTAAGGGTAAGGGTAAGGGTAAGGGTAAGGGTAAGGGTAAGGGTAAGGGTAAGCTTAAGGGTAAAAGCAAGGGTAAGGGTAAGGGTAAGGGTAAGGGTAAGGGTAAAGGTAAGGGTAAGCCTAAGGGTAAAAGCAAGGGTAAGGGTAAGGGTAAGGGTAAGGGTAAGGGTTAAGGTAAGGGTAAGGGTAAGGGTAAGGGTAAGGGTAAGGGTAAGGGTAAGGGTAAGGGTAAGGGTAAGGGTAAGGGTAAGCTTAAGGGTAAAAGCAAGGGTAAGGGTAAGGGAAAGGGTAAGGGTAAGCCTAAGGGTTAAAGCAAGGGTAAGGGTAAGGGTAAGGGTAAGGGTAAGGGTAAGCTTAAGGGTAAAAGCAAGAGTAAGGGTAAGGGTAAGGGTAAGGGTAAGGGTAAGGGTAAGCTTGAGGGTAAAAGCAAGGGTAAGGGTAAAGGTAAGGGTAAGGGTAAGGGTAAGGGTAAGGGTAAGGGTAAGGGTAAAGGTAAGGGTAAGCCTAAGGGTAAAAGCAAGGGTAAGGGTAAGGGTAAGGGTAAGGGTAAGGGTAAGGGTAAGGTTAAGGGTAAGGGTAAGGGTAAGCTTAAGGGTAAAAGCAAGGGTAAGGGTAAGGGTAAGGGTAAGGGTAAGGGTAAGGGTAAGGGTAAGGGTAAGGGTAAGGGTAAGGGTAAGGGTAAGGGTAAGGGTAAGGGTAAGGGTAAGGGTAAGCTTAAGGGTAAGGGTAAGGGTAAGGGTAAGGGTAAGCTTAAGGGTAAAAGCAAGGGTAAGGGTAAGGGTAAGGGTAAGGGTAAGGGTAAGCTTAAGGGTAAAAGCAAGGGTAAGGGTAAGGGTAAGGGTAAGGGTAAGGGTAAGGGTAAGGGTAAGGGTAAGGGTAAGGGTAAGGGTAAGCTTAAGGGTAAGGGTAAGGGTAAGGGTAAGGGTAAGCTTAAGGGTAAAAGCAAGGGTAAGGGTAAGGGTAAGGATAAGGGTAAGCTTAAGGGTATAAGCAAGGGTAAGGGTAAGGGTAAGGGTAAGGGTAAGGGTAAGGGTAAGGGTAAGGGTAAGGGTAAGGGTAAGGGTAAGGGTAAGGGTAAGGGTAAGGGTAAGGGTAAGGGTAAGGGTAAGGGTAAGGGTAAGGGAAAGCTTAAGGGTAAGGGTAAGGGTAAGGGTAAGGGTAAGCTTAAGGGTAAAAGCAAGGGTAAGAGTAAGGGTGAGGGTAAGGGTAAGGGTAAGGGTAAGGGTAAGCTTAAGGGTAAGGGTAAGGGTAAGGGTAAGGGTAAGCTTAAGGGTATAAGCAAGGGTAAGGGTAAGGGTAAGGGTAAGGGTAAGGGTAAGGGTAAGGGTAAGGGTAAGGGTAAGCTTAAGGGTAAAAGCAAGGGTAAGAGTAAGGGTGAGGGTAAGGGTAAGGGTAAGTGTAAGGGTAAGCTTAAGGGTAAGGGTAAGGGTAAGGGTAAGGGTAAGCTTAAGGGTATAAGCAAGGGTAAGGGTAAGGGTAAGGGTAAGGGTAAGGGTAAGGGTAAGGGTAAGGGTAAGGGTAAGGGTAAGGGTAAGGGTAAGGGTAAGGGTAAGGGTAAGGGTAAGGGTTAGGGTAAGGGTAAGGGTAAGGGAAAGCTTAAGGGTAAGGGTAAGGGTAAGGGTAAGGGTAAGCTTAAGGGTAAAAGCAAGGGTAAGGGTAAGGGTAAGGGTAAGGGTAAGGGTAAGCTTAAGGGTAAAAGCAAGGGTAAGGGTAAGGGTAAGGGTAAGGGTAAGGGTAAGGGTAAGGGTAAGGGTAAGGGTAAGGGTAAGTGTAAGGGTAAGGGTAAGCTTAAGGGTAAGGGTAAGGGTAAGGGTAAGGGTAAGCTTAAGGGTAAAAGCAAGGGTAAGGGTAAGGGTAAGGGTAAGGGTAAGGGTAAGGGTAAAGGTAAGGGTAAGCCTAAGGGTAAAAGCAAGGATAAGGGTAAGGGTAAGTGTAAGGGTAAGGGGAAGGGTAAGGGTAAGGGTAAGGGTAAGGGTAAGCTTAAGGGTAAAAGCAAGGGTAAGGGTAAGGGTAAGGGTAAGGGTAAGGGTAAGGGTAAGGGTAAGCCTAAGGGTAAAAGCAAGGGTAAGAGTAAGGGTGAGGGTAAGGGTAAGGGTAAGGGTAAGGGTAAGCTTAAGGGTAAGGGTAAGGGTAAGGGTAAGGGTAAGCTTAAGGGTATAAGCAAGGGTAAGGGTAAGGGTAAGGGTAAGGGTAAGGGTAAGGGTAAGGGTAAGGGTAAGGGTAAGGGTAACCCTTACCCTTACCCTTACCCTTACCCTTACCCCAACCCTTACCCTTACCCTTACCCTTACCCTTGCTTTTACCCTTAAGCTTACCCTTACCCTTACCCTTACCCTTACCCTCACCCTTGCTTTTACCCTTAAGCTTACCCTTACCCTTACCCTTACCCTTACTCTTACCCTTGCTTTTACCCTCAGGCCTACCCTTACCCTTACCCTTACCCTTACCCTTGCTTTTACACTTAAGCTTACCCTTACCCTTACCCTCACCCTTACCCTTGCTTTTACCCTTAGGCTTACCCTTACCTTTACCATTACCCTTACCCTTACCCTTACCCTTACCCTTACCCTTACCCTTACCCTTACCCTTACCCTTACCCTTACCCTTACCCTTACCCTTACCCTTGCTTTAACCCTTAAGCTTACCCTTACCCTTACCCTTACCCTTACCCTTACCCTTACCCTTACCCTTACCCTTACCCTTACCCTCACCCTTACACTTGCATTTACCCTTAAGCTTACCCTTACCCTTACCCTTACCCTTACCCTTACCCTTACCCTTGCTTTTACCCTTAAGCTTACCCTTACCCTTACCCTTAGCCTTACCCTTAAGCTTACCCTAACCCTTACCCTTACCCTTACCCTTACCCTTACCCTTACCCTTACCCTTACCCTTTCCCTTACCCTTACCCTTGCTTTTACCCTTAAGCTTACCCTTACCCTTACCCTTACCCTTACCCTTACCCTTACCCTTACCCTTACCCTTACCCTTACCCTTACCCTTACCCTTACCCTTACCCTTACCCTTACCCTTACCCTTACCCTTACCCTTACCCTTACCCGTACCCTTACCCTTACCCTTGCTTTTACCCTTAGGCTTACCCTTACCTTTTACCTTTACCCTTACCCTTACCCTTACCCTTACCCTTACCCTTACCCTTGCTTTTACCCTTAAGCTTACCCTTACCCTTACCCTTACCCTTAACCTTACCCTTACCCTTACCCTTGCTTTTACCCTTAAGCTTACCCTTACCCTTACCCTTATCCTTACCCTTACCCTTACCCTTACCCTTACCCTTACCCTTACCCTTACCCTTGCTTTTACCCTTAAGCTTACCCTTACCCTTACCCTTACCCTTAAGCTTACCCTTACCCTTACCCTTACCCTTACCCTTACCCTTACCCTTACCCTTACCCTTACCCTTACCCTTACCCTTACCCTTGCTTTTACCCTTAAGCTTACCCTTACCCTTACCCTTACCCTTACCCTTACCCTTGCTTTTACCCTTAAGCTTACCCTTACCCTTACCCTTACCCTTACCCTTACCCTTAAGCTTACCCTTACCCTTACCCTTACCCTTACCCTTACCCTTACCCTTACCCTTGCTTTTACCCTTAAGCTTACCCTTACACTTACCCTTACCCTTACCCTTACCCTTACCCTTACCCTTACCCTTACCCTTACCCTTACCCTTGCTTTTACCCTTAGGCTTGCCCTTACCTTTACCCTTACCCTTACCCTTACCCTTACCCTTACCCTTGCTTTTACCCTTAAGCTTACCCTTACCCTTACCCTTACCCTTACCCTTACCCTTACCCTTACCCTTACCCTTACCCTTACTTTTACCCTTAAGCTTACCCTTACCCTTACCCTTACCCTTACCCTTACCCTTACCCTTACCCTTACCCTTGCTTTTACCCTTAAGCTTACCCTTACCCTTACCCTTACCCTTACCCTTACCCTTACCCTTACCCTTGCTTTTACCCTTCAGCTTACCCTTACCCTTACCCTTACCCTTACCCTTACCCTTACCCTTACCCTTACCCTTACCCTTACCCTTACCCTTACCCTTACCCTTACCCTTACCCTTACCCTTACCCTTACCCTTACCCTTACCCTTACCCTTACCCTTGCTTTTACCCTTAGGCTCACCCTTACCTTTACCCTTACCCTTACCCTTACCCTTACCCTCACCCTTACCCTTACCCTTACCCTTACCCTTGCTTTTACCCTTAAGCTTACCCTTACCCTTACCCTTACCCTTACCCT
Source organism: Myrrha octodecimguttata (assembly GCA_958510865.1). NCBI lineage: Eukaryota > Metazoa > Arthropoda > Insecta > Coleoptera > Coccinellidae > Myrrha > Myrrha octodecimguttata. Next base: position 175,541 of record CAUEHS010001022.1, read on the forward strand.
TACCCTTGCTTTTACCCTTAGGCTCACCCTTACCTTTACCCTTACCCTTACCCTTACCCTTACCCTTACCCTTACCCTTACCCTTACCCTTACCCTTACCCTTACCCTTGCTTTTACCCTTAAGCTTACCCTTACCCTTACCCTTACCCTTACCCTTGCTTTTACCCTTAGGCTTACCCTCACCCTTACCCTTACCCTTACCCTTGCTTTTACCCTTAAGCTTACCCTTACCCTTACCCTTACCCTTACCCTTACCCTTACCCTTACCCTTAGCCTTACCCTTACCCTTACCCTTACCCTTACCCTTACCCTTACCCTTACCCTTGCTTTTACCCTTAGGCTTACCCTTACCTTTACCCTTACCCTTACCCTTACCCTTACCCTTACCCTTACCCTTACCCTTACCCTTACCCTTACCCTTACCCTTACCCTTACCCTTGATTTTACCCTTAAGCTTACCCTTACTCTTACCCTTACCCTTACCCTTACCCTTACCCTTTCCCTTGCTTTTACCCTTAAGCTTACCCTTACCCTTTCCCTTACCCTTACCCTTACCCTTACCCTTACCCTTACCCTTACCCTTACCCTTCCCTTGCTTTTACCCTTAAGCTTACCCTTACCCTTACCCTTACCCTTACCCTTGCTTTTACCCTTAAGCTTACCCTTACCCTTACCCTTACCCTTACCCTTACCCTTAACCTTACCCTTACCCTTACCCTTACCCTTACCCTTGCTTTTACCCTTAAGCTCACCCTTACCCTTACCCTTACCCTTACTCTTGCTTTTACCCTTAAGCTTACCCTTACCCTTACCCTTACCCTTACCCTTAAGCTTACCCTTACCCTTACCCTTACCCTTACCCTTACCCTTACCCTTACCCTTACCCTTACCCTTACCCTTGCTTTTACCCTTAAGCTTACCCTTACCCTTACCCTTACCCTTACCCTTACCCTTACCCTTACCCTTACCCTTACCCTTGCTTTTACCCTTAGGCTTACCCTTACCTTTACCCTTACCCTTACCCTTACCCTTACCCTTACCCTTACCCTTACCCTTACCCTTACCCTTACCCTTGCTTTTACCCTTAAGCTTACCCTTACCCTTACCCTTACCCTTACCCTTACCTTTACCCTTACCCTTGCTTTTACCCTTAAGCTTACCCTTACCCTTACCCTTACCCTTACCCTTACCATTACCCTTACCCTTACCCTTACCCTTACCCTTACCCTTACCCTTGCTTTTACCCTTAAGCTTACCCTTACCCTTACCCTTACCCTTACCCTTACCCTTACCCTTACCCTTGCTTTCACCCTTAAGCCTACCCTTACCCTTACCCTTACCCTTACCCTTACCCTTACCCTTACCCTTACCCTTACCCTTGCTTTTACCCTTAGGCTTACCCTTACCTTTACCCTTACCCTTACCCTTACCCTTACCCTTACCCTTGCTTTTACCCTTAAGCTTACCCTTACCCTTACCCTTACCCTTACCCTTACCCATACCCTTGCTTTTACCCTTAGGCTTACCCTTACCTTTACCCTTACCCTTACCCTTACCCTTACCCTTACCCTTGCTTTTACCCTTAAGCTTACCCTTACCCTTACCCTCACCCTTACCCTTACCCTTGCTTTTACCCTTAAGCTTACCCTTACCCTTGCTTTTACCCTTACCCTTACCCTTACCCTTACCCTTACCCTTACCCTTACCCTTACCCTTACCCTTACCCTTACCCTTACCCTTACCCTTACCCTTACCCTTACCCTTACCCTTACCCTTACCCTTACCCTTACCCTTACCCTTACCCTTACCCTTACCCTTACCCTTACCCTTACCCTTACCCTTACCCTTACCCTTACCCTAACCCTTGCTTTTACCCTTAGGCTTACCCTTACCTTTACCCTTACCCTTACCCTTACCCTTACCCTTACCCTTACCCTTACCCTTACCCTTACCCTTGCTTTTACCCTTAAGCTTACCCTTACCCTTACCCTTACCCTTACCCTTACCCTTACCCTTAGCCTTGCTTTTACCCTTAAGCTTACCCTTACCCTTACCCTTACCCTTACCCTTACCCTTACCCTTACCCTTACCCTTACCCTTACCCTTACCCTTACCCTTGCTTTTACCCTTAAGCTTACCCTTACCCTTACCCTTACCCTTACCCTTACCCTTGCTTTCACCCTTAGGCTTACCCTTACCCTTACCCTTACCCTTACCCTTGCTTTTACCCTTAAGCTTACCCTTACCCTTACCCTTACCCTTACCCTTACCCTTACCCTTACCCTTACCCTTACCCTTACCCTTACCCTTACCCTTACCCTTACCCTCACCCTTACCCTTACCCTTACCCTTACCCTTACCCTTACCCTTACCCTTACCCTTACCCTTACCCTTACCCTTACCCTTACCCTTACCCTTACCCTTACCCTTACCCTTACCCTTACCCTTACCCTTACCCTTACCCTAACCCTTGCTTTTACCCTTAGGCTTACCCTTAACTTTACCCTTACCCTTACCCTTACCCTTACCCTTACCCTTACCCTTACCCTTACCCTTGCTTTTACCCTTAAGCTTACCCTTACCCTTACCCTTACCCTTACCCTTACCCTTACCCTTGCTTTTACCCTTAAGCTTACCCTTACCCTTACCTTAACCCTTACCCTTACCCTTACCCTTGCTTTTACCCTTAAGCTTACCCTTACCCTTACCCTTACCCTTACCCTTACCCTTACCCTTACCTTTACCCTTACCCTTACCCTTGTTTTTACCCTTAGGCTTACCCTTACCCTTACCCTTACCCTTACCCTTGCTTTTACCCTTAAGCTTACCCTTACCCTTACCCTTACCCTTACCCTTACCCTTACCCTTACCCTTACCCTTACCCTTACCCTTACCCTTACCCTTACCCTTACCCTTACCCTTACCCTTGCTTTTACCCTTAGGCTTACCCTTACCTTTACCCTTACCCTTACCCTTACCCTTACCCTTACCCTTACCCTTACCCTTGCATTTACCCTTGAGCTTACCCTTACCCTTACCCTTACCCTTACCCTTACCCTTACCCTTACCCCTTGCTTTTACCCTCAAGCTTACCCTTACCCTTACCCTTACCCTTACCCTTACCCTTACCCTTACCCTTACCCTTGCTTTTACCCTTAAGCTTACCCTTACCCTTACCCTTACCCTTACCCTTAAGCTTACCCTTACCCTTACCCTTACCCTTACCCTTACCCTTACCCTTCCCTTACCCTTACCCTTACCCTTACCCTTACCCTTGCTTTTACCCTTAAGCTTACCCTTACCCTTACCCTTACCCTTACCTTTACCCTTGCTTTTACCCTTAAGCTTACCCTTACCCTTACCCTTACCCTTACCCTTAAGCTTACCCTTACCCTTACCCTTACCCTTACCCTTACCCTTACCCTTACCCTTACCCTTACCCTTGCTTTTACCCTTAAGCTCACCCTTACCCTTACCCTTACCCTTACCCTTACCCTTACCCTTACCCTTACCCTTACCCTTGCTTTTACCCTTAGGCTTACCCTTACCTTCACCCTTACCCTTACCCTTACCCTTGCTTTTACCCTTAAGCTTACCCTTACCCTTACCCTTACCCTTACCCTTACCCTTACCCTTACCCTTACCCTTACCCTTACCCTTGCTTTTACCCTTACCCTTACCCTTACCCTTACCCTTACCCTTACCCTTACCCTTACCCTTACCCTTACCCTTACCCTTACCCTTACCCTTGCTTTTACCCTTAAGCTTACCCTTACCCTTACCCTTACCCTTACCCTTACCCTTACCCTTACCCTTACCCCTACCCTTGCTTTTACCCTTAAGCTTAACCTTACCCTTACCCTTACCCTTACCCTTACCCTTACCCTTACCCTTGCTTTTACCCTTAAGCTTACCCTTACCCTTACCCTTACCCTTACCCTTACCCTTACCCTTACCCTTACCCTTACCCTTACCCTTGCTTTTACCCTTAAGCTTACCCTTACCCTTACCCTTACCCTCACCCTTACCCTTGCTTTTACCCTTAGGCTTACCCTTACCCTTACCCTTACCCTTACCCTTACCCTTACCCTTACCTTTACCCTTACCCTTGCTTTTACCCTTAAGCTTACCCTTACCCTTACCCTTACCCTTACCCTCACCCTTACCCTTGCTTTTACCCTTAAGCTTACCCTTACCCTTACCCTTACCCTTACCCTTACCCTTACCCTTACCCTTACCCTAATCCTTGCTTTTACTCTTAAGCTTACCCTTACCCTTACCCTTACCCTTACCCTTAAGCTTACCCTTACCCTTACCCTTACCCTTACCCTTACCCTTACCCTTACCCTTACCCTTACCCTTGCTTTTACCCTTAAGCTTACCCTTACCCTTACCCTTACCCTTACCCTCACCCCTACCCTTGCTTTTACCCTTAAGCTTACCCTTACCCTTACCCTTACCCTTAAGCTTACCCTTACCCTTACCCTTACCCTTACCCTTACCCTTACCCTTACCCTTACCCTTACCCTTACCCTTGCTTTTACCCTTAAGCTTACCCTTACCCTTACCCTTACCCTTACCCTTACCCTTACCCTTACCCTTAACCTTACCCTTACCCTTACCCTTACCCTTGCTTTTACCCTTAGGCTTACCCTTACATTTACCCTTATCCTTACCCTTACCCTTACCCTTACCCTTACCCTTACCCTTACCCTTACCCTTGCTTTTACCCTTAAGCTTACCCTTACCCTTACCCTCACCCTTACCCTTACCCTTACCCTTACCCTTACCCTTACCCTTACCCTTACCCTTACCCTTACCCTTACCCTTACCCTTGCTTTTACCCTTAAGCTTACCCTATCCCTTACCCTTACCCTTACCCTTACCCTTACCCCTACCCTTGCTTTTACCCTTAAGCTAAACCTTACCCTTACCCTTACCCTTACCCTTACCCTTACCCTTACCCTTGCTTTTACCCTTAAGCTTACCCTTACCCTTACCCTTACCCTTACCCTTACCCTTACCCTTACCCTTGCTTTTACCCTTAAGCTTACCCTTACCCTTACCCTTACCCTTACCCTTACCCTTGCTTTTACCCTTAGGCTCACCCTTACCCTTACCCTTACCCTTACCCTTGCTTTTACCCTTAAGCTTACCCTTACACTTACCCTTACCCTTACCCTTACCCTTACCCTTGCTTTTACCCTTAAGCTTACCCTTACCCTTACCCTTACCCTTACCCTTACCCTTGCTTTTACCCTTAGGCTCACCCTTACCCTTACCCTTACCCTTACCCTTGCTTTTACCCTTAAGCTTACCCTTACCCTTACCCTTACCCTTAAGCTTACCCTTAAGGGTAAGGGTAAGGGTAAGGGTAAGCTTAAGGGTAAAAGCAAGGGTAAGGGTAAGAGTAAGGGTAAGGGTAAGGGTAAGGGTAAGGGTAAGGGTAAGGGTAAGGGTGAGCTTAAGGGTAAAAGCAAGGGTAAGGGTAAGGGTAAGGGTAAGGGTAAGGGTAAGGGTAGGGGTAAGAGTAAGGGTAAGGGTAAGCTTAAGGGTAAAAGCAAGGGTAAGGGTAAGGGTAAGGGTAAGGGTAAGGGTAAGGGTAAGCTTAAGGGTAAAAGCAAGGGTAAGGGTAAGGGTAAGGGTAAGGGTAAGGGTAAGGGTAATGGTAAGGGTAAAGGTGAGGGTAAGCCTAAGGGTAAAAGCAAGGGTAAGGGTAAGGGTAAGGGTAAGGGTAGGGGTAAGGGTAAGGGTAAGGGTAAGGGTAAGGGTAAGGGTAAGGGTAAGGGTAAGCTTAAGGGTAAAAGCAAGGGTAAGGGTAAGGGTAAGGGTAAGGGTAAGGGTAAGGGTAAGCGTAAGCTTAAGGGTAAGGGTAAGGGTAAGGGTAAGGGTAAGCTTAAGGGTAAAAGCAAGGGTGAGGGTAAGGGTAAGGGTGAGGGTAAGGGTAAGCTTAAGGGTAAAAGCAAGGGTAAGGGTAAGGATAAGGGTAAGGGTAAGGGTAAGTGTAAGGGTAAGCTTAAGGGTAAGGGTAAGGGTAAGGGTAAGCTTAAGGGTAAAAGCAAGGGTAAGGGTAAGAGTAAGGGTAAGGGTAAGGGTAAGGGTAAGGGTAAGGGTAAGGGTAAGGGTAAGGGTAAGGGTAAGGGTAAGGGTGAGCTTAAGGGTAAAAGCAAGGGTAAGGGTAAGGGTAAGGGTAAGGGTAAGGGTAAAGGTAAGGGTAAGGGTAAGGGTAAGCTTAAGGGTAAAAGCAAGGGTAAGGGTAAGGGTAAGGGTAAGGGTAAGGGTGAGGGTAAGGGTAAGGGTAAGGGTAAAGGTAAGGGTAAGCCTAAGGGTAAAAGCAAGGGTAAGGGTAAGGGTAAGGGTAAGGGTAAGAGTACCCTTGCTTTTACCCTTAAGCTTACCCTTACCCTTACCCTTACCCTTACCCTTACCCTTACCCTTACCCTTACCCTTACCCTTACCCTTACCCTTGCTTTTACCCTTAAGCTTACCCTTACCCTTACCCTTACCCTCACCCTTACCCTTGCTTTTACCCTTAGGCTTATCCTTACCCTTACCCTTACCCTTACCCTTACCCTTACCCTTACCTTTACCCTTACCCTTGCTTTTACCCTTAAGCTTACCCTTACCCTTACCCTTACCCTTACCCTCACCCTTACCCTTGCTTTTACCCTTAAGCTTACCCTTACCCTTACCCTTACCCTTACCCTTACCCTTACCCTTACCCTTACCCTAACCCTTGCTTTTACTCTTAAGCTTACCCTTACCCTTACCCTTACCCTTACCCTTAAGCTTACCCTTACCCTTACCCTTACCCTTACCCTTACCCTTACCCTTACCCTTACCCTTACCCTTACCCTTGCTTTTACCCTTAAGCTTACCCTTACCCTTACCCTTACCCTTACCCTTACCCCTACCCTTGCTTTTACCCTTAAGCTTACCCTTACCCTTACCCTTACCCTTAAGCTTACCCTTACCCTTACCCTTACCCTTACCCTTACCCTTACCCTTACCCTTACCCTTACCCTTACCCTTACCCTTGCTTTTACCCTTAAGCTTACCCTTACCCTTACCCTTACCCTTACCCTTACCCTTACCCTTACCCTTAACCTTACCCTTACCCTTACCCTTACCCTTGCTTTTACCCTTAGGCTTACCCTTACATTTACCCTTATCCTTACCCTTACCCTTACCCTTACCCTTACCCTTACCCTTACCCTTACCCTTGCTTTTACCCTTAAGCTTACCCTTACCCTTACCCTCACCCTTACCCTTACCCTTACCCTTACCCTTACCCTTACCCTTACCCTTACCCTTACCCTTACCCTCACCCTTACCCTTACCCTTGCTTTTACCCTTAAGCTTACCCTATCCCTTACCCTTACCCTTACCCTTAGCCTTACCCCTACCCTTGCTTTTACCCTTAAGCTAAACCTTACCCTTACCCTTACCCTTACCCTTACCCTTACCCTTACCCTTGCTTTTACCCTTAAGCTTACCCTTACCCTTACCCTTACCCTTACCCTTACCCTTACCCTTACCCTTGCTTTTACCCTTAAGCTTACCCTTACCCTTACCCTTACCCTTACCCTTACCCTTGCTTTTACCCTTAGGCTCACCCTTACCCTTACCCTTACCCTTACCCTTGCTTTTACCCTTAAGCTTACCCTTACACTTACCCTTACCCTTACCCTTACCCTTACCCTTGCTTTTACCCTTAAGCTTACCCTTACCCTTACCCTTACCCTTACCCTTACCCTTGCTTTTACCCTTAGGCTCACCCTTACCCTTACCCTTACCCTTACCCTTGCTTTTACCCTTAAGCTTACCCTTACCCTTACCCTTACCCTTAAGCTTACCCTTAAGGGTAAGGGTAAGGGTAAGGGTAAGCTTAAGGGTAAAAGCAAGGGTAAGGGTAAGAGTAAGGGTAAGGGTAAGGGTAAGGGTAAGGGTAAGGGTAAGGGTAAGGGTGAGCTTAAGGGTAAAAGCAAGGGTAAGGGTAAGGGTAAGGGTAAGGGTAAGGGTAAGGGTAAGGGTAGGGGTAAGAGTAAGGGTAAGGGTAAGCTTAAGGGTAAAAGCAAGGGTAAGGGTAAGGGTAAGGGTAAGGGTAAGGGTAAGGGTAAGCTTAAGGGTAAAAGCAAGGGTAAGGGTAAGGGTAAGGGTAAGGGTAAGGGTAAGGGTAATGGTAAGGGTAAAGGTGAGGGTAAGCCTAAGGGTAAAAGCAAGGGTAAGGGTAAGGGTAAGGGTAAGGGTAGGGGTAAGGGTAAGGGTAAGGGTAAGGGTAAGGGTAAGGGTAAGGGTAAGGGTAAGCTTAAGGGTAAAAGCAAGGGTAAGGGTAAGGGTAAGGGTAAGGGTAAGGGTAAGGGTAAGCGTAAGCTTAAGGGTAAGGGTAAGGGTAAGGGTAAGGGTAAGCTTAAGGGTAAAAGCAAGGGTGAGGGTAAGGGTAAGGGTGAGGGTAAGGGTAAGCTTAAGGGTAAAAGCAAGGGTAAGGGTAAGGATAAGGGTAAGGGTAAGGGTAAGTGTAAGGGTAAGCTTAAGGGTAAGGGTAAGGGTAAGGGTAAGCTTAAGGGTAAAAGCAAGGGTAAGGGTAAGAGTAAGGGTAAGGGTAAGGGTAAGGGTAAGGGTAAGGGTAAGGGTAAGGGTAAGGGTAAGGGTAAGGGTGAGCTTAAGGGTAAAAGCAAGGGTAAGGGTAAGGGTAAGGGTAAGGGTAAGGGTAAGGGTAAGGGTAAGGGTAAGGGTAAGCTTAAGGGTAAAAGCAAGGGTAAGGGTAAGGGTAAGGGTAAGGGTAAGGGTAAGGGTGAGGGTAAGGGTAAGGGTAAGGGTAAAGGTAAGGGTAAGCCTAAGGGTAAAAGCAAGGGTAAGGGTAAGGGTAAGGGTAAGGGTAAGAGTAAGGGTAAGGGTAAGGGTAAGGGTAAGCTTAAGGGTAAAAGCGAGGGTAAGGGTAAGGGTAAGGGTAAGGGTAAGCCTAAGGGTAAAAGCAAGTGTAAGGGTAAGGGTAAGGGTAAGGGTAAGGGTAAGCTTAAGGGTAAAAGCAAGGGTAAGGGTAAGGGTAAGGGTAAGGGTAAGGGTAAGGGTAAGCTTAAGGGTAAAAGCAAGGGTGAGGGTAAGGGTAAGGGTAAGGGTAAGGGTAAGGGTTAGGGTAAAAGTAAGGGTAAGGGTAAGGGTAAGGGTAAGCTTAAGGGTAAAAGCAAGGGTAAGGGTAAGGGTAAGGGTAAGGGTAAGGGTAAGGGTAAGGGTAAGGGTAAGCCTAAGGGTAAAAGCAAGGGTAAGGGTAAGGGTAAGGGTAAGGGTAAGGGTAAGCTTAAGGGTAAAAGCAAGGGTAAGGGTAAGGGTAAGGGTAAGGGTAAGGGTAAGGGTAAGCTTAAGGGTAAAAGCAAGGGTGAGGGTAAGGGTAAGGGTAAGGGTAAGGGTAAGGGTAAGGGTAAGGGTAAGGGTAAGGGTAAGGGTAAGCTTAAGGGTAAAAGCAAGGGTAAGGGTAAGGGTAAGGGTAAGGGTAAGGGTAAGGGTAAGGGTAAGCTTAAGGGTAAAAGCAAGGGTAAGGGTAAGGGTAAGGGTAAGCCTAAGGGTAAAAGCAAGGGTAAGGGTAAGGGTAAGGGTAAGGGTAAGGGTAAGCTTAAGGGTAAAAGCAAGGGTAAGGGTAAGGGTAAGGGTAAGGGTAAGGGTAAGGGTAAGGGTAAGGGTAAGAGTAAGGGTAAGCTTAAGGGTAAAAGCAAGGGTAAGGGTAAGGGTAAGGGTAAGGGTAAGGGTAAGGGTAAGGGTAAAGGTAAGGGTAAGCCTAAGGGTAAAAGCAAGGGTAAGGGTAAGGGTAAGGGTAAGGGTAAGGGTGAGGGTAAGGGTAAGGGTAAGCTTAAGGGTAAAAGCAAGGGTAAGGGTAAGGGTAAGGGTAAGGGTAAGGGTAAGGGTAAGGGTAAGGATAAGGGTAAGGGTAAGGGTAAGCTTAAGGGTAAGGGTAAGGTTAAGGGTAAGCTTAAGGGTAAAAGCAAGGGTAAGGGTAAGGGTAAGGGTAAGGGTAAGGGTAAGCTTAAGGGTAAAAGCAAGGGTAAGGGTAAGGGTAAGGGTAAGGGTAAGGGTAAGGGTAAGGGTAAGGGTAAGGGTAAGGGTAAGCTTAAGGGTAAGGGTAAGGGTAAGGGTAAGCTTAAGGGTAAAAGCAAGGGTAAGGGTAAGGGTAAGGGTAAGGGTAAGGGTAAGCTTAAGGGTAAGGGTAAGGGTAAGGGTAAGGGTAAGCTTAAGGGTAAAAGCAAGGGTAAGGTTAAGGGTAAGGGTAAGGGTAAGGGTAAGGGTAAGGGTAAGGGTAAGCTTAAGGGTAAGGGTAAGGGTAAGGGTAAGGGTAAGCTTAAGGGTAAAAGCAAGGGTAAGGGTAAGGGTAAGGGTAAGGGAAAGGGTAAGGGTAAGGGTAAGGGTAAGGGTAAGGGTAAGGGTAAGGGTAAGGGTAAGGGTAAGGGTAAGGGTAAGGGTAAGGGTAAGGGTAAGCTTAAGGGTAAGGGTAAGGGTAAGGGTAAGCTTAAGGGTAAAAGCAAGGGTAAGGGTAAGGGTAAGGGTAAGGGTAAGGGTAAGCTTAAGGGTAAAAGCAAGGGTAAGGGTAAGGGTAAGGGTAAGGGTAAGGGTAAGGGTAAGGGTAAGGGTAAGGGTAAGGGTAAGGGTAAGGGTAAGGGTAAGGGTAAGGGTAAGCTTAAGGGTAAGGGTAAGGGTAAGGGTAAGCTTAAGGGTAAAAGCAAGGGTAAGGGTAAGGGTAAGGGTAAGGGTAAGGGTAAAGGTAAGGGTAAGCCTAAGGGTAAAAGCAAGGGTAAGGGTCAGGGTAAGGGTAAGGGTAAGGGTAAGGGTAAGGGTAAGGGTAAGGGTAAGCTTAAGGGTAAAAGCAAGGGTAAGGGTAAGGGTAAGGGTAAGGGTAAGGGTAAGGGTAAGGGTAAGGGTAAGGGTAAGGGTAAGGGTAAGGGTAAGGGTGAGCTTAAGGGTAAAAGCAAGGGTAAGGGTAAGGGTAAGGGTAAGGGTAAGGGTAAGGGTAAGGGTAAGGGTAAGGGTAAGGGTAAGGGTAAGGGTAAGGGTAAGGGTAAGGGTAAGGGTAAGCTTAAGGGTAAAAGCAAGGGTAAGTGTAAGGGTAAGGGTAAGGGTAAGGGTTAGGGTAAGGGTAAAGGTAAGGGTAAGCCTAAGGGTAAAAGCAAGGGTAAGGGTAAGGGTAAGGGTAAGGGTAAGGGTAAGGGTAAGGGTAAGGGTAAGGGTAAGGGTAAGGGTAAGAGTAAGGGTAAGGGTAAGGGTAAGCTTAAGGGTAAAAGCAAGGGTAAGGGTAAGGGTGAGCCTATGGGTAAAAGCAAGGGTAAGGGTAAGGTTAAGGGTAAGGGTAAGGGTAAGCTTAAGGGTAAAAGCAAGGGTAAGGGTGAGGGTAAGGGTAAGGGTAAGGGTAAGCTTAAGGGTAAAAGCAAGGGTAAGGGTAAGGGTGAGGGTAAGGGTAAGGGTAAGGGTAAGGGTAAAGGTAAGGGTAAGCCTAAGAGTAAAAGCAAGGGTGAGGGTAAGGGTAGGGGTAAGGGTAAGGGTAAGGGTAAGGGTAAGGGTAAGGGTAAGGGTAAGGGTAAGGGTAAGGGTAAGGGTAAGCTTAAGGGTAAAAGCAAGGGTAAGGATAAGGGTAAGGGTAAGGGTAAGGGTAAGGGTAAGGGTAAGGGTAAGCTTAAGGGTAAAAGCAAGGGTAAGGGTAAGGGTAAGGGTAAGGGTAAGGGTAAGGGTAATGGTAAGGGTAAAGGTAAGGGTAAGCCTAAGGGTAAAAGCAAGTGTAAGGGTAAGGGTAAGGGTAAGGGTAAGGGTAAGGGTAAGGGTAAGGGTAAGGGTAAGGGTAAGGGTAAGGGTAAGCTTAAGGGTAAAAGCAAGGGTAAGGGTAATGGTAAGGGTAAGGGTAAGGGTAAGGGTAAGGGTAAGCGTAAGCTTAAGGGTAAGGGTAAGGGTAAGGGTAAGGGTAAGCTTAAGGGTAAAAGCAAGAGTAAGGGTAAGGGTAAGGGTAAGGGTAAGGGTAAGCTTAAGGGTAAAAGCAAGGGTAAGGGTAAGGGTAAGGGTAAGGGTAAGGGTAAGGGTAAGGGTAAGGGTAAGCTTAAGGGTAAGGGTAAGGGTAAGGGTAAGCTTAAGGGTAAAAGCAAGGGTAAGGGTAAGAGTAAGGGTAAGGGTAAGGGTAAGGGTAAGGGTAAGGGTAAGGGTAAGGGTGAGCTTAAGGGTAAAAGCAAGGGTAAGGGTAAGGGTAAGGGTAAGGGTAAGGGTAAGGGTAAGGGTAGGGGTAAGAGTAAGGGTAAGGGTAAGCTTAAGGGTAAAAGCAAGGGTAAGGGTAAGGGTAACGGTAAGGGTAAGGGTAAGGGTAAGCTTAAGGGTAAAAGCAAGGGTAAGGGTAAGGGTAAGGGTAAGGGTAAGGGTAAGGGTAATGGTAAGGGTAAAGGTGAGGGTAAGCCTAAGGGTAAAAGCAAGGGTAAGGGTAAGGGTAAGGGTAAGGGTAAGGGTAAGGGTAAGGGTAAGGGTAAGGGTAAGGGTAAGGGTAAGCTTAAGGGTAAAAGCAAGGGTAAGGGTAAGGGTAAGGGTAAGGGTAAGGGTAAGGGTAAGCGTAAGCTTAAGGGTAAGGGTAAGGGTAAGGGTAAGGGTAAGCTTAAGTGTAAAAGCAAGGGTAAGGGTAAGGGTAAGGGTAAGGGTAAGGGTAAGCTTAAGGGTAAAAGCAAGGGTAAGGGTAAGGGTAAGGGTAAGGGTAAGGGTAAGTGTAAGGGTAAGCTTAAGGGTAAGGGTAAGGGTAAGGGTAAGCTTAAGGGTAAAAGCAAGGGTAAGGGTAAGAGTAAGGGTAAGGGTAAGGGTAAGGGTAAGGGTAAGGGTAAGGGTAAGGGTAAGGGTAAGGGTAAGGGTAAGGGTAAGGGTAAGGGTGAGCTTAAGGGTAAAAGCAAGGGTAAGGGTAAGGGTAAGGGTAAGGGTAAGGGTAAGGGTAAGGGTAAGGGTAAGGGTAAGGGTAAGGGTAAGGGTAAGGGTAAGGGTAAGCTTAAGGGTAAAAGCAAGGGTAAGGGTAAGGGTAAGGGTAAGGGTAAGGGTAAGGGTAAGGGTAAGGGTAAGGGTAAGGGTAAAGGTAAGGGTAAGCCTAAGGGTAAAAGCAAGGGTAAGGGTAAGGGTAAGGGTAAGGGTAAGAGTAAGGGTAAGGGTAAGGGTAAGGGTAAGCTTAAGGGTAAAAGCGAGGGTAAGGGTAAGGGTAAGGGTAAGGGTAAGCCTAAGGGTAAAAGCAAGGGTAAGGGTAAGGGTAAGGGTAAGGGTAAGGGTAAGCTTAAGGGTAAAAGCAAGGGTAAGGGTAAGGGTAAGGGTAAGCTTAAGGGTAAAAGCAAGGGTGAGGGTAAGGGTAAGGGTAAGGGTAAGGGTAAGGGTTAGGGTAAAAGTAAGGGTAAGGGTAAGGGTAAGGGTAAGCTTAAGGGTAAAAGCAAGGGTAAGGGTAAGGGTAAGGGTAAGGGTAAGGGTAAGGGTAAGGGTAAGGGTAAGGGTAAGGGTAAGGGTAAGGGTAAGCCTAAGGGTAAAAGCAAGGGTAAGGGTAAGGGTAAGGGTAAGGGTAAGGGTAAGCTTAAGGGTAAAAGCAAGGGTAAGGGTAAGGGTAAGGGTAAGGGTAAGGGTATGGGTAAGCTTAAGGGTAAAAGCAAGGGTGAGGGTAAGGGTAAGGGTAAGGGTAAGGGTAAGGGTAAGGGTAAGGGTAAGGGTAAGGGTAAGGGTAAGGGTATGGGTAAGGGTAAGGGTAAGGGTAAGGGTAAGGGTAAGCTTAAGGGTAAAAGCAAGGGTAAGGGTAAGGGTAAGGGTAAGGGTAAGGGTAAGGGTAAGGGTAAGGGTAAGGGTAAGGGTAAGCTTAAGGGTAAAAGCAAGGGTAAGGGTAAGGGTAAGGGTAAGGGTAAGCCTAAGGGTAAAAGCAAGGGTAAGGGTAAGGGTAAGGGTAAGGGTAAGGGTAAGCTTAAGGGTAAAAGCAAGGGTAAGGGTAAGGGTAAGGGTAAGGGTAAGGGTAAGGGTAAGGGTAAGAGTAAGGGTAAGCTTAAGGGTAAAAGCAAGGGTAAGGGTAAGGGTAAGGGTAAGGGTAAGGGTAAGGGTAAGGGTAAAGGTAAGAGTAAGCCTAAGGGTAAAAGCAAGGGTAAGGGTAAGGGTAAGGGTAAGGGTAAGGGTGAGGGTAAGGGTAAGGGTAAGCTTAAGGGTAAAAGCAAGGGTAAGGGTAAGGGTAGGGGTAAGGGTAAGGGTAAGGGTAAGGGTAAGGGTAAGGGTAAGGGTAAGCTTAAGGGTAAGGGTAAGGGTAAGGTTAAGGGTAAGCTTAAGGGTAAAAGCAAGGGTAAGGGTAAGGGTAAGGGTAAGGGTAAGGGTAAGCTTAAGGGTAAAAGCAAGGGTAAGGGTAAGGGTAAGGGTAAGGGTAAGGGTAAGGGTAAGGGTAAGCTTAAGGGTAAGGGTAAGGGTAAGGGTAAGGGTAAGGGTAAGCTTAAGGGTAAAAGCAAGGGTAAGGGTAAGGGTAAGGGTAAGGGTAAGGGTAAGCTTAAGGGTAAGGGTAAGGGTAAGGGTAAGGGTAAGCTTAAGGGTAAAAGCAAGGGTAAGGTTAAGGGTAAGGGTAAGGGTAAGGGTAAGGGTAAGGGTAAGGGTAAGGGTAAGCTTAAGGGTAAGGGTAAGGGTAAGGGTAAGGGTAAGGGTAAGCTTAAGGGTAAAAGCAAGGGTAAGGGTAAGGGTAAGGGTAAGGGTAAGGGTAAGGGTAAGGGTAAGGGTAAGGGTAAGGGTAAGGGTAAGGGTAAGGGTAACGGTAAGGGTAAGGGTAAGGGTAAGGGTAAGCTTAAGGGTAAGGGTAAGGGTAAGGGTAAGCTTAAAGGTAAAAGCAAGGGTAAGGGTAAGTGTAAGGGTAAGGGTAAGGGTAAGCTTAAGGGTAAAAGCAAGGGTAAGGGTAAGGGTAAGGGTAAGGGTAAGGGTAAGGGTAAGGGTAAGGGTAAGGGTAAGGGTAAGGGTAAGGGTAAGGGTAAGGGTAAGGGTAAGGGTAAGCTTAAGGGTAAGGGTAAGGGTAAGCTTAAGGGTAAAAGCAAGGGTAAGGGTAAGGGTAAGAGTAAGGGTAAGGGTAAGGGTAAGGGTAAAGGTAAGGGTAAAAGCAAGGGTAAGGGTAAGGGTAAGGGTAAGGGTAAGGGTAAGGGTAAGGGTAAGGGTAAGGGTAAGGGTAAGCTTAAGGGTAAAAGCAAGGGTAAGGGTAAGGGTAAGGGTAAGGGTAAGGGTAAGGGTAAGGGTAAGGGTAAGGGTAAGGGTAAGGGTAAGGGTAAGGGTAAGGGTAAGGGTGAGCTTAAGGGTAAAAGCAAGGGTAAGGGTAAGGGTAAGGGTAAGGGTAAGGGTAAGGGTAAGGGTAAGGGTAAGGGTAAGGGTAAGGGTAAGCTTAAGGGTAAAAGCAAGGGTAAGTGTAAGGGTAAGGGTAAGGGTAAGGGTTAGGGTAAGGGTAAAGGTAAGGGTAAGCCTAAGGGTAAAAGCAAGGGTAAGGGTAAGGGTAAGGGTAAGGGTAAGGGTAAGGGTAAGGGTAAGGGTAAGGGTAAGGGTAAGAGTAAGGGTAAGGGTAAGGGTAAGCTTAAGGGTAAAAGCAAGGGTAAGGGTAAGGGTAAGGGTAAGGGTAAGCCTAAGGGTAAAAGCAAGGGTAAGGGTAAGGTTAAGGGTAAGGGTAAGGGTAAGCTTAAGGGTAAAAGCAAGGGTAAGGGTGAGGGTAAGGGTAAGGGTAAGGGTAAGCTTAAGGGTAAAAGCAAGGGTAAGGGTAAGGGTGAGGGTAAGGGTAAGGGTAAGGGTAAGGGTAAAGGTAAGGGTAAGCCTAAGAGTAAAAGCAAGGGTGAGGGTAAGGGTAAGGGTAAGGGTAAGGGTAAGGGTAAGGGTAAGGGTAAGGGTAAGGGTAAGGGTAAGGGTAAGCTTAAGGGTAAAAGCAAGGGTAAGGATAAGGGTAAGGGTAAGGGTAAGGGTAAGGGTAAGGGTAAGGGTAAGCTTAAGGGTAAAAGCAAGGGTAAGGGTAAGGGTAAGGGTAAGGGTAAGGGTAAGGGTAAGGGTAAGGGTAAGGGTAAGGGTAAGGGTAAGCTTAAGGGTAAAAGCAAGGGTAAGGGTTAGGGTAAGGGTAAGAGTAAGGGTAAGGGTAAGCTTAAGTGTAAAAGCAAGGGTAAGGGTAAGGGTAAGGGTAAGGGTAAGGGTAAGGGTAAGGGTAAAGGTAAGGGTAAGCCTAAGGGTAAAAGCAAGGGTAAGGGTAAGGGTAAGGGTAAGGGTAAGGGTAAGGGTAAGGGTAAGGGTAAGGGTAAGGGTAAGGGTAAGGGTAAGGGTAAGGGTAAGTGTAAGGGTAAGGGTAAGCTTAAGGGTATAAGCAAGTGTAAGGGTAAGGGTAAGGGTGAGGGTAAGGGTAAGGGTAAGGGTAAGGGTAAGCTTAAGGGTAAAAGCAAGGGTAAGGGTAAGGGTAAGGGTAAGGGTAAGGGTAAGGGTAAGGGTAAGCTTCAGGGTAAAAGCAAGGGTAAGGGTAAGGGTAAGGGAAAGGGTAAGGGTAAGGGTAAGGGTAAGGGTAAGGGTAAGGGTAAGAGTAAGGGTAAGGGTAAGGGTAAGGGTAAGGGTAAAGGTAAGGTTAAGCCTAAGGGTAAAAGCAAGGGTAAGGGTAAGGGTAAGGGTAAGGGTAAGGGTAAGGGTAAGGGTAAGGGTAAGGGTAAGGGTAAGGGTAAGGGTAAGGGTAAGGGTAAGGGTAAGGGTAAGGGTAAGGGTAAGGGTAAGCTTAAGGGTAAAAGCAAGGGTAAGGGTAAGGGTAAGGGTAAGGGTAAGCCTAAGGGTGAAAGCAAGGGTAAGGGTAAGGGTAAGGGTAAGGGTAAGCTTAAGGGTAAAAGCAAGGGTAAGGGTAAGGGTAAGGGTAAGGGTAAGGGTAAGGGTAAGCTTAAGGGTAAAAGCAAGGGTAAGGGTAAAGGTAAGGGTAAGGGTAAGGGTAAGGGTAAGGGTAAGGGTAAGGGTAAAGGTAAGGGTAAGCCTAAGGGTCAAAGCAAGGGTAAGGGTAAGGGTAAGGGTAAGGGTAAGAGTAAGGGTAAGGGTAAGGGTAAGCTTAAGGGTAAAAGCAAGGGTAAGGGTAAGGGTAAGGGTAAGGGTAAGGGTAAGGGTAAGGGTAAGGGTAATGGTAAGGGTAAAGGTAAGGGTAAGCCTAAGGGTAAAAGCAAGGGTAAGGGTAAGGGTAAGGGTAAGGGTAAGCGTAAGGGTAAGGGTAAGGTTAAGGGTAAGGGTTAGGGTAAGGGTAAGGGTAAGGGTAAGCTTAAGGGTAAAAGCAAGGGTAAGGGTAAGGGTAAGGGTAAGGGTAAGGGTAAGGGTAAGCTTAAGGGTAAGGGTAAGGGTAAGGGTGAGCTTAAGGGTAAAAGCAAGGGTAAGGGTAAGGGTAAGGGTAAGGGTCAGGGTAAGGGTAAGGGTAAGGGTAAGCTTAAGGGTAAAAGCAAGGGTAAGGGTAAGGGTAAGGGTAAGGGTAAGGGTAAGGGTAAGGGTAAGCTTAAGGGTAAGGGTAAGGGTAAGAGTAAGGGTAAGCTTAAGGGTAAAAGCAAGGGTAAGGGTCAGGGTAAGGATAAGTGTAAGGGTAAGGGTAAGGGTAAGGGTAAGGGTGAGCTTAAGGTTAAAAGCAAGGGTAAGGGTAAGGTTAAGGGTAAGGGTAAGGGTAAGGGTAAGGGTAAGGGTAAGGGTTAGCTTAAGGGTAAAAGCAAGGGTAAGGGTAAGGGTAAGGGTAAGGGTAAGGGTAAGGGTAAGGGTAAGGGTAAGGGTAAGGGTAAAGGTAAGGGTAAGCCTAAGGGTAAAAGCAAGGGTAAGGGTAAGGGTAAGGGTAAGGGTAAGAGTAAGGGTAAGGGTAAGGGTAAGCTTAAGGGTAAAAGCAGGGGTAAGGGTAAGGGTAAGGGTAAGGGTAAGCCTAAGGGTAAAAGCAAGGGTAAGGGTAAGGGTAAGGGTAAGGGTAAGCTTAAGGGTAAAAGCAAGGGTAAGGGTAAGGGTAAGGGTAAGGGTAAGGGTAAGGGTAAGGGTAGGGGTAAGGGTAAGCTTAAGGGTAAAAGCAAGGGTGAGGGTAAGGGTAAGGGTAAGGGTAAGGGTAAGGGTAAGGGTAAGGGTAAGGGTAAGGGTAAGGGTAAGGGTAAGGGTAAGGGTAAGATAAGGGTAAGGGTAAGGGTAAGTTTAAGGGTAAAAGCAAGGGTAAGGGTAAGGGTAAGGGTAAGGGTAAGGGTAAGGGTAAGGGTAAGGGTAAGGGTAAGGGTAAGCTTAAGGGTAAAAGCAAGGGTAAGGGTAAGGGTAAGGGTAAGGGTAAGGGTAAGGGTAAAGGTAAGGGTAAGCCTAAGGGTAAAAGCAAGGGTAAGGGTAAGGGTAAGGGTAAGGGTAAGGGTAAGGGTAAGGGTTAGGGTAAGGGTAAGGGTAAGGGTAAGGGTAAGGGTAAGGGTAAGGGTAAGGGTAAGGGTAAGGGTAAGGGTAGGGGTAAGGGTAAGGGTAAGCTTAAGGGTAAAAGCAAGGGTAAGGGTAAGGGAAAGGGTAAGCCTAAGGGTAAAAGCAAGGGTAAGGGTAAGGGTAAGGGTAAGGGTAAGGGTAAGCTTAAGGGTAAAAGCAAGAGTAAGGGTAAGGGTAAGGGTAAGGGTAAGGGTAAGGGTAAGGGTAAGCTTAAGGGTAAAAGCAAGGGTAAGGGTAAAGGTAAGGGTAAGGGTAAGGGTAAGGGTAAGGGTAAGGGTGAAGGTAAGGGTAAGCCTAAGGGTAAAAGCAAGGGTAAGGGTAAGGGTAAGGGTAAGGGTAAGGGTAAGGTTAAGGGTAAGGGTAAGGGTAAGCTTAAGGGTAAAAGCAAGGGTAAGGGTAAGGGTAAGGGTAAGGGTAAGGGTAAGGGTAAGGGTAAGGGTAAGGGTAAGGGTAAGGGTAAGGGTAAGCTTAAGGGTAAGGGTAAGGGTAAGGGTAAGGGTAAGCTTAAGGGTAAAAGCAAGGGTAAGGGTAAGGGTAAGGGTAAGGGTAAGCTTAAGGGTAAAAGCAAGGGTAAGGGTAAGGGTAAGGGTAAGGGTAAGGGTAAGGGTAAGGGTAAGGGTAAGGGTAAGGGTAAGGGTAAGGGTAAGCTTAAGGGTAAGGGTAAGGGTAAGGGTAAGGGTAAGCTTAAGGGTAAAAGCAAGGGTAAGGGTAAGGGTAAGGGTAAGGGTAAGGGTAAGGGTAAGGGTAAGGGTAAGGGTAAGGGTAAGCTTAAGGGTAAGGGTAAGGGTAAGGGTAAGGGTAAGCTTAAGGGTAAAAGCAAGGGTAAGGGTAAGGGTGAGGGTAAGGGTAAGGGTAAGGGTAAGGGTAAGGGTAAGGGTAAGCTTAAGGGTAAGGGTAAGGGTAAGGGTAAGGGTAAGGGTAAGGGTAAGCTTAAGGGTAAAAGCAAGGGTAAGGGTAAGGGTAAGGGTAAGGGTAAGGGTAAGGGTAAGGGTAAGGATAAGGGTAAGGGTAAGGGTAAGGGTAAGGGTAAGGGTAAGGGTAAGGGTAAGGGTAAGGGTAAGGGAAAGCTTAAGGGAAAGGGTAAGGGTAAGGGTAAGGGTAAGCTTAAGGGTAAAAGCAAGGGTAAGGGTAAGGGTAAGGGTAAGGGTAAGCTTAAGGGTAAAAGCAAGGGTAAGGTTAAGGGTAAGGGTAAGGGTAAGGGTAAGGGTAAGGGTAAGGGTAAGGGTAAGCTTAAGGGTAAGGGTAAGGGTAAGGGTAAGGGTAAGCTTAAGGGTAAAAGCAAGGGTAAGGGTAAGGGTAAGGGTAAGGGTAAGGGTAAAGGTAAGGGTAAGCCTAAGGGTAAAAGCAAGGATAAGGGTAAGGGTAAGGGTAAGGGTAAGGGTAAGGGTAAGGGTAAGGGTAAGGGTAAGGGTAAGGGTAAGCTTAAGGGTAAAAGCAAGGGTAAGGGTAAGGGTAAGGGTAAGGGTAAGGGTAAGGGTAAGGGTAAGGGTAAGGGTAAGGGTAAGGGTAAGGGTAAGGGTAAGGGTAAGGGTAAGGGTAAGGGTAAGGGTAAGCTTAAGGGTAAAAGCAAGGGTAAGGGTAAGGGTGAGGGTAAGGGTAAGGGTAAGGGTAAGGGTAAGCTTAAGGGTAAAAGCAAGGGTAAGGGTAAGGGTAAGGGTAAGGGTAAGGGTAAGGGTTAGGGTAAGGGAAAAGGTAAGGGTAAGCCTAAGGGTAAAAGCAAGGGTAAGGGTAAGGGTAAGGGTAAGGGTAAGGGTAAGGGTAAGGGTAAGGGTAAGGGTAAGGGTAAGGGTAAGAGTAAGGGTAAGGGTAAGGGTAAGCTTAAGGGTAAAAGCAAGGGTAAGGGTAAGGGTAAGGGTAAGCCTAAGGGTAAAAGCAAGGGTAAGGGTAAGGGTAAGGGTAAGGGTAAGGGTAAGCTTAAGGGTAAAAGCAAGGGTAAGGGTAAGGGTAAGGGTAAGGGTAAGGGTAAGGGTAAGCTTAAGGGTAAAAGCAAGGGTAAGGGTAAGGGTAAGGGTAAGGGTAAGGGTAAGGGTAAGGGTAAGGGTAAGGGTAAGGGTAAGGGTAAAGGTAAGGGTAAGCCTAAGGGTAAAAGCAAGGGTAAGGGTAAGGGTAAGGGTAAGGGTAAGGGTAAGGGTAAGGGTAAGGGTAAGCTTAAGGGTAAAAGCAAGGGTAAGGGTAAGGGTAAAGGTAAGGGTAAGGGTAAGGGTAAGGGTAAGGGTAAGGGTAAGGGTAAGGGTAAGCTTAAGGGTAAAAGCAAGAGTAAGGGTAAGGGTAAGGGTAAGGGTAAGGGTAAGGGTAAGGGTAAGGGTAAGGGTAAAGGTAAGGGTAAGGGTAAGGGTAAGGGTAAGGGTAAGGGTAAGGGTAAGCTTAAGGGTAAAAGCAAGGGTAAGGGTTAGGGTAAGGGTAAGGGTAAGGGTAAGGGTAAGGGTAAGCTTAAGGGTAAAAGCAAGGGTAAGGGTAAGGGTAAGGGTAAGGGTAAGGGTAAGGGTAAGGGTAAGGGTAAGGGTAAGGGTAAGCTTAAGGGAAAAAGCAAGGGTAAGGGTAAGGGTAAGGGTAAGGGTAAGGGTAAGGGTAAGGGTAAGGGTTAGGGTAAGGGTAAAGGTAAGGGTAAGCCTAAGGGTAAAAGCAAGGGTAAGGGTAAGGGTAAGGGTAAGGGTAAGGGTAAGGGTAAGGGTAAGGGTAAGGGTAAGGGTAAGGGTAAGGGTAAGAGTAAGGGTAAGGGTAAGGGTAAGCTTAAGGGTAAAAGCAAGGGTAAGGGTAAGGGTAAGGGTAAGGGTAAGCCTAAGGGTAAAAGCAAGGGTAAGGGTAAGAGTGAGGGTAAGGGTAAGGGTAAGCTTAAGGGTAAAAGCAAGGGTAAGGGTAAGGGTAAGGATAAGGGTAAGGGTAAGGGTAAGCTTAAGGGTAAAAGCAAGGGTAAGGGTAAGGGTAAGGGTAAGGGTAAGGGTAAGGGTAAGGGTAAGGGTAAGGGTAAGGGTAAGGGTAAAGGTAAGGGTAAGCCTAAGGGTAAAAGCAAGGTTAAGGGTAAGGGTAAGGGTAAGGGTAAGGGTAAACTTAAGGGTAAAAGCAAGGGTAAGGGTAAGGGTAAGGGTAAGGGTAAGGGTAAGGGTAAGGGTAAGGGTAAGGGTAAGGGTAAACTTAAGGGTAAAAGCAAGGGTAAGGGTAAGGGTAAGGGTAAGGGTAAGGGTAAGGGTAAGGGTAAGGGTAAGGGTAAGGGTAATGGTAAGGGTAAGGGTAAGGGTAAGGGTAAGGGTAAGGGTAAGGGTAAGCTAAAGGGTAAAAGCAAGGGTAAGGGTTAGGGTAAGGGTAAGGGTAAGGGTAAGGGTAAGGGTAAGCTTAAGGATAAAAGCAAGGGTAAGGGTAAGGGTAAGGGTAAGGGTAAGGGTAAGGGTAAGGGTAAGGGTAAGGGTAAGGGTAAGGGTAAGGGTAAGGGTAAAGGTAAGGGTAAGCCTAAGGGTAAAAGCAAGGGAAAGGGTAAGGGTAAGGGTAAGGGTAAGGGTAAGGGTAAGGGTAAGGGTAAGGGTAAGGGTAAGGGTAAGGGTAAGGGTAAGGGTAAGCTTAAGGGTATAAGCAAGGGTAAGGGTAAGGGTAAGGGTGAGGGTAAGGGTAAGGGTAAGGGTAAGGGTAAGGGTAAGCTTGAGGGTAAAAGCAAGGGTAAGGGTAAGGGTAAGGGTAAGGGTAAGGGTAAGGGTAAGGGTAAGCTTAAGGGTAAAAGCATGGGTAAGGGTAAGGGTAAGGGTAAGGGTAAGGGTAAGGGTAAGGGTAAGGGTAAGGGTAAGGGTAAGGGTAAGGGTAAGGGTAAAGGTAAGGGTAAGCCTAAGGGTAAAAGCAAGGGTAAGGGTAAGGGTAAGGGTAAGGGTAAGGGTAAGGGTAAGGGTAAGGGTAAGGGTAAGGGTAAGGGTAACGGTAAGGGTAAGTGTAAGGGTGAGCTTAAGGGTAAAAGCAAGGGTAAGGGTAAGGGTAAGGGAAAGGGTAAGCCTAAGGGTAAAAGCAAGGGTAAGGGTAAGGGTAAGGGTAAGGGTAAGGGTAAGCTTAAGGGTAAAAGCAAGGGTAAGGGTAAGGGTAAGGGTAAGGGTAAGGGTAAGGGTAAGGGTAAGCTTAAGGGTAAAAGCAAGGGTAAGGGTAAGGGTAAGGGTAAGGGTAAGGGTAAGGGTAAGGGTAAGGGTAAGGGTAAGGGTAAGGGTAAGGGTAAAGGTAAGGGTAAGCCTAAGGGTAAAAGCAAGGGTAAGGGTAAGGGTAAGGGTAAGGGTAAGGGTAAGGGTAAGGGTAAGGGTAAGGGTAAGGGTAAGGGTAAGGGTAAGGGTAAGGGTAAGCTTAAGGCTAAAAGCAAGGGTAAGGGTAAGGGTAAGGGTAAGGGTAAGGGTAAGGGTAAGGGTAAGCTTAAGGGTAAAAGCAAGGGTAAGGGTAAGGGTAAGGGTAAGGGTAAGGGTAAGGGTAAGGGTAAGGGTAAGGGTAAGGGTAAGGGTAAGGGTAAGGGTAAGGGTAAGCTTAAGGGTAAAAGCAAGGGTAAGGGTAAGGGTAAGGGTAAGGGTAAGCTTAAGGGTAAGGGTAAGGGTAAGGGTAAGGGTAAGGGTAAGGGTAAGGGTAAGGGTAAAGGTAAGGGTAAGCCTAAGGGTAAAAGCAAGAGTAAGGGTAAGGGTAAGGAGTAAGGGTAAGGGTAAGGGTAAGGGTAAGGGTAAGGGTAAGGGTAAGGGTAAGGGTAAGGGTAAGGGTAAGGGTAAGGGTAAGGGTAAGGGTAAGGGTAAGGGTAAGGGTAAGGGTAAGGGTAAGGGTAAGGGTAAGGGTAAGCTTAAGGGTAAAAGCAAGGGTGAGGGTAAGGGTAGGGGTAAGGGTAAGGGTAAGGGTAAGGGTAAGGGTAAGGGTAAGGGTAAGGGTAAGGGTAAGGGTAAGAGTAAGGGTAAGGGTAAGGGTAAGGGTAAGCCTAAGGGTAAAAGCAAGGGTAAGGGTAAGGGTTAGGGTAAGGGTAAGGGTAAGCTTAAGGGTAAAGCAAGTGTAAGGGTAAGGGTAAGGGTAAGGGTAAGGGTAAGGGTAAGCTTAATGGTAAAAGCAAGGGTAGGTAAGGGTAAGGGTAAGGGTAAGGGTAAGGGTAAGGGTAAAGGTAAGGGTAAGCCTAAGGGTAAAAGCAAGGGTATGGGTAAGGGAAAGGGTAAGGGTAAGGGTAAGGGTAAGGGTAAGGGTAAGGGTAAGGGTAAGGGTAAGGGTAAGGGTAAGGGTAAGGGTAAGGGTAAGGGTAAGCTAAGGGTAAAAGCAAGGGTAAGGGTAAGGGTAAGGGTAAGGGTAAGGTTAAGGGTAAGGGTAAGGTAAGGGTAAGGGTAAGGGTAAGGGTAAGGGGTAAGGGTAAGGGTAAGTCTAAGGGTAAGTCTAAGGGTAAAAGCAAGGGTAAGGGTAAGGGTAAGGTAAGGGTAAGGGTAAGGGTAAGGGTAAGGGTAAGGGTAAGGGTAAGGGGTAAGGGTAAGGGTAAGGGTAAGGGTAAGGGTAAGGGTAAGGGTAAGGGTAAGCTTAAGGGTAAAAGCAAGGGTAAGGGTAAGGGTAAGGGTAAGGGTAAGGGTAAGGGTAAGGGTAAGGGTAAGGGTAAGGGTAAGGGTAAGGGTAAGCTTAAGGGTAAAAGCAAGGGTAAGGGTAAGGGTAAGGGTAAGGGTAAGGGTAAGGGTAAGGGTAAGCCTAAGGGTAAAAGCAAGGGTAAGGGTAAGGGTAAAAGCAAGGGTAAGGGTAAGGGTAAGGGTAAGGGTAAGGTAAGGGTAAGGGTAAGGGTAAGGGTAAGGGTAAGGGTAAGTGTAAGGGTAAGCTTAAGGGTAAAAGCAAGGGTAAGGGTAAGGGTAAGTGTAAGCTTAAGGGTAAAAGCAAGGGTAAGGGTAAGGGTAAGGGTAAAGGTAAGGGTAAGCCTTAGGGTAAAAGCTAAGGGTAAGGATAAGGGTAAGGGTAAGGTAAGGGTAAGGGTAAGGGTAAGGGTAAGGGTAAGCTTAAGGGTAAGGGTAAGGGTAAGGGTAAGGGTAAGGGTAAGGGTAAGGGTAAGGGTAAGGGTAAGGGTAAGGGTAAGGGTAAGCTTAAGGGTAAAAGCAAGGGTAAGGGTAAGGGTAAGGTTAAGGGTAAGGGTAAGGGTAAGGGTAAGGGTAAGGGTAAGGGTAAGCTTAAGGGTAAAAGCAAGGGTAAGGGTTAGGGTAAGGGTAAGGGTAAGGGTAAGGGTAAGCTTGAGGGTAAAAGCAAGGGTAAGGGTAAAGGTAAGGGTAAGGGTAAAGGTAAGGGTAAGCCTAAGGGTAAAAGCAAGGGTAAGGGTAAGGGTAAGGGTAAGGGTAAGGGTAAGGGTAAGGGTAAGGGTAAGGGTAAGGGTAAGGGTAAGCTTAAGGGTATAAGCAAGGGTAAGGGTAAGGGTAAGGGTGAGGGTAAGGGTAAGGGTAAGGGTAAGCTTAAGGGTAAAAGCAAGGGTAAGGGTAAGGGTAAGGGTAAGGGTAAGGGTAAGCTTAAGGGTAAAAGCAAGGGTAAGGGTAAGGGTAAGGGTAAGGGTAAGGGTAAGGGTAAGGGTAAGGGTAAAGGTTAGGGTAAGCCTAAGGGTAAAAGCAAGGGTAAGGGTAAAGGTAAGGGTAAGGGTAAGGGTAAGGGTAAGGGTAAGGGTAAGGGTAAGGGTAAGGGTAAGGGTAAGGGTAAGGGTAAGGGTAAGGGTAAGGGTAAGGGTAAGGGTAAGCTTAAGGGTAAAAGCAAGGGTAAGGGTAAGGGTAAGGGTAAGGGTAAGGGTAAGCCTAAGGGTAAAACAAGGGTAAGGGTAAGGGTAAGGGTAAGCTTAAGGGTAAAAGCAAGGGTAAGGGTAAGGGTAAGGGTGAGGGTAAGGGTAAGCTTAAGGGTTAAAGCAAGGGTAAGGGTAAGGGTAAGGGTAAGGGTAAGGGTAAAGGTAAGGGTAAGCCTAAGGGTGAAAGCAAGGGTAAGGGTGAGGGTAAGGGTAAGGGTAAGGGTAAGGGTAAGGGTAAGGGTAAGGGTAAGGGTAAGGGTAAGGGTAAGGGTAAGGGTAAGGGTAAGGGTAAGGGTAAGGGTAAGGGTAAAGGTAAGGGTAAGGGTAAGGGTAAGGGTAAGGGTAAGGGTAAGGGTAAGGGTAAGCTTAAGGGTAAAAGCAAGGGTAAGGGTAAGGGTAAGGGTAAGGGTAAGGGTAAGGGTAAGGGTAAGGGTAAGGGTAAGGGTAAGGGTAAGGGTAAGGGTAAGGGTAAGGGTAAGCTTAAGGGTAAGGGTAAGGGTAAGGGTAAGGGTAAGCTTAAGGGTAAAAGCAAGGGTAAGGGTAAGGGTAAGGGTGAGGGTAAGGGTAAGGGTAAGGGTAAGGGTAAGCTTAAGGGTAAAAGCAAGGGTAAGGGTAAGGGTAAGGGTAAGGGTAAGGGTAAGGGTAAGGGTAAGGGTAAGGGTAAAGGTAAGGGTAAGCCTAAGGGTAAAAGCAAGGGTAAGGGTAAGGGTTAGGGTAAGGGTAAGGGTAAGGGTAAGGGTAAGGGTAAGGGTAAGGGTAAGGGTAAGGGTAAGGGTAAGGGTAAGGGTAAGGGTAAGGGTAAGGGTAAGGGTAAGCTTAAGGGTAAAAGCAAGGGTGAGGGTAAGGGTAGGGGTAAGGGTAAGGGTAAGGGTAAGGGTAAGGGTAAGGGTAAGGGTAAGGGTAAGGGTAAGGGTAAGAGTAAGGGTAAGGGTAAGGGTAAGGGTAAGCCTAAGGGTAAAAGCAAGGGTAAGGGTAAGGGTTAGGGTAAGGGTAAGGGTAAGCTTAAGGGTAAAAGCAAGTGTAAGGGTAAGGGTAAGGGTAAGGGTAAGGGTAAGGGTAAGCTTAATGGTAAAAGCAAGGGTAAGGGTAAGGGTAAGGGTAAGGGTAAGGGTAAGGGTAAGGGTAAAGGTAAGGGTAAGCCTAAGGGTAAAAGCAAGGGTATGGGTAAGGGAAAGGGTAAGGGTAAGGGTAAGGGTAAGGGTAAGGGTAAGGGTAAGGGTAAGGGTAAGGGTAAGGGTAAGGGTAAGGGTAAGGGTAAGGGTAAGCTTAAGGGTAAAAGCAAGGGTAAGGGTAAGGGTAAGGGTAAGGGTAAGGTTAAGGGTAAGGGTAAGGGTAAGGGTAAGGGTAAGGGTAAGGGTAAGGGTAAGGGTAAGGGTAAGTCTAAGGGTAAGTCTAAGGGTAAAAGCAAGGGTAAGGGTAAGGGTAAGGGTAAGGGTAAGGGTAAGGGTAAGGGTAAGGGTAAGGGTAAGGGTAAGGGTAAGGGTAAGGGTAAGGGTAAGGGTAAGGGTAAGGGTAAGGGTAAGCTTAAGGGTAAAAGCAAGGGTAAGGGTAAGGGTAAGGGTAAGGGTAAGGGTAAGGGTAAGGGTAAGGGTAAGGGTAAGGGTAAGGGTAAGCTTAAGGGTAAAAGCAAGGGTAAGGGTAAGGGTAAGGGTAAGGGTAAGGGTAAGGGTAAGGGTAAGCCTAAGGGTAAAAGCAAGGGTAAGGGTAAGGGTAAAAGCAAGGGTAAGGGTAAGGGTAAGGGTAAGGGTAAAGGTAAAGGTAAGGGTAAGGGTAAGGGTAAGGGTAAGGGTAAGTGTAAGGGTAAGCTTAAGGGTAAAAGCAAGGGTAAGGGTAAGGGTAAGTGTAAGCTTAAGGGTAAAAGCAAGGGTAAGGGTAAGGGTAAGGGTAAAGGTAAGGGTAAGCCTTAGGGTAAAAGCAAGGGTAAGGGTAAGGGTAAGGGTAAGGGTAAGGGTAAGGGTAAGGGTAAGCTTAAGGGTAAAAGCAAGGGTAAGGGTAAGGGTAAGGGTAAGGGTAAGGGTAAGGGTAAGGGTAAGGGTAAGGGTAAGGGTAAGCTTAAGGGTAAAAGCAAGGGTAAGGGTAAGGGTAAGGTTAAGGGTAAGGGTAAGGGTAAGGGTAAGGGTAAGGGTAAGGGTAAGCTTAAGGGTAAAAGCAAGGGTAAGGGTTAGGGTAAGGGTAAGGGTAAGGGTAAGGGTAAGCTTGAGGGTAAAAGCAAGGGTAAGGGTAAGGGTAAGGGTAAGGGTAAAGGTAAGGGTAAGCCTAAGGGTAAAAGCAAGGGTAAGGGTAAGGGTAAGGGTAAGGGTAAGGGTAAGGGTAAGGGTAAGGGTAAGGGTAAGGGTAAGGGTAAGCTTAAGGGTATAAGCAAGGGTAAGGGTAAGGGTAAGGGTGAGGGTAAGGGTAAGGGTAAGGGTAAGGGTAAGCTTAAGGGTAAAAGCAAGGGTAAGGGTAAGGGTAAGGGTAAGGGTAAGGGTAAGCTTAAGGGTAAAAGCAAGGGTAAGGGTAAGGGTAAGGGTAAGGGTAAGGGTAAGGGTAAGGGTAAGGGTAAGGGTAAGGGTAAAGGTTAGGGTAAGCCTAAGGGTAAAAGCAAGGGTAAGGGTAAAGGTAAGGGTAAGGGTAAGGGTAAGGGTAAGGGTAAGGGTAAGGGTAAGGGTAAGGGTAAGGGTAAGGGTAAGGGTAAGGGTAAGGGTAAGGGTAAGGGTAAGGGTAAGGGTAAGCTTAAGGGTAAAAGCAAGGGTAAGGGTAAGGGTAAGGGTAAGGGTAAGGGTAAGCCTAAGGGTAAAACAAGGGTAAGGGTAAGGGTAAGGGTAAGCTTAAGGGTAAAAGCAAGGGTAAGGGTAAGGGTAAGGGTGAGGGTAAGGGTAAGCTTAAGGGTTAAAGCAAGGGTAAGGGTAAGGGTAAGGGTAAGGGTAAGGGTAAAGGTAAGGGTAAGCCTAAGGGTGAAAGCAAGGGTAAGGGTGAGGGTAAGGGTAAGGGTAAGGGTAAGGGTAAGGGTAAGGGTAAGGGTAAGGGTAAGGGTAAGGGTAAGGGTAAGGGTAAGGGTAAGGGTAAGGGTAAAGGTAAGGGTAAGGGTAAGGGTAAGGGTAAGGGTAAGGGTAAGGGTAAGGGTAAGCTTAAGGGTAAAAGCAAGGGAAAGGGTAAGGGTAAGGGTAAGGGTAAGGGTAAGGGTAAGGGTAAGGGTAAGGGTAAGGGTAAGGGTAAGGGTAAGCTTAAGGGTAAAAGCAAGGGTAAGGGTAAGGGTAAGGGTGAGGGTAAGGGTAAGGGTAAGGGTAAGGGTAAGCTTAAGGGTAAAAGCAAGGGTAAGGGTAAGGGTAAGGGTAAGGGTAAGGGTAAGCTTAAGGGTAAAAGCAAGGGTAAGGGTAAGGGTAAGGGTAAGGGTAAGGGTAAGGGTAAGGGTAAAGGTAAGGGTAAGCCTAAGGGTAAAAGCAAGGGTAAGGGTAAGGGTTAGGGTAAGGGTAAGGGTAAGGGTAAGGGTAAGGGTAAGGGTAAGCGTAAGGGTAAGGGTAAGGGTAAGCTTAAGGGTAAAAGCAAGGGTAAGGGTAAGGGTAAGGGTAAGGGTAAGGGTAAGGGTAAGGGTAAGGGTAAGGGTAAGGGTAAGGGTAAGCTTAAGGGTAAGGGTAAGGGTAAGCCTAAGGGTAAAAGCAAGGGTAAGGGTAAGGGTTAGGGTAAGGGTAAGGGTAAGGGTAAGGGTAAGGGTAAAGGTTAGGGTAAGCCTAAGGGTAAAAGCAAGGGTAAGGGTAAAGGTAAGGGTAAGGGTAAGGGTAAGGGTAAGGGTAAGGGTAAGGGTAAGGGTAAGGGTAAGGGTAAGGGTAAGGGTAAGGGTAAGGGTAAGGGTAAGGGTAAGGGTAAGGGTAAGCTTAAGGGTAAAAGCAAGGGTAAGGGTAAGGGTAAGGGTAAGGGTAAGGGTAAGCCTAAGGGTAAAACAAGGGTAAGGGTAAGGGTAAGGGTAAGCTTAAGGGTAAAAGCAAGGGTAAGGGTAAGGGTAAGGGTGAGGGTAAGGGTAAGCTTAAGGATTAAAGCAAGGGTAAGGGTAAGGGTAAGGGTAAGGGTAAGGGTAAAGGTAAGGGTAAGCCTAAGGGTGAAAGCAAGGGTAAGGGTGAGGGTAAGGGTAAGGGTAAGGGTAAGGGTAAGGGTAAGGGTAAGGGTAAGGGTAAGGGTAAGGGTAAGGGTAAGGGTAAGGGTAAGGGTAAGGGTAAAGGTAAGGGTAAGGGTAAGGGTAAGGGTAAGGGTAAGGGTAAGGGTAAGGGTAAGCTTAAGGGTAAAAGCAAGGGTAAGGGTAAGGGTAAGGGTAAGGGTAAGGGTAAGGGTAAGGGTAAGGGTAAGGGTAAGGGTAAGGGTAAGGGTAAGCTTAAGGGTAAAAGCAAGGGTAAGGGTAAGGGTAAGGGTGAGGGTAAGGGTAAGGGTAAGGGTAAGGGTAAGCTTAAGGGTAAAAGCAAGGGTAAGGGTAAGGGTAAGGGTAAGGGTAAGGGTAAGCTTAAGGGTAAAAGCAAGGGTAAGGGTAAGGGTAAGGGTAAGGGTAAGGGTAAGGGTAAGGGTAAAGGTAAGGGTAAGCCTAAGGGTAAAAGCAAGGGTAAGGGTAAGGGTTAGGGTAAGGGTAAGGGTAAGGGTAAGGGTAAGGGTAAGGGTAAGCGTAAGGGTAAGGGTAAGGGTAAGCTTAAGGGTAAAAGCAAGGGTAAGGGTAAGGGTAAGGGTAAGGGTAAGGGTAAGGGTAAGGGTAAGGGTAAGGGTAAGGGTAAGGGTAAGGGTAAGGGTAAGGGTAAGCTTAAGGGTAAGGGTAAGGGTAAGGGTAAAGGTAAGGGTAAGCCTAAGGGTAAAAGCAAGGGTAAGGGTAAGGGTTAGGGTAAGGGTAAGGGTAAGGGTAAGGGTAAGGGTAAGGGTAAGTGTAAGGGTAAGGGTAAGGGTAAGCTTAAGGGTAAAAGCAAGGGTAAGGGTAAGGGTAAGGGTAAGGGTAAGGGTAAGGGTAAGGGTAAGGGTAAGGGTAAGGGTAAGGGTAAGCTTAAGGGTAAGGGTAAGGGTAAGGGTAAGGGTAAGCCCAAGGGTAAAAGCAAGGGTAAGGGTAAGGGTAAGGGTAAGGGTAAGGGTAAGCTTAAGGGTAAAAGCAAGGGTAAGGGTAAGGGTAAGGGTAAGGGTAAGGGTAAGGGTAAGGGTAAGCTTAAGGGTAAAAGCAAGGGTAAGGGTAAGGGTAAGGGTAAGGGTAAGGGTAAAGGTAAGGGTAAGCCTAAGGGTAAAAGCAAGGGTAAGGGTAAGGGTAAGGGTAAGGGTAAGGGTAAGGGTAAGGGTAAGGGTAAGGGTAAGGGTAAGGGTAAGGGTAAGGGTAAGCTTAAGGGTAAAAGCAAGGGTAAGGGTAAGGGTAAGGGTAAGGGTAAGGGTAAGGGTAAGGGTAAGGGTAAGGGTAAGGGTAAGGGTAAGGGTAAGGGTAAGGGTAAGGGTAAGGGTAAGGGTAAGGGTAAGGGTAAGGGTAAGGGTAAGGGTAAGCTTAGGGGTAAAAGCAAGGGTGAGGGTAAGGGTAAGGGTAAGGGTAAGGGTAAGCTTAAGGGTAAAAGCAAGGGTAAGGGTAAGGGTAAGGGTAAGGGTAAGGGTAAAGGTAAGGGTAAGCCTAAGGGTAAAAGCAAGGGTAAGGGTAAGGGTAAGGGTAAGGGTAAGCTTAAGGGTAAAAGCAAGGGTAAGGGTAAGGGTAAGGGTATGGGTAAGGGTAAGGGTAAGGGTAAGGGTAAGGGTAAGCTTAAGGGTAAGGATAAGGGTAAGGGTAAAAGCAAGGGTAAGGGTAAGGGTAAGGGTAAGGGTAAGGGTAAGGGTAAGCTTAAGGGTAAAAGCAAGGGTAAGGGTAACGGTAAGGGTAAGGGTGAGGGTAAGGGTAAGGGTAAGGGTAAGCTTAAGGGTAAGGGTGAGGGTAAGGGTAAGCTTAAGGGTAAAAGCAAGGGTAAGGGTAAGGGTAAGGGTGAGGGTAAGGGTAAGGGTAAGGGTAAGGGTAAGGGTAAGGGTAAGCTTAAGGGTAAAAGCAAGGGTAAGGGTAAGGATAAGGGTAAGGGTAAGGGTAAGGGTAAGGGTAAGGGTAAGGGTAAGGGTAAGGGTAAGGGTAAGGGTAAGCTTAAGGGTAAAAGCGAGGGTAAGGGTAAGGGTAAGGGTAAGGGTAAGGGTAAGGGTAAGGGTAAAGGTAAGGGTAAGCCTAAGGGTAAAAGCAAGGGTAAGGGTAAGGGTAAGGGTAAGGGTAAGGGTAAGAGTAAGGGTAAGGGTAAGGGTAAGGGTAAGCTTAAGGGTAAAAGCAAGGGTAAGGGTAAGGGTAAGGGTAAGGGTAAGCCTAAGGGTAAAAGCAAGGGTAAGGGTAAGGGTAAGGGTAAGGGTAAGGGTAAGCTTAAGGGTAAAAGCAAGGGTAAGGGTAAGGGTAAGGGTAAGAGTAAGGGTAAGGGTAAGGGTAAGCTTAAGGGTAAAAGCAAGGGTGAGGGTAAGGGTAAGGGTAAGGGTAAGGGTAAGGGTAAGGGTAAGCTTAAGGGTAAAAGCAAGGGTAAGGGTAAGGGTAAGGGTAAGGGTAAGGGTAAGGGTAAGGGTAAGGGTAAGGGTAAGGGTAAAGGTAAGGGTAAGGGTAAGGGTAAGGGTAAGGGTAAGGGTAAGGGTAAGGGTAAGGGTAAGGGTAAGGGTAAGGGTAAGGGTAAGGGTAAGGGTAAGCTTAAGGGTAAAAGCAAGGGTAAGGGTAAGGGTAAGGGTAAGGGTAAGCCTAAGGGTAAAAGCAAGGGTAAGGGTAAGGGTAAGGGTAAGGGTAAGGGTAAGCTTAAAGGTAAAAGCAAGGGTAAGGGTGAGGGTAAGGGAAAGGGTAAGGGTAAGGGTAAGCTTAAGGGTAAAAGCAAGGGTAAGGGTAAGTGTAAGGGTAAGGGTAAGGGTAAGGGTAAGGGTAAGGGTAAGGGTAAAGGTAAGGGTAAGCCTAAGGGTAAAAGCAAGGGTAAGGGTAAGGGTAAGGGTAAGGGTAAGGGTAAGGGTAAGGGTAAGGGTAAGGGTAAGGGTAAGGGTAAGGGTAAGGGTAAGGGTAAGGGTAAGGGTAAGCTTAAGGGTAAAAGCAAGGGTAAGGGTAAGGGTAAGGGTAAGGGTAAGGGTAAGGGTAAGGGTAAGGGTAAAGGTAAGGGTAAGCCTAAGGGTAAAAGCAAGGGTAAGGGTAAGGGTAAGGGTAAGGGTAAGGGTAAGGGTAAGGGTAAGGGTAAGGGTAAGGGTAAGGGTAAGGGTAAGGGTAAGCTTAAGGGTAAAAGCAAGGGTAAGGGTAAGAGTAAGGGTGAGGGTAAGGGTAAGGGTAAGGGTAAGGGTAAGCTTAAGGGTAAAAGCGAGGGTAAGGGTAAGGGTAAGGGTAAGGGTAAGGGTAAGGGTAAGGGTAAGGGTAAGGGTAAGGGTAAGGGTAAGCTTTAGGGTAAAAGCAAGGGTAAGGGTAAGGGTAAGGGTAAGGGTAAGGGTAAGGGTAAGGGTAAGGGTAAGGGTAAGCTTAAGGGTAAAAGCAAGGGTAAGGGTAAGGGTAAGGGTAAGGGTAAGGGTAAGGGTAAGGGTAAGGGTTAAGGTAAGGGTAAGCCTAAGGTTAAATGCAAGGGTAAGGGTAAGGGTAAGGGTAAGGGTAAGGGTAAGTGTAAGGGTAAGGGTAAGGGTAAGGGTAAGGGTAAGGGTAAGCTTAAAGGTAAAAGCAAGGGTAAGGGTAAGGGTAAGGGTAAGGGTAAGGGTAAGGGTAAGGGTAAGGGTAAGGGTAAGGTTAAGCTTAAGGGTAAGGAAAAGGGTAAGGGTAAGGGTAAGCTTAAGGGTAAAAGCAAGGGTAAGGGTAAGGGTTAGGGTAAAGGTAAGGGTAAGCTTAAGGGTAAAAGCAAGGGTAAGGGTAAGGGTAAGGGTAAGGGTAAGGGTAAGGGTAAGGGTAAGGGTAAGCTTAAGGGTAAAAGCAAGGGTAAGGGTAAGGGTAAGGGTAAGGGTAAAGGTAAGGGTAAGCCTAAGGGTAAAAGCAAGGGTAAGGGTAAGGGTAAGGGTAAAGGTAAGGGTAAGGGTAAGGGTAAGGGTAAGGGTAAGGGAAAGGGTAAGGGTAAGGGTAAGGGTAAGGGTAAGGGTGAGGGTAAGGGTAAGGGTAAGGGTAAGCTTAAGGGTAAAAGCAAGGGTAAGGGTAAGCGTAAGGGTAAGCCTTACCCTTACCCTTACCCTTGCTTTTACCCTTAAGCTTACCCTTACCCTTACCCTTACACTTAGCCTTACCCTAACCCTTACCCTTGCATTTACCCTTAGGCTTACCCTTACCCTTACCCTAACCCTTACCCTTGCTTTTACCCTTAAGCTTACCCTTACCCTTACCCTTACCCTTACCCTTACCCTTACCCTTACCCTTACCCTTACCCTTACCCTTACCCTTGCTTTTACCCTTAGGCTTACCCTTACCTTTACCCTTACCCTTACCCTTACCCTTACCCTTACCCTTACCTTGCTTTTACCCTTAAGCTTACCCTTACCCTTACCCTTACCCTTACCCTTACCCTTACCCTTACCCTTACCCTTACCCTTACCCTTACCCTTACCCTTACTTTTACCCTTAAGCTTACCCTTACCCTTACCCTTACCCTTACCCTTACCCTTACCCTTACCCTTACCCTTACCCTTACCCTTACCCTTGCTTTTACCCTTAAGCTTACCCTTACCCTTACCCTTACCCTTACCCTTAAGCTTACCCTTACCCTTACCCTTACCCTTACCCTTACCCTTACCCTTACCCTTACCCTTACCCTTACCCTTGCTTTTACCCTTAAGCTTACCCTTACCCTTACCCTTACCCTTACCCTTACCCTTACCCTTGCTTTTACCCTTAAGCTTACCCTTACCCTTACCCTTACCCTTACCCTTAAGCTTACCCTTACCCTTACCCTTACCCTTACCCTTACCCTTACCCTTACCCTCACCCTTACCCTTACCCTTACCCTTACCCTTACCCTTACCCTTGCTTTTACCCTTAAGCTTACCCTTACCCTTACCCTTACCCTTACCCTTAAGCTTACCCTTACCCTTACCCTTACCCTTACCCTTACCCTTGCTTTTACCCTTAAGCTTACCCTTACCCTTACCCTTACCCTTACCCTTAAGCTTACCCTTACCCTTACCCTTACCCTTACCCTTACCCTTACCCTTACCCTTACCCTTAACCTTACCCTTGCTTTTACCCTTAAGCTTACCCTTACCCTTACCCTTACCCTTACCCTTAAGCTTACCCTTACCCTTACCCTTACCCTTACCCTTACCCTTACCCTTACCCTTACCCTTACCCTTGCTTTTACCCTTAAGCTTACCCTTACCCTTACCCTTACCCTTACCCTTACCCTTGCTTTTACCCTTGAGCTTACCCTTACCCTTACCCTTCCCTTACCCTTAAGCTTACCCTTACCCTTACCCTTACCCTTACCCTTACCCTTACCCTTACCCTTACCCTTGCTTTTACCCTTAAGCTTACCCTTACACTTACCCTTACCCTTACCCTTACCCTTACCCTTACCCTTACCCTTACCCTTACCCTTACCCTTACCCTTACCCTTGCTTTTACCCTAAGGCTTACCCTTACCTTTACCCTTACCCTTACCCTTACCCTTACCCTTACCCTTACCCTTACCCTTACCCTTACCCTTGCTTTTACCCTTAAGCTTACCCTTACCCTTACCCTTTCCCTTACCCTTACCCTTACCCTTGCTTTTACCTTTAAGCTTACCCTTACCCTTACCCTTACCCTTACCCTTACCCTTGCTTTTACCCTTAGGCTTACCCTTACCCTTACCCTTACCCTTACCCTTGCTTTTACCCTTAAGCTCACCCTTACCCTTACCCTTACCCTTACCCTTACCCTTACCCTTACCCTTACCCTTACCCTTACCCTTACCCTTACCCTTACCCTTACCCTTACCTTTACCCTTACCCTTACCCTTACCCTTACCCTTACCCTTACCCTTGCTTTTACCCTTAAGCTTACCCTTACCCTCACCCTTACCCTTACCCTTACCCTTACCCTTACCCTTACCCTTACCCTTACCCTTACCCTCACCCTTGCTTTTACCCTTAAGCTTACCCTTACCCTTACCCTTACCCTTACCCTTACCCTTACCCTTACCCTTACCCTTACCCTTGCTTTTACCCTCAAGCTTACCCTTACCCTTACCCTTACCCTTACCCTTACCCTTGCTTTTACCCTTAGGCTTACCCTTACCCTTACCCTTACCCTTACCCTTGCTTTTACCCTTAAGCTTACCCTTACCCTTACCCTTACCCTTACTCTTACCCTTACCCTTACCCTTACCCTTACCCTTACCCTTGCTTTTACCCTTAGGCTTACCCTTACCTTTACCCTTACCCTTACCCTTACCCTTACCCTTACCCTTACCCTTACCCTTACCCTTACCCTTACCCTTACCCTTACCCTTACCCTTACCCTTACCCTTACCCTTACCCTTACCCTTACCCTTGCTTTTACCCTTAAGCTTACCCTTACCCTTACCCTTACCCTTACCCTTACCCTTACCCTTACCCTTACCCTTACCCTTACCCTTACCCTTACCCTTACCCTTACCCTTTCCCTTACCCTTGCTTTTACCCTTAAGCTTACCCTTACCCTTACCCTTACCCTTACCCTTACCCTAACCCTTACCCTTACCCTTACCCTTACCCTTACCCTTACCCTTACCCTTACCCTTACCCTTGCTTTTACCCTTAAGCTTACCCTTACCCTTACCCTTACCCTTACCCTTAAGCTTACACTTACCCTTACCCTTACCCTTACCCTTACCCTTACCCTTACCCTTACCCTTACCCTTACCCTTGCTTTTACCCTTAAGCTTACCCTTACCCTTACCCTTACCCTTACCCTTACCCTTGCTTTTACCCTTACCCTTATCCTTACCCTTAAGCTTACCCTTACCCTTACCCTTACCCTTACCCTTACCCTTACCCTTACCCTTACCCTTACCCTTACCCTTACCCTTACCCTTACCCTTACCCTTACCCTTGCTT
Source organism: Myrrha octodecimguttata (assembly GCA_958510865.1). NCBI lineage: Eukaryota > Metazoa > Arthropoda > Insecta > Coleoptera > Coccinellidae > Myrrha > Myrrha octodecimguttata. The sequence goes on from CAUEHS010001022.1 coordinate 211,632, forward strand.
TTACCCTTAAGCTTACCCTTACCCTTACCCTTACCCTTACCCTTACCCTTACCCTTACCCTTACCCTTACCCTTACCCTCACCCTTGCTTTTACCCTTAAGCTTACCCTTACCCTTACCCTTACCCTTACCCTTACCCTTACCCTTACCCTTACCCTTACCCTTGCTTTTACCCTCAAGCTTACCCTTACCCTTACCCTTACCCTTACCCTTACCCTTGCTTTTACCCTTAGGCTTACCCTTACCCTTACCCTTACCCTTACCCTTGCTTTTACCCTTAAGCTTACCCTTACCCTTACCCTTACCCTTACTCTTACCCTTACCCTTACCCTTACCCTTACCCTTACCCTTGCTTTTACCCTTAGGCTTACCCTTACCTTTACCCTTACCCTTACCCTTACCCTTACCCTTACCCTTACCCTTACCCTTACCCTTACCCTTACCCTTACCCTTACCCTTACCCTTACCCTTACCCTTACCCTTACCCTTACCCTTGCTTTTACCCTTAAGCTTACCCTTACCCTTACCCTTACCCTTACCCTTACCCTTACCCTTACCCTTACCCTTACCCTTACCCTTACCCTTACCCTTACCCTTACCCTTTCCCTTACCCTTGCTTTTACCCTTAAGCTTACCCTTACCCTTACCCTTACCCTTACCCTTACCCTAACCCTTACCCTTACCCTTACCCTTACCCTTACCCTTACCCTTACCCTTACCCTTACCCTTGCTTTTACCCTTAAGCTTACCCTTTCCCTTACCCTTACCCTTACCCTTAAGCTTACACTTACCCTTACCCTTACCCTTACCCTTACCCTTACCCTTACCCTTACCCTTACCCTTACCCTTGCTTTTACCCTTAAGCTTACCCTTACCCTTACCCTTACCCTTACCCTTACCCTTGCTTTTACCCTTACCCTTATCCTTACCCTTAAGCTTACCCTTACCCTTACCCTTACCCTTACCCTTACCCTTACCCTTACCCTTACCCTTACCCTTACCCTTACCCTTACCCTTACCCTTACCCTTACCCTTGCTTTTACCCTTAAGCTTACCCTTACCCTTACCCTTACCCTTACCCTTACCCTTACCCTTACCCTTACCCTTACCCTTACCCTCACCCTTGCTTTTACCCTTAAGCTTACCCTTACCCTTACCCTTACCCTTACCCTTACCCTTACCCTTACCCTTACCCTTACCCTTACCCTTACCCTTACCCTTACCCTTACCCTTACCCTTACCCTTACCCTTACCCTTACCCTTACCCTTACCCTTACCCTTACCCTTACCCTTGCTTTTACCCTTAAGCTTACCCTTACCCTTACCCTTACCCTTACCCTTACCATTACCCTTACCCTTACCCTTACCCTTACCCTTGCTTTTACCCTTAGGCTTACCCTTACCTTTACCCTTACCCTTACCCTTACCCTTACCCTTACCCTTACCCTTACCCTTACCCTTACCCTTGCTTTTACCCTTAAGCTTACCCTTACCCTTACCCTTACCCTTACCCTTACCCTTACCCTTGCTTTTACCCTTAAGCTTACCCTTACCCTTACCCTTACCCTTACCCTTGCTTTTACCCTTAGGCTTACCCTTACCCTTACCCTTACCCTTACCCTTAAGCTTACCCTTACCCTTACCCTTACCCTTACCCTTACCCTTACCCTTACCCTTACCCTTGCTTTTACCCTTGAGCTTACCCTTACCCTAACCTTTACACTTACCCTTACCCTTACCCTTACCCTTACCCTTACCCTTACCCTTACCCTAACCCTTACCCTTACCCTTGCTTTTACCCTTAGGCTTACCCTTACCTTTACCCTTACACTTACCCTTACCCTTAAGCTTACCCTTACCCTTACCCTTACCCTTACCCTTACCCTTACCCTTACCCTTACCCTTACCCTTACCCTTACCCTTACCCTTACCCTTACCCTTACCCTTACCCTTACCCTTGCTTTTACCCTTAAGCTTACCCTTACCCTTACCCTTACACTTACCCTTACCCTTATCCTTACCCTTACCCTTACCCTTACCCTTACCCTTACCCTAACCCTTACCCTTACCCTTGCTTTTACCCTTAGGCTTACCCTTACCTTTACCCTTACCCTTACCCTTACCCTTGCCCTTACCCTTACCCTTACCCTTACCCTTGCTTTTACCCTTAAGCTTACCCTTACCCTTACCCTTACCCTTACCCTTACCCTTACCCTTACCCTTACCCTTACCCTTGCTTTTACCCTTAAGCTTACCCTTACCCTTACCCTTACCCTTACCCTCACCCTTACCCTTACCCTTACCCTTGCTTTTACCCTTAAGCTTACCCTTACCCTTACCCTTACCCTTACCCTTACCCTTACCCTTACCCTTACCCTTACCCTTACCCTTACCCTTACCCTTACCCTTGCTTTTACCCTTAAGCTTACCCTTACCCTTACCCTTACCCTTACCCTTACCCTTACCCTTACCCTTACCCTTACCCTTACCCTTACCCTTACCCTTACCCTTACCCTTGCTTTTACCCTTAGGCTTACCCTTACCTTTACCCTTACCCTTACCCTTACCCTTACCCTTACCCTTACCCTTGCTTTAACCCTTAAGCTTACCCTTACCCTCACCCTTACCCTTACCCTTACCCTTGCTTTTACCCTTAAGCTTACCCTTACCCTTACCCTCACCCTAACCCTTACCCTTGTTTTACCCTTAGGCTTACCCTTACCCTTACCCTTACCCTTATCTTGCTTTTACCCTTAAGCTTACCCTTACCCTTACCCTTACCCTTACCCTTACCCTTACCCTTACCCTTACCCTTACCCTTACCCTTACCCTTACCCTTACCCTTACCCTTACCTTTACCCTTACCCTTGCTTTTACCCTTAGGCTTACCCTAACCTTTACCCTTACCCTTACCCTTACCCTTACCCTTACACTTACCCTTACCCTTACCCTTACCCTTACCCTTACCCTTACCCTTACCCTTACCCTTGCTTTTACCCTTAAGCTTACCCTTACCCTTACCCTTACCCTCACCCTTACCCTTACCCTTACCCTTGCTTTTACCCTTAAGCTTACCCTTACCCTTACCCTTACCCTCACCCTTACCCTTACCCTTACCCTTGCTTATACCCTTAAGCTTACCCTTACCCTTACCCTTACCCTTACCCTTACCCTTACCCTTACCCTTACCCTTACCCTTACCCTTGCTTTTACCCTTAGGCTTACCCTTACCTTTACCCTTACCCTTACCCTTACCCTTACCCTTGCTTTTACCCTCAAGCTTACCCTTACCCTTACCCTTACCCTTACCCTAAACCTTACCCTTGCTTTTACCCTTAAGCTTACCCTTACCCTTACCCTTACCCTTACCCTTACCCTTACCCTTACCCTTACCCTTACCCTTACCCTTACCCTTACCCTTGCTTTTACCCTTAAGCTTACCCTTACCCTTACCCTTACCCTTACCCTTACCCTTACCCTTACCCTTACCCTTACCCTTGCTTTTACCCTTAAGCTTACCCTTACCCTTACCCTTACCCTTACCCTTACCCTTACCCTTACCCTTACCCTTACCCTTACCCTTACCCTTACCCTTACCCTTACCCTTACCCTTACCCTTGCTTTTACCCTAAGGCTTACGCTTACCTTTACCCTTACCCTTACCCTTACCCTTGCTTTTACCCTTAAGCTTACACTTACCCTCACCCTTACCCTTACCCTTACCACTACCCTTGCTTTTACCCTTAAGCTTACCCTTACCCTTACCCTTACCCTTACCCTTACCCTTACCCTTACCCTTACCCTTACCCTTACCCTTACCCTTACCCTTGCTTTTACCCTTACCCTTACCCTTGCTTTTACCCTTAGGCTTACCCTTACCCTTACCCTTACCCTTACCCTTACCCTTACCCTTGCTTTTACCCTTAAGCTTACCCTTACCCTTACCCTTACCCTCACCCTTACCCTTACCCTTACCCTTACCCTTACCCTTGCTTTTACCCTTAAGCTTACCCTTACCCTTACCCTTACCCTTACCCTTACCCTTACCCTTACCCTTTCCCTTACCCTTACCCTTACCCTTACCCTTGCTTTTACCCTTAAGCTTACCCTTACCCTTACCCTTACCCTTACCCTTACCCTTACCCTTACCCTTACCCTTGCTTTTACCCTTAAGCTTACCCTTACCCTTACCCTTACCCTTACCCTTACCCATACCCTTGCTTTTACCATTAGGCTTACCCTTACCTTTACCCTTACCCTTACCCTTACCCTTACCCTTACCCTTAACCCTTGCTTTTACCCTTAAGCTTACCCTTACCCTTACCCTTACCTTTACCCTTACCCTTACCCTTACCCTTGCTTTTACCCTTAAGAATACCCTTACCCTTACCCTTACCCTTACCCTTACCCTTGCTTTTACCCTTAGGCTTACCCTTACCCTTACCCTTACCCTTACCCTTACCCTTACCCTTACCCTTACCCTTACCCTTACCCTTACCCTTACCCTTACCCTCACCCTTGCTTTTACCCTTAAGCTTACCCTTACCCTTACCCTTACCCTTACCCTTACCCTTACCCTTACCCTTACCCTTACCCTTACCCTTACCCTTACCCTTACCCTTGCTTTTACCCTTAGGCTTACCCTTACCTTTACCCTTACCCTTACCCTTACTCTTACCCTTGCTTTTACCCTTAAGCTTACCCTTACCCTTACCCTTACCCTTACCCTTGCTTTTACCCTTAAGCTTACCCTTACCCTTACCCTTACCCTCACCCTTACCCTTACCCTTACCCTTACCCTTGCTTTTACCCTTAAGCTTACCCTTACCCTTACCCTTACCCTTACCCTTACCCTTACCCTTACCCTTACCCTTACCCTTACCCTTGCTTTTACCCTTAAGCTTACCCTTACCCTTACCCTTACCCTTACCCTTACCCTTACCCTTACCCTTACACTTACCCTTACCCTTACCCTTACCCTTACCCTTGCTTTTACCCTTAGGCTTACCCTTACCTTTACCCTTACCCTTACCCTTACCCTTACCCATACCCTTACCCTTACCCTTGCTTTTACCCTTAAGCTTACCCTTACCCTTACCCTTACCCTTACCCTTACCCTTACCCTTACCCTTGCTTTTACCCTTAAGCTTACCCTTACCCTTACCCTTACCCTTACCCTTGCTTTTACCCTTAGGCTTACCCTTACCCTTACCCTTACCCTTGCTTTTACCCTTAAGCTTACCCTTACACTTACCCTTACCCTTACCCTTACCCTTACCCTTACCCTTACCCTTACCCTTACCCTTACCCTTACCCTTACCCTTGCTTTTACCCTTAGGCTTACCCTTACCTTTACCCTTACCCTTACCCTTACCCTTACCCTTACCCTTACCCTTACCCTTACCCTTACCCTTACCCTTACCCTTACCCTTACCCTTACCCTTACCTTTACCCTTACCCTTGCTTTTACCCTTAAGCTTACCCTTACCCTTACCCTTACCCTTACCCTTACCCTTACCCTTACCCTTGCTTTTACCCTTAAGCTCACCCTTACCCTTACCCTTACCCTTACCCTTACCCTTACCCTCACCCTTACCCTTACCCTTACCCTTGCTTATACCCTTAAGCTTACCCTTACCCTTACCCTTACCCTTACCCTTTCCCTTACCCTTACCCTTGCTTTTACCCTTAGGCTTACCCTTACCTTTACCCTTACCCTTACCCTTACCCTTACCCTTACCCTTACCCTTACCCTTACCCTTACCCTTACCCTTACCCTTGCTTTTACCCTTAAGCTTACCCTTACCCTTACCCTTACCCTTACCCTTACCCTTACCCTAACCCTTACCCTTGCTTTTACCCTTTAGCTTACCCTTACCCTTACCCTTACCCTTACACTTACCCTTACCCTTACCCTTACCCTTACCCTTACCCTTACCCTTACCCTTACCCTTACCCTTACCCTTACCCTTACCCTTGCTTTTACCCTTAGGCTCACCCTTACCTTTACCCTTACCCTTACCCTTACCCTTACCCTTACCCTTACCCTTACCCTTACCCTTACCCTTGCTTTTACCCTTAAGCTTACCCTTACCCTTACCCTTACCCTTACCTTTACCCTTGCATTTACCCTTAAGCTTACCCTTATCCTTACCCTTACCCTCACCCTTAACCTTGCTTTTACCCTTAAGCTTACCCTTACCCTTACCCTTACCCTTACCCTTACCTTTACCCTTGCTTTTACCCTTAAGCTTACCCTTACCCTTACCCTTACCCTTACCCTTACCCTTACCCTTGCTTTTACCCTTAGGCTTACCCTTACCCTTACCCTTACCCTTACCCTTGCTTTTACCCTTAAGCTTACCCTTACCCTTACCCTTACTCTTACCCTTACCCTTACCCTTACCCTTACCCTTACCCTTACCCTTACCCTTACCCGTACCCTTACCCTTGCTTTTACCCTAAGGCTTACCCTTACCTTTACCCTTACCCTAACCCTTACCCTTACCCTTACCCTTACCCTTACCCTTGCTTTTACCCTTAAGCTTACCCTTACCCTAACCCTTACGCTTACCCTTACCCTTACCCTTACCCTTGCTTTTACCCTTAAGCTTACCCTTACCCTTACCCTTACCCTTACCCTTACCCTTACCCTTACCCTTACCCTTACCCTTACCCTTACCCTTACCCTTACCCTTACCCTTACCCTTACCCTTGCTTTTTCCCTTAAGCTTACCCTTACCCTTACCCTTACCCTTACCCTTACCCTTACCCTTACCCTAACCTTTACCCTTGCTTTTACCCTTAAGCTTACCCTTACCCTTACCCTTACCCCTACCCTTACCCTTACCTTTACCCTTACCCTTAACCTTACCCTTACCCTTACCCTTACTCTTACCCTTACCCTTACCCTTACCCTTACCCTTACCCTTGCTTTTACCCTTAAGCTTACCCTTACCCTTACCCTTACCCTTACCCTTACCCTTACTTTTACCCTTACCCTTACCCTTGCTTTTACCCTTAAGCTTACCCTTACCCTTACCCTTACCCTTACCCTTACCCTTGCTTTTACCCTTAGGCTTACCCTTACCTTTACCCTTACCCTTACCCTTACCCTTACCCTTACCCTTACCCTCACCCTTACCCTTACCCTTGCTTTTACCCTTAAGCTTACCCTTACCCTTACCCTTACCCTTACCCTTACCCTTACCCTTACCCTTACCCTTGCTTTTACCCTTAAGCTTACCATTACCCTTACCCTTACCCTTACCCTTACCCTTGCTTTTACCCTTAGGCTTACCCTTACCCTTACCTTTACCCTTACCCTTGCTTTTACCCTTAAGCTCACCCTTACCCTTACCCTTACTCTTACCCTTACCCTTACCCTTACCCTTACCCTTACCCTTACCCTTACCCTTACCCTTACCCTTACCCTTACCCTTACCCTTACCCTTACCCTTACCCTTACCCTTGCTTTTACCCTTAGGCTTACCCTTACCTTTACCCTTACCCCAACCCTTACCCTTACCCTTACCCTTACCCTTACCCTTGCTTTTACCCTTAAGCTTACCCTTACCCTTACCCTTACCCTTACCCTTACCCTTACCCTTACCCTTTCTTTTACCCTTAAGCTTACCCTTACCCTTACCCTTTCCCTTACCCTCACCCTTACCCTTACCCTTACCCTTACCCTTACCCTTACCCTTACCCTTGCCTTTACCCTTAAGCTTACCCTTACCCTTACCCTTACCCTTACCCTTACCCTTACCCTCACCTTACCCTTACCCTTACCCTTATCCTTGCTTTTACCCTTAGGCTTACCCTTACCTTTACCCTTACCCTTACCCTTTCCCTTACCCTTACCCTTGCTTTTACCCTTAAGCTTACCCTTACCCTTACCCTTACCCTTACCCTTAAGCTTACCCTTACCCTTACCCTTACCCTTACCCTTACCCTTACCCTTACCCTTACCCTTACCCTTACCCTTACCCTTACCCTTGCTTTTACCCTTAAGCTTACCCTTACCCTTACCCTTACCCTTACCCTTACCCTTGCTTTTACCCTTAAGCTTACCCTTACCCTTACCCTTACCCTTACCCTTAAGCTTTCCCTTACCCTTACCCTTACCCTTACCCTTACCCTTACCCTTACCCTTACCCTTACCCTTACCCTTACCCTTACCCTTACCCTTACCCTTACCCTTACCCTTACCCTTACCCTTACCCCTACCCTTGCTTTTACCCTTAAGCTTACCCTTACCCTTACCCTTACCCTTAAGCTTACCCTTACCCTTACCCTTACCCTTACCCTCACCCTTACCCTTACCCTTGCTTTTACCCTTAAGCTTACCCTTACCCTTACCCTTACCCTTACCCTTAAGCTTACCCTTACCCTTACCCTTACCCTTACCCTTACCCTTACCCTTGCTTTTACCCTTAAGCTTACCCTTACCCTTACCCTTACCCTTACCCTTAAGCTTACCCTTACCCTTACCCTTACCCTTACCCTTACCCTTACCCTTACCCTTACCCTTACCCTTACCCTTACCCTTACCCTTACCCTTACCCTTACCCTTACCCTTACCCTTACCCTTACCCTTGCTTTTACCCTTAAGCTTACCCTTACCCTTACCCTTACCCTTACCCTTACCCTTGCTTTCACCCTTAAGCTTACCCTTACCCTTACCCTTACCCTTAAACTTACCCTTACCCTTACCCTTACCCTTACCCTTACCCTTACCCTTACCCTTACCCTTACCCTTACCCTTACCCTTACCCTTACCCTTACCCTTACCCTTACCCTTACCCTTACCCTTGCTTTTACCCTTAAGCTTACCCTTACCCTTACCCTTAACCTTACCCTTAACCTTACCCTTACCCTTACCCTTACCCTTGCTTTTACCCTTAGGCTTACCCTTACTTTTACCCTTACCCTTACCCTTACCCTTACCCTTACCCTTACCCTTACCTTTACCCTTACCCTTGCTTTTACCCTTAAGCTTACCCTTACCCTTACCCTTACCCTTACCCTTACTCTTGCTTTTACCCTTAAGCTTACCCTTACCCTTACCCTTACCCTTACCCTTACCCTCGCTTTTACCCTTAGGCTTACCCTTACCCTTTCCCTTACCCTTACCCTTGCTTTTACCCTTAAGCTTACCCTTACCCTTACCCTTACCCTTACCCTTACCCTTACCCTTACCCTTACCCTTACCCTTACCCTTACCCTTACCCTAACCCTTACCCTTACCCTTACCCTTACCCTTACCCTTGCTTTTACCCTTAGGCTTACCCTTACCTTTACCCTTACCCTTACCCTTACCCTTACCCTTACCCTTGCTTTTACTCTTAAGCTTACCCTTACCCTTACCCTTACCCTTACCCTTACCCTTACCCTTACCCTTACCCTTACCCTTACCCTTACCCTTACCCTTACCCTTACCCTTGCTTTTACCCTTAAGCTTACCCTTACCCTTACCCATACCCTTACCCTTACCCTTACCCTTACCCTTACCCTTACCCTCACCCTTGCTTTTACCCTTAAGCTTACCCTTACACTTACCCTTACCCTTACCCTTACCCTTACCCTTGCTTTTACCCTTAAGCTTACCCTTACCCTTACCCTTACCCTTACCCTTACCCTTACCCTTGCTTTTACCCTTAGGCTTACCCTTACCCTTACCCTTACCCTTACCCTTGCTTTTACCCTTAAGCTTACCCTTACCCTTACCCTTACCCTTACTCTTACCCTTACCCTTACCCTTACCCTTACCCTTGCTTTTACCCTTAGGCTTACCCTTACCTTTACCCTTACCCTTACCCTTACCCTTACCCTTACCCTTACCCTTACCCTTACCCTTACCCTTGCTTTTACCCTTAAGCTAACCCTTACCCTTACCCTTACCCTTACCCTTACCCTTAACCTTACCCCTACCCTTGCTTTTACCCTTAAGCTCACCCTTACCCTTACCCTTACCCTTACCCTTACACTTACCCTTACCCTGACCCTTACCCTTGCTTTTACCCTTAAGCTTACCCTTACCCTTACCCTTACCCTTACCCTTAAGCTTACCCTTACCCTTACCCTTACCCTTACCCTTACCCTTACCCTTGCTTTTACCCTTAAGCTTACCCTTACCCTTACCCTTACCCTTACCCTTACTCTTACCCTTGCTTTTACCCTTAAGCTTACCCTTACCCTTACCCTTACCCTTACCCTTACCCTTGCTTTTACCCTTACCCTTACCCTTACCCTTACCCTTACCCTTACCCTTGCTTTTACCCTTAAGCTTACCCTTACCCTTACCCTTACCCTTACCCTAACCCTTACCCTTAACCTTACCCTTACCCTTACCCTTACCCTTGCCCTTACCCTTGCTTTTACCCTTAGGCTTACCCTTACCTTTACCCTTACCATTACCCTTACCCTTACCCTTACCCTTACCCTTACCCTTGCTTTTACCCTTAAGCTTACCCTTACCCTTACCCTTACCCTTACCCTTACCCTTACCCTTACCCTTACCCTTACCCTTACCCTTGCTTTTACCCTTAAGCTTACCCTTACCCTTACCCTTACCCTTACCCTTACCCTTACCCTTACCATTACCCTTACCCTTACCCTTACCCTTACCCTTACCCTTGCTTTTACCCTTAAGCTTACCCTTACCCTTACCCTTACTCTTACCCTTACCCTTACCCTTACCCTTACCCTTACCCTTGCTTTTACCCTTAACTTACCCTTACCCTTACCTTTACCCTTACCCTTACCCTTACCCTTACCCTTACCCTTACCCTTACCCTTACCCTTACCCTTACCCTTACCCTTACCCTTGCTTTTACCCTTAGGCTTACCCTTACCTTTAGCCTTACCCTTACCCTTACCCTTACCCTTACCCTTACCCTTACCCTTGCTTTTACCCTTAAGCTTACCCTTACCCTTACCCTTACCCTTACCCTTACCCTTACCCTTGCTTTTACCCTTAAGCTTACCCTTACCCTTACCCTTACCCTTACATTTACCCTTGCTTTTACCCTTAGGCTTACCCTTACCCTTACCCTTACCCTTACCCTTAAGCTTACCCTTTCCCTTACCCTTACCCTTACCCTTACCCTTACCCTTACCCTTACCCTTACCCTTACCCTTACCCTTGCTTTTACCCTTAAGCTTACCCTTACCCTTACCCTTACTCTTACCCTTACCCTTACCCTTACCCTTACCCTTGCTTTTACCCTTAAGCTTACCCTTACCCTTACCTTTACCCTTACCCTTACCCTTACCCTTACCCTTACCCTTACCCTTACCCTTACCCTTACCCTTACCCTTACCCTTACCCTTGCTTTTACCCTTAAGCTTACCCTTACCCTTACCCTTACCCTTACCCTTACCCTTACCCTTGCTTTTACCCTTAAGCTTACCCTTACCCTTACCCTTACCCTTACACTTACCCTTGCTTTTACCCTTAAGCTTACCCTTACCCTTATCCTTACCCTTACCCTTACTCTTACCCTTACCCTTACCCTTGCTTTGACCCTTAGGCTTACCCTTACCTTTACCCTTACCCTTACCCTTACCCTTACCCTTACCCTTACCCTTACCCTTACCCTTACCCTTACCCTTACCCTTGCTTTTACCCTTAAGCTTACCCTTACCCTTACCCTTACCCTTACCCTTGCTTTTACCCTTAGGCTTACCCTTACCCTTACCCTTACCCTTGCTTTTACCCTTAAGCTTACCCTTACCCTTACCCTTACCCTTACCCTTACCCTTACCCTTACCCTTACCCTTACCCTTACCCTTACCCTTACCCTTACCCTTACCCTTACCCTTACCCTTACCCTTACCCTTACCCTTACCCTTACCCTTGCTTTTACCCTTAGGCTTAACCTTACCTTTACCCTTACCCTTACCCTTACCCTTACCCTTACCCTTACCCTTACCCTTACCCTTACCCTTACCCTTACCCTTACCCTTACCCTTGCTTTTACCCTTAAGCTTACCCTTACCCTTACCCTTACCCTTACCCTTACCCTTACCCTTACCCTTACCCTTACCCTTACCCTTGCTTTTACCCTTAAGCTCACCCTTACCCTTACCCTTACCCTTACCCTCACCCTTACCCTTACCCTTACCCTTACCCTTGCTTATACCCTTAAGCTTACCCTTACCCTTACCCTTACCCTTACCCTTACCCTTACCCTTACCCTTACCCTTACCCTTACCCTTGCTTTTACCCTTAGGCTTACCCTTACCTTTACCCTTACCCTTACCCTTACGCTTACCCTTACCCTTACCCTTGCTTTTACCCTTAAGCTTACCCTTACCCTTACCCTTACCCTTACCCTTACCCTAACCCTTACCCTTGCTTTTACCCTTAAGCTTACCCTTACCCTTACCCTTACCCTTACCCTTACCCTTACCCTTACCCTTACCCTTACCCTTACCCTTACCCTTACCCTTACCCTTACCCTTGCTTTTACCCTTAAGCTTACACTTACCCTTACCCTTACCCTTACCCTTACCCTCACCCTTACCCTTACCCTTACCCTTACCCTTACCCTTACCCTTACCCTAACCCTTACCCTTACCCTTGCTTTTACCCTTAAGCTTACCCTTACCCTTACCCTTACCCTTACCCTTACCCTTACCCTTATCCTTACCCTTAAGCTTACCCTTACCCTTACCCTTACTCTTACCCTTACCCTTACCCTTACCCTTACCCTTGCTTTTACCCTTAAGCTTACCCTTACCCTTACCTTTACCCTTACCCTTACCCTTAAACTTACCCTTAAACTTACCCTTACCCTTACCCTTACCCTTACCCTTACCCTTACCCTTACCCTTACCCTTGCTTTTACCCTTAGGCTTACCCTTACCTTTAGCCTTACCCTTACCCTTACCCTTACCCTTACCCTTACCCTTACCCTTACCCTTGCTTTTACCCTTAAGCTTACCCTTACCCTTACCCTTACCCTTACCCTTACCCTTACCCTTGCTTTCACCCTTAAGCTTACCCTTACCCTTACCCTTACCCTTACACTCACCCTTGCTTTTACCCTTAGGCTTACCCTTACCCTTACCCTTACCCTTACCCTTAAGCTTACCCTTACCCTTACCCTTACCCTTACCCTTACCCTTACCCTTACCCTTACCCTTACCCTTGCTTTTACCCTTAAGCTTACCCTTACCCTTACCCTTACCCTTACCCTTACCCTCACCCTTACCCTTGCTTTGACCCTTAGGCTTACCCTTACCTTTACCCTTACCCTTACCCTTACCCTTACCCTTACCCTTACCCTTACCCTTACCCTTACCCTTACCCTTGCTTTTACCCTTAAGCTTACCCTTACCCTTACCCTTACCCTTAACCTTACCCTTACCCTTACCCTTACCCTTGCTTTTACCCTTAAGCTTACCCTTACCCTTACCCTTACCCTTACCCTTACCCTTGCTTTTACCCTTAGGCTTACCCTTACCCTTACCCTTACCCTTACCCTTGCTTTTACCCTTAAGCTTACCCTTACCCTTACCCTTACCCTTACCCTTACCCTTACCCTTACCCTTACCCTTACCCTTACCCTTACCCTTACCCTTACCGTTGCTTTTACCCTTAGGCTTAACCTTACCTTTACCCTTACCCTTACCCTTACCCTTACCCTTACCCTTACCCTTACCCTTACCCTTACCCTTACCCTTACCCTTACCCTTACCCTTACCCTTACCCTTACCCTTGCTTTTACCCTTAAGCTTACCCTTACCCTTACCCTTACCCTTACCCTTACCCTTACCCTTGCTTTTACCCTTAAGCTTACCCTTACCCTTACCCTTACCCTTACCCTCACCCTTACCCTTACCCTTACCCTTGCTTATACCCTTGAGCTTACCCTTACCCTTACCCTTACCCTTACCCTTACCCTTACCCTTACCCTTACCCTTACCCTTACCCTTACCCTTACCCTTGCTTTTACCCTTAAGCTTACCCTTACCCTTACCCTTACGCTTTCCCTTACCCTTGCTTTTACCCTTAGGCTTACCCTTACCCTTACCCATACCCTTACCCTTGCTTTTACCCTTAAGCTTAACCTTACCCTTACCCTTACCCTTACTCTTACCCTTACCCTTACCCTTACCCTTACCCTTGCTTTTACCCTTAGGCTTACCCTTACCTTTACCCTTACCCTTACCCTTACCCTTACCCTTACCCTTACCCTTACCCTTGCTTTTAACCTTAAGCTAACCCTTACCCTTACCCTTACCCTTACCCTTACCCTTACCCTTACCCTTAACCTTACCCTTACCCTTGCTTTTACCCTTAAGCTCACCCTTACCCTTACCCTTACCCTTACCCTTACACTTACCCTTACCCTGACCCTTACCCTTGCTTTTACCCTTAAGCTTACCCTTACCCTTACCCTTACCCTTAAGCTTACCCTTACCCTTACCCTTACCCTTACCCTTACCCTTACCCTTACCCTTACCCTTACTCTTGCTTTTACCCTTAAGCTTACCCTTACCCTTACCCTTACCCTTGCTTTTACCCTTAAGCTTACCCTTACCCTTACCCTTACCCTTACCCTTACCCTTAAGCTTACCCTTACCCTTACCCTTACCCTTACCCTTACCCTTACCCTTACCCTTGCTTTTACCCTTAAGCTTACCCTTACCCTTACCCTTACCCTTACCCTAACCCTTACCCTTAACCTTACCCTTACCCTTAACCTTACCCTTACCCTTACCCTTGCTTTTACCCTTAGGCTTACCCTTACCTTTACCCTTACCATTACCCTTACCCTTACCCTTACCCTTACCCTTACCCTTACCCTTACCCTTACCCTTGCTTTTACCCTTAAGCTTACCCTTACCCTTACCCTTACCCTTACCCTTACCCTTACCCTTACCCTTACCCTTACCCTTACCCTTACCCTTGCTTTTACCCATAAGCTTACCCTTACCCTTACCCTTACTCTTACCCTTACCCTTACCCTTACCCTTACCCTTACCCTTGCTTTTACCCTTAAGCTTACCCTTACCCTTACCTTTACCCTTACCCTTACCCTTACCCTTACCCTTACCCCTACCCTTACCCTTACCCTTACTCTTACCCTTGCTTTTACCCTTAGGCTTACCCTTACCTTTAGCCTAACCCTTACCCTTACCCTTACCCTTACCCTTACCCTTGCTTTTACCCTTAAGCTTACCCTTACCCTTACCCTTACCCTTACCCTTACCCTTGCTTTTACCCTTAAGCTTACCCTTACCCTTACCCTTACCCTTACACTTACCCTTGCTTTTACCCTTAGGCTTACCCTTACCCTTACCCTTACCCTTACTCTTAAGCTTACCCTTACCCTTACCCTTACCCTTACCCTTACCCTTACCCTTACCCTTGCTTTTACCCTTAAGCTTACCCTTACCCTTACCCTTACCCTTACCCTTACCCTTACCCTTACCCTTACCCTTACCCTTGCTTTGACCCTTAGGCTTACCCTTACCTTTACCCTTACCCTTACCCTTACCCTTACCCTTACCCTTACCCTTACCCTTGCTTTTACCCTTAAGCTTACCCTTACCCTTACCCTTACCCTTACCCTTACCCTTGCTTTTACCCTTAGGCTTACCCTTACCCTTACCCTTACCCTTACCCTTGCTTTTACCCTTAAGCTTACCCTTACCCTTACCCTTACCCTTACCCTTACCCTTACCCTTACCCTTACCCTTACCCTTACTCTTACACTTACCCTTACCCTTGCTTTTACCCTTAGGCTTAACCTTACTTTTACCCTTACCCTTACCCTTACCCTTACCCTTACCCTTACCCTTACCCTTACCATTACCCTTACCCTTACCCTTACCCTTACCCTTACCCTTGCTTTTACCCTTAAGCTTACCCTTACCCTTACCCTTACCCTTACCCTTACCCTTACCCTTACCCTTGCTTTTACCCTTAAGCTTACCCTTACCCTTACCCTTACCCTTACCCTCACCCTTACCCTTACCCTTACCCTTGCTTATACCCTTAAGCTTACCCTTACCCTTACCCTTACCCTTACCCTTACCCTTACCCTTACCCTCACCCTTACCCTTACCCTTACCCTTACCCTTACCCTTGCTTTTACCCTTAAGCTTACCCTTACCTTTACCCTTACCCTTACCCTTACCCTTGCTTTTACCCTTAAGCTTACCCTTACCCTTACCTTTACCCTTACCCTTACCCTTACCCTTACCCTTACCCTTACCCTTACCCTTACCCTTACCCTTACCCTTACCCTTACCCTTACCCTTGCTTTTACCCTTAGGCTTACCCTTACCTTTAGCCTTACGCTTACCCTTACCCTTACCCTTACCCTTACCCTTACCCTTACCCTTACCCTTGCTTTTACCCTTAAGCTTACCCTTACCCTTACCCTTACCCTTACCCTTACCCTTACCCTTACCCTTGCCTTTACCCTTAAGCTTACCCTTACCCTTACCCTTACCCTTACACTTACCCTTGCTTTTACCCTTAGGCTTACCCTTACCCTTACCCTTACCCTTACCCTTAAGCTTACCCTTACCCTTACCCTTACCCTTACCCTTACCCTTACCCTTACCCTTACCCTTACCCTTGCTTTTACCCTTAAGCTTACCCTTACCCTTACCCTTACTCTTACCCTTACCCTTACCCTTACCCTTACCCTTGCTTTTACCCTTAAGCTTACCCTTACCCTTACCTTTACCCTTACCCTTACCCTTACCCTTACCCTTACCCTTACCCTTACCCTTACCCTTACCCTTACCCTTACCCTTACCCTTACCCTTGCTTTTACCCTTAAGCTTACCCTTACCCTTACCCTTACCCTTACCCTTACCCTTACCCTTACCCTTACCCTTACCCTTGCTTTTACCCTTAAGCTTACCCTTACCCTTACCCTTACCCTTACACTTACCCTTGCTTTTACCCTTAAGCTTACCCTTACCCTTATCCTTACCCTTACCCTTACTCTTACCCTTACCCTTACCCTTGCTTTGACCCTTACCCTTACCCTTACCCTTACCCTTACCCTTACCCTTACCCTTACCCTTACCCTTACCCTTACCCTTACCCTTACCCTTACCCTTGCTTTTACCCTTAAGCTTACCCTTACCCTTACCCTTACCCTTACCCTTGCTTTTACCCTTAGGCTTACCCTTACCCTTACCCTTACCCTTACCCTTGCTTTTACCCTTAAGCTTACCCTTACCCTTACCCTTACCCTTACCCTTACCCTTACCCTTACCCTTACCCTTACCCTTACCCTTACCCTTACCCTTACCCTTACCCTTACCCTTACCCTTACCCTTACCCTTGCTTTTACCCTTAGGCTTAACCTTACCTTTACCCTTACCCTTACCCTTACCCTTACCCTTACCCTTACCCTTACCCTTACCCTTACCCTTACCCTTACCCTTACCCTTGCTTTTACCCTTAAGCTTACCCTTACCCTTACCCTTACCCTTACCCTTACCCTTACCCTTACCCTTACCCTTGCTTTTACCCTTAAGCTCACCCTTACCCTTACCCTTACCCTTACCCTCACCCTTACCCTTACCCTTACCCTTGCTTATACCCTTAAGCTTACCCTTACCCTTACCCTTACCCTTACCCTTACCCTTACCCTTACCCTTACCCTTACCCTTACCCTTACCCTTACCCTTACCCTTACCCTTACCCTTGCTTTTACCCTTAGGCTTACCCTTACCTTTACCCTTACCCTTACCCTTACCCTTACCCTTACCCTTACCCTTACCCTTGCTTTTACCCTTAAGCTTACCCTTACCCTTACCCTTTCCCTTACCCTTACCCTAACCCTTACCCTTGCTTTTACCCTTAAGCTTACCCTTACCCTTACCCTTACCCTTACCCTTACCCTTACCCTTACCCTTACCCTTACCCTTACCCTTACCCTTACCCTTACCCTTACCCTTACCCTTGCTTTTACCCTTAAGCTTACCCTTACCCTTACCCTTACCCTTACCCTTACCCTCACCCTTACCCTTACCCTTACCCTTACCCTTATCCTTACCCTTGCTTTTACCCTTAAGCTTACCCTTACCCTTACCCTTACCCTTACCCTTACCCTTACCCTTACCCTTACCCTTACCCTTACCCTTGCTTTTACTCTTAGGCTTACCCTTACCTTTACCCTTACCCTTACCCTTACCCTTACCCTTACCCTTACCCTTACCCTTACCCTTACCCTTACCCTTACCCTTACCATCACCCTTGCTTTTACCCTTAAGCTTACCCTTACCCTTACCCTTACCCTTACCCTTACCCTTGCTTTTACCCTTAAGCTTACCCTTACCCTTACCCTTACCCTTACCCTTACCCTTGCTTTTACCCTTAGGCTTACCCTTACCCTTACCCTCACCCTTACCCTTGCTTTTACCCTTAAGCTTACCCTTACCCTTACCCTTACTCTTACCCTTACCCTTACCCTTACCCTTACCCTTGCTTTTACCCTTAGGCTTACCCTTACCTTTACCCTTACCCTTACCCTTACCCTTACCCTTACCCTTACCCTTACCCTTACCCTTACCCTTACCCTTACCCTTACCCTTACCCATACCCTTACCCTTACCCTTACCCTTGCTTTTACCCTTAAGCTAACCCTTACCCTTACCCTTACCCTTACCCTTACCCTTTACCTTACCCTTACCCTTGCTTTTACCCTTAAGCTCACCCTTACCCTTACCCTTACCCTTACCCTTACACTTACCCTTACCCTGACCCTTACCCTTGCTTTTACCCTTAAGCTTACCCTTACTCTTACCCTTACCCTTACCCTTAAGCTTACCCTTACCCTTACCCTTACCCTTACCCTTACCCTTACCCTTACCCTTGCTTTTACCCTTAAGCTTACCCTTACCCTTACCCTTACCCTTACCCTTACCCTTGCTTTTACCCTTAAGCTTACCCTTACCCTTACCCTTACCCTTACCCTTACCCTTAAGCTTACCCTTACCCTTACCCTTACCCTTACCCTTACCCTTACCCTTGCTTTTACCCTTAAGCTTACCCTTACCCTTACCCTTACCCTTACCCTAACCCTTACCCTTAACCTTACCCTTACCCTTACCCTTACCCTTACCCTTACCCTTGCTTTTACCCTTAGGCTTACCCTTACCTTTACCCTTACCATTACCCTTACCCTTACCCTTACCCTTACCCTTACCCTTACCCTTACCCTTGCTTTTACCCTTAAGCTTACCCTTACCCTTACCCTTACCCTTACCCTTACCCTTACCCTTACCCTTACCCTTACCCTTACCCTTACCCTTGCTTTTACCCTTAAGCTTACCCTTACCCTTACCCTTACCCTTACCCTTACCCTTACCCTTACCCTTACCCTTACCCTTACCCTTACCCTTACCCTTACCCTTACCCTTACCCTTGCTTTTACCCTTAAGCTTACCCTTACCCTTACCCTTACTCTTACCCTTACCCTTACCCTTACCCTTACCCTTGCTTTTACCCTTAAGCTTACCCTTACCCTTACCTTTACCCTTACCCTTACCCTTAAACTTACCCTTACCCTTACCCTTACCCTTACCCTTACCCTTACCCTTACCCTTACCCTTACCCTTGCTTTTACCCTTAGGCTTACCCTTACCTTTAGCCTTACCCTTACCCTTACCCTTACCCTTACCCTTACCCTTACCCTTGCTTTTACCCTTAAGCTTACCCTTACCCTTACCCTTACCCTTACCCTTACCCTTACCCTTGCTTTTACCCTTAAGCTTACCCTTACCCTTACCCTTACCCTTACACTCACCCTTGCTTTTACCCTTAGGCTTACCCTTACCCTTACCCTTACCCTTACCCTTAAGCTTACCCTTACCCTTACCCTTACCCTTACCCTTACCCTTACCCTTACCCTTACCCTTACCCTTGCTTTTACCCTTAAGCTTACCCTTACCCTTACCCTTACCCTTACCCTTACCCTTACCCTTACCCTTACCCTTACCATTACCCTTACCCTTGCTTTGACCCTTAGGCTTACCCTTACCTTTACCCTTACCCTTACCCTTACCCTTACCCTTACCCTTACCCTTACCCTTACCCTTACCCTTACCCTTGCTTTTACCCTTAAGCTTACCCTTACCCTTACCCTTACCCTTACCCTTACCTTTACCCTTACCCTTACCCTTGCTTTTACCCTTAGGCTTACCCTTACCCTTACCCTTACCCTTACCCTTGCTTTTACCCTTAAGCTTACCCTTACCCTTACCCTTACCCTTACCCTTACCCTTACCCTTACCCTTACCCTTACCCTTACCCTTACCCTTACCCTTACCCTTACCCTTACTCTTACCCTTACCCTAACCGTTGCTTTTACCCTTAGGCTTAACCTTACCTTTACCCTTACCCTTACCCTTACCCTTACCCTTACCCTTACCCTTACCCTTACCCTTACCCTTACCCTTACCCTTACCCTTACCCTTACCCTTACCCTTACCCTTACCCTTACCCTTGCTTTTACCCTTAAGCTTACCCTTACCCTTACCCTTACCCTTACCCTTACCCTTACCCTTACCCTTGCTTTTACCCTTAAGCTTACCCTTACCCTTACCCTTACCCTTACCCTCACCCTTACCCTTACCCTTACCCTTGCTTATACCCTTAAGCTTAACCTTACCCTTACCCTTACCCTTACCCTTACCCTTACCCTTACCCTTGCTTTTACCCTTAGGCTTACCCTTACCCTTACCCTTACCCTTACCCTTGCTTTTACCCTTAAGCTTAACCTTACCCTTACCCTTACCCTTACTCTTACCCTTACCCTTACCCTTACCCTAACCCTTACCCTTAACCTTACCCTTACCCTTACCCTTACCCTTACCCTTACCCTTGCTTTTACCCTTAGGCTTACCCTTACCTTTACCCTTACCATTACCCTTACCCTTACCCTTACCCTTACCCTTACCCTTACCCTTACCCTTGCTTTTACCCTTAAGCTTACCCTTACCCTTACCCTTACCCTTACCCTTACCCTTACCCTTACCCTTACCCTTACCCTTACCCTTACCCTTACCCTTACCCTTACCCTTGCTTTTCCCCTTAAGCTTACCCTTACCCTTACCCTTACCCTTACCCTTACCCTTACCCTTACCCTTACCCTTACCCTTACCCTTACCCTTACCCTTACCCTTACCCTTACCCTTACCCTTACCCTTGCTTTTACCCTTAAGCTTACCCTTACCCTTACCCTTACTCTTACCCTTACCCTTACCCTTACCCTTACCCTTGCTTTTACCCTTAAGCTTACCCTTACCCTTACCTTTACCCTTACCCTTACCCTTAAACTTACCCTTACCCTTACCCTTACCCTTACCCTTACCCTTACCCTTACCCTTACCCTTACCCTTACCCTTGCTTTTACCCTTAGGCTTACCCTTACCTTTAGCCTTACCCTTACCCTTACCCTTACCCTTACCCTTACCCTTACCCTTGCTTTTACCCTTAAGCTTACCCTTACCCTTACCCTTACCCTTACCCTTACCCTTGCTTTTACCCTTAAGCTTACCCTAACCCTTACCCTTACCCTTACACTCACCCTTGCTTTTACCCTTAGGCTTACCCTTACCCTTACCCTTACCCTTACCCTTAAGCTTACCCTTACCCTTACCCTTACCCTTACCCTTACCCTTACCCTTACCCTTACCCTTACCCTTGCTTTTACCCTTAAGCTTACCCTTACCCTTACCCTTACCCTTACCCTTACCCTTACCCTTACCCTTACCCTTACCCTTACCCTTACCCTTACCCTTACCCTTACCCTTGCTTTGACCCTTAGGCTTACCCTTACCTTTACCCTTACCCTTACTCTTACCCTTACCCTTACCCTTACCCTTACCCTTACCCTTACCCTTACCCTTACCCTTACCCTTGCTTTTACCCTTAAGCTTACCCTTACCCTTACCCTTACCCTTACCCTTACCCTTACCCTTACCCTTACCCTTGCTTTTACCCTTAAGCTTACCCTTACCCTTACCTTTACCCTTACCCTTACCCTTGCTTTTACCCTTAGGCTTACCCTTACCCTTACCCTTACCCTTACCCTTGCTTTTACCCTTAAGCTTACCCTTACCCTTACCCTTACCCTTACCCTTACCCTTACCCTTACCCTTACCCTTACCCTTACCCTTACCCTTACCCTTACCCTTACCCTTACCCTTACCCTTACCCTAACCGTTGCTTTTACCCTTAGGCTTAACCTTACCTTTACCCTTACCCTTACCCTTACCCTTACCCTTACCCTTACCCTTACCCTTACCCTTACCCTTACCCTTACCCTTACCCTTACCCTTACCCTTACCCTTACCCTTACCCTTGCTTTTACCCTTAAGCTTACCCTTACCCTTACCCTTACCCTTACCCTTACCCTTACCCTTACCCTTGCTTTTACCCTTAAGCTTACCCTTACCCTTACCCTTACCCTTACCCTCACCCTTACCCTTACCCTTACCCTTGCTTATACCCTTAAGCTTAACCTTACCCTTACCCTTACCCTTACCCTTACCCTTACCCTTACCCTTGCTTTTACCCTTAGGCTTACCCTTACCCTTACCCTTACCCTTACCCTTGCTTTTACCCTTAAGCTTAACCTTACCCTTACCCTTACCCTTACTCTTACCCTTACCCTTACCCTTACCCTTACCCTTGCTTTTACCCTTAGGCTTACCCTTACCTTTACCCTTACCCTTACCCTCACCCTTACCCTTACCCTTACCCTTACCCTTACCCTTACCCTTACCCTTGCTTTTAACCTTAAGCTAACCCTTACCCTTACCCTTACCCTTACCCTTACCCTTAACCTTACCCTTACCCTTGCTTTTACCCTTAAGCTCACCCTTACCCTTACCCTTACCCTTACCCTTACACTTACCCTTACCCTGACCCTTACCCTTGCTTTTACCCTTAAGCTTACCCTTACCCTTACCCTTACCCTTAAGCTTACCCTTACCCTTACCCTTACCCTTACCCTTACCCTTGCCCTTACCCTTACTCTTGCTTTTACCCTTAAGCTTACCCTTACCCTTACCCTTACCCTTACCCTTACCCTTGCTTTTACCCTTAAGCTTACCCTTACCCTTACCCTTACCCTTACCCTTACCCTTAAGCTTACCCTTACCCTTACCCTTACCCTTACCCTTACCCTTACCCTTACCCTTGCTTTTACCCTTAAGCTTACCCTTACCCTTACCCTTACCCTTACCCTAACCCTTACCCTTAACCTTACCCTTACCCTTACCCTTACCCTTACCCTTACCCTTGCTTTTACCCTTAGGCTTACCCTTACCTTTACCCTTACCATTACCCTTACCCTTACCCTTACCCTTACCCTTACCCTTACCCTTACCCTTGCTTTTACCCTTAAGCTTACCCTTACCCTTACCCTTACCCTTACCCTTACCCTTACCCTTACCCTTACCCTTACCCTTACCCTTACCCTTACCCTTGCTTTTACCCATAAGCTTACCCTTACCCTTACCCTTACTCTTACCCTTACCCTTACCCTTACCCTTACCCTTGCTTTTACCCTTAAGCTTACCCTTACCCTTACCTTTACCCTTACCCTTACCCTTACCCTTACCCTTACCCTTACCCTTACCCTTACCCTTACCCTTACTCTTACCCTTGCTTTTACCCTTAGGCTTACCCTTACCTTTAGCCTAACCCTTACCCTTACCCTTACCCTTACCCTTACTCTTACCCTTGCTTTTACCCTTAAGCTTACCCTTACCCTTACCCTTACCCTTACCCTTACCCTTGCTTTTACCCTTAAGCTTACCCTTACCCTTACCCTTACCCTTACACTTACCCTTGCTTTTACCCTTAGGCTTACCCTTACCCTTACCCTTACCCTTACCCTTAAGCTTACCCTTACCCTTACCCTTACCCTTACCCTTACCCTTACCCTTACCCTTACCCTTACCCTTACCCTTACCCTTACCCTTACCCTTACCCTTACCCTTACCCTTACCCTTACCCTTACCCTTGCTTTTACCCTTAAGCTTACCCTTACCCTTACCCTTACCCTTACCCTTACCCTTACCCTTACCCTTACCCTTACCCTTGCTTTGACCCTTAGGCTTACCCTTACCTTTACCCTTACCCTTACCCTTACCCTTACCCTTACCCTTACCCTTACCCTTGCTTTTACCCTTAAGCTTACCCTTACCCTTACCCTTACCCTTACCCTTACCTTGCTTTTACCCTTAGGCTTACCCTTACCCTTACCCTTACCCTTACCCTTGCTTTTACCCTTAAGCTTACCCTTACCCTTACCCTTACCCTTACCCTTACCCTTACCCTTACCCTTACCCTTACCCTTACCCTTACTCTTACCCTTACCCTTACCCTTGCTTTTACCCTTAGGCTTAACCTTACCTTTACCCTTACCCTTACCCTTACCCTTACCCTTACCCTTACCCTTACCCTTACCCTTACCCTTGCTTTTACCCTTAAGCTTACCCTTACCCTTACCCTTACCCTTACCCTTACCCTTACCCTTACCCTTACCCTTGCTTTTACCCTTAAGCTTACCCTTACCCTTACCCTTACCCTTACCCTTACCCTCACCCTTACCCTTACCCTAACCCTTGCTTATACCCTTAAGCTTACCCTTACCCTTACCCTTACCCTTACCCTTACCCTTACCCTTGCTTTTACCCTTAAGCTTACCCTTACCCTTACCCTTACCCTTACCCTTACCCTTACCCTTACCCTTACCCTTACCCTTACCCTTACCCTTTCCCTTAACCTTGCTTTTACCCTTAGGCTTACCCTTACCTTTACCCTTACCATTACCCTTACCCTTACCCTTACCCTTACCCTTACCCTTACCCTTACCCTTGCTTTTACCCTTAAGCTTACCCTTACCCTTACCCTTACCCTTACCCTTACCCTTACCCTTACCCTTACCCTTACCCTTACCCTTACCCTTACCCTTACCCTTACCCTTACCCTTGCTTTTACCCTTAAGCTTACCCTTACCCTTACCCTTACCCTTACCCTTACCCTTGCTTTTACCCTTAAGCTTACCCTTACCCTTACTCTTACCCCTACCCTTACCCTTACCCTTACCCTTACCCTTACCCTTACCCTTACCCTTACCCTTGCTTTTACCCTTAGGCTTACCCTCACCTTTACCCTTACCCTTACCCTTACCCTTACCCTTACCCTTGCTTTTACCCTTAAGCTTACCGTTACCCTTACCCTTACCCTTACCCTTAGCCTTACCCTTACCCTTTCCTTTACCCTTAAGCTTACCCTTACCCTTACCCTTACCCTTACCCTTGCTTTTACCCTTAGGCTTACCCTTACCCTTACCCTTACCCTTACCCTTAAGCTTACCCTTACCCTTACCCTTACCCTTACCCTTACCCTTACCCTTACCCTTACCCTTACCCTTACCCTTACCCTTACCCTTGCTTTTACCCTTAAGCTTACCCTTACCCTTACCCTTACCCTTACCCTTACCCTTACCCTTACCCTTACCCTTACCCTTACCCTTACCCTTACCCTTACCCTTACCCTTACCCTTACCCTTACCCTTACCCTTACCCTTACCCTTACCCTTACCCTTACCCTTGCTTTTACCCTTAAGCTTACCCTTACCTTTACCCTTACCCTTACCCTTACCCTTACCCTTACCCTTACCCTTACCCTTACCCTTGCTTTTACCCTTAAGCTTACCCTTACCCTTACCCTTACCCTTACCCTTACCCTAACCCTTACCCTTGCTTTTACCCTTAAGCTTACCCTTACCCTTACC
Organism: Myrrha octodecimguttata; assembly: GCA_958510865.1. Taxonomy (NCBI): domain Eukaryota; kingdom Metazoa; phylum Arthropoda; class Insecta; order Coleoptera; family Coccinellidae; genus Myrrha; species Myrrha octodecimguttata. The sequence goes on from CAUEHS010001022.1 coordinate 237,427, forward strand.
CTTACCCTTACCCTTACCCTTACCCTTACCCTTACCCTTACCCTTACCCTTACCCTTACCCTTACCCTTACCCTTACCCTTGCTTTTACTCTTAGGCTTACCCTTACCTTTACCCTTACCCTTGCTTTTACCCTTAAGCTTACCCTTACCCTTACCCTTACCCTTACCCTTACCCTTGCTTTTACCCTTAAGCTTACCCTTACCCTTACCCTTAACCTTACCCTTACCCTTGCTTTTACCCTTAGGCTTACCCTTACCCTTACCCTTACCCTTACCCTTGCTTTTACCCTTAAGCTTACCCTTACCCTTACCCTTACTCTTACCCTTACCCTTACCCTTACCCTTACCCTTACCCTTACCCTTACCCTTACCCTTACCCTTACCCTTACCCTTGCTTTTACCCTTAGGCTTACCCTTACCTTTACCCTTACCCTAACCCTTACCCTTACCCTTACCCTTACCCTTACCCTTACCCTTGCTTTTACCCTTAAGCTTACCCTTACCCTTACCCTTACCCTTACCCTTACCCTTACCCTTACCCTTACCCTTACCCTTACCCTTACCCTTACCCTTACCCTTACCCTTACCCTTGCTTTTACCCTTAAGCTTACCCTTACCCTTACCCTTACCCTTACCCTTACCCTTACCCTTACCCTTACCCTTGCTTTTACCCTTAAGCTTACCCTTACCCTTACCCTTACCCTTACCTTTACCCTTACCCTTACCCTTACCCTTACCCTTACCCTTGCTTTTACCCTTAGGCTTACCCTTACCTTTACCCTTACCCTTACCCTTACCCTTACCCTTACCCTTGCTTTTACCCTTAAGCTTACCCTTACCCTTACCCTTACCCTTAAGCTTACCCTTACCCTTACCCTTACCCTTACCCTTACCCTTACCCTTACCCTTACCCTTACCCTTACCCTTACCCTTACCCTTACCCTTACCCTTACCCTTACCCTTACCCTTACCCTTACCCTTACCCTTGCTTTTACCCTTAAGCTTACCCTTACCCTTACCCTTACCCTTACCCTTACCCTTGCTTTTACCCTTAAGCTTACCCTTACCCTTACCCTTACCCTTAAGCTTACCCTTACCCTTACCCTTACCCTCACCCTTACCCTTACCCTTACCCTTACCCTTACCCTTACCCTTACCCTTACCCTTACCCTTGCTTTTACCCTTAAGCTTACCCTTACCCTTACCCTTAAGCTTACCCTTACCCTTACCCTTACCCTTACCCTTACCCTTACCCTCAACCTTACCCTTGCTTTTACCCTTAAGCTTACCCTTACCCTTACCCTTACCCTTACCCTTAAGCTTACCCTTACCCTTACCCTTACCCTTACCCTTACCCTTGCTTTTACCCTTAAGCTTACCCTTACCCTTACCCTTACCCTTACCCTTAAGCTTACCCTTACCCTTACCCTTACCCTTACCCTTACCCTTGCTTTAACCCTTAAGCTTACCCTTACCCTTACCCTTACCCTTACCCTTGCTTTTACCCTTAAGCTTACCCTTACCCTTACCCTTACCCTTACCCTTAAGCTTACCCTTACCCTTACCCTTACCCTTACCCTTACCCTTACCCTCACCCTTACCCTTACCCTTACCCTTGCTTTTACCCTTAAGCTTACCCTTACCCTTACCCTTACCCTTACCCTTACCCTTACCCTTACCCTTACCCTTGCTTTTACCCTTAGGCTTACCCTTACCTTTACCCTTACCCTTACCCTTACCCTTACCCTTACCCTTACCCTTACCCTTACCCTTGCTTTTACCCTTAAGCTTACCCTTACCCTTACCCTTACCCTTACCCTTACCCTTACCCTTACCCTTACCCTTACCCTTACCCTTGCTTTTACCCTTAAGCTTACCCTTACCCTTACCCTTACCCTTACCCTTACCCTTGCTTTTACCCTTAGGCTTACCCTTACCCTTACCCTTACCCTTACCCTTGCTTTTACCCTTAAGCTTACCCTTACCCTTACCCTTACCCTTACCCTTACCCTTACCCTTACCCTTACCCATACCCTTACCCTTACCCTTACCCTTACCCTTACCCTTACCCTTACCCTTACCCTTACCCTTACCCTTACCCTTACCCTTACCCTTACCCTTGCTTTTACCCTTAGGCTTACCCTTACCTTTACCCTTACCCTTACCCTTACCCTTACCCTTACCCTTGCTTTTACCCTTAAGCTTACCCTTACCCTTACCCTTACCCTTACCCTTACCCTTACCCTTACCCTTACCCTTACCCTTGCTTTTACCCTTAAGCTTACCCTTACCCTTACCCTCACCCTTACCCTTACCCTTACCCTTACCCTTACCCTTACCCTTACCCTTACCCCCACCCTTGCTTTTACCCTTAAGCTTACCCTTACCCTTACCCTTACCCTTACCCTTACCCTTACCCTTACCCTTGCTTTTACCCTTAAGCTTACCCTTACCCTTACCCTTACCCTTACCCTTACCCTTGCTTTTACCCTTAGGCTTACCCTTACCCTTACCCTTACCCTTACCCTTGCTTTTACCCTTAAGCTTACCCTTACCCTTACCCTTACTCTTACCCTTACCCTTACCCTTACCCTTACCCTTACCCTTGCTTTTACCCTTAGGCTTACCCTTACCTTTACCCTTACCCTTACCCTTACCCTTACCCTTACCCTTACCCTTACCCTTACCCTTACCCTTACCCTTGCTTTTACCCTTAAGCTTACCCTTACCCTTACCCTTACGCTTACCCTTACCCTTACCCTTACCCTTACCCTTACCCTTACCCTTGCTTTTACCCTTAAGCTCACCCTTACCCTTACCCTTACCCTTACCCTTACCCTTACTCTTACCCTTACCCTTGCTTTTACCCTTAAGCTTACCCTTAACCTTACCCTTACCCTTACCCTTAAGCTTACCCTTACCCTTACCCTTACCCTTACCCTTACCCTTACCCTTACCCTTGCTTTTACCCTTAAGCTCACCCTTACCCTTACCCTTACCCTTACCCTTACCCTTGCTTTTACCCTTACGCTTACCCTTACCCTTACCCTTACCCTTACCCTTAAGCTTACCCTTACCCTTACCCTTACCCTTACCCTTACCCTTACCCTTACCCTTGCTTTTACCCTTAAGCTTACCCTTACCCTTACCCTTACCCTTACCCTTACCCTTACCCTTACCCTTACCCTTACCCTTACCCTTACCCTTACCCTTACCCTTACCCTTACCCTTACCCTTGCTTTTACCCTTAGGCTTACCCTTACCTTTACCCTTACCATTACCCTTACCCTTACCCTTACCCTTACCCTTACCCTTACCCTTGCTTTTACCCTTAAGCTTACCCTTACCCTTACCCTTACCCTTACCCTTACCCTTACCCTTACCCTTACCCTTACCCTTACCCTTACCCTTACCCTTACCCTTACCCTTACCCTTACCCTTACCCTTACCCTTACCCTTACCCTTACCCTTACCCTTACCCTTACCCTTCCCTTACCCTTACCTTTACCCTTACCCTTACCCTTGCTTTTACCCTTAAGCTTACCCTTACCCTTACCCTTACGCTTACCCTTACCCTTACCCTTACCCTTACCCTTGCTTTTACCCTTAAGTTTACCCTTACCCTTACTCTTACCCCTACCCTTACCCTTACCCTTACCCTTACCCTTACCCTTACCCTTACCCTTACCCTTACCCTTGCTTTTACCCTTAGGCTTACCCTCACCTTTACCCTTACCCTTACCCTTACCCTTACCCTTACCCTTACCCTTGCTTTTACCCTTAAGCTTACCCTTACCCTTACCCTTACCCTTACCCTTACCCTTAGCCTTACCCTTACCCTTGCTTTTACCCTTAAGCTTACCCTTACCCTTACCCTTACCCTTACCCTTGCTTTTACCCTTAGGCTTACCCTTACCCTTACCCTTACCCTTACCCTTAAGCTTACCCTTACCCTTACCCTTACCCTTACCCTTACCCTTACCCTTACCCTTACCCTTACCCTTACCCTTACCCTTACCCTTACCCTTACCCTTACCCTTACCCTTACTTAGGGTAAGGGTAAGGGTAAGCTTAAGGGTAAAAGCAAGGTAAGGGTAAGGGTAAGGGTAAGGGTAAGGGTAAGGGTAAGGGTAAGGGTAAGCTTAAGGGTAAGGGTAAGGGTAAGGGTAAGGGTAAGCTTAAGGGTAAAAGCAAGGGTAAGGGTAAGGGTAAGGGTAAGGGTAAGCTTAAGGGTAAGGGTAAGGGTAAGGGTAAGGGTAAGCTTAAGGGTAAAAGCAAGGGTAAGGTTAAGGGTAAGGGTAAGGGTAAGGGTAAGGGTAAGCTTAAGGGTAAGGGTAAGGGTAAGGGAAGGGTAAGCTTAAGGGTAAAAGCAAGGGTAAGGGTAAGGGTAAGGGTAAGGGTAAGGGTAAGGGTAAAGGTAAGGTAAGGGTAAGGGTAAGGGTAAGGGTAAGGGTAAGGGTAAGGGTAAGGGTAAGGGTAAGGGTAAGGGTAAGGGTAAGGGTAAGGGTAAGGGTAAGCTTAAGGGTAAGGGTAAGGGTAAGGGTAAGCTTAAGGGTAAAAGCAAGGGTAAGGGTAAGGGTAAGGGTAAGGGTAAGGGTAAGCTTAAGGGTAAAAGCAAGGGTAAGGGTAAGGGTAAGGGTAAGGGTAAGGGTAAGGGTAAGGGTAAGGGTAAGGGTAAGGGTAAGGGTAAGGGTAAGGGTAAGGGTAAGGGTAAGCTTAAGGGTAAGGGTAAGGGTAAGCTTAGGGGTAAAAGCAAGGGTAAGGGTAAGGGTAAGGGTAAGGGTAAGGGTAAGGGTAAGGGTAAAGGTAAGGGTAAGCCTAAGGGTAAAAGCAAGGGTAAGGGTAAGGGTAAGGGTAAGGGTAAGGGTAAGGGTAAGGGTAAGTGTAAGGGTAAGCTTAAGGGTAAAAGCAAGGGTAAGGGTAAGGGTAAGGGTAAGGGTAAGGGTAAGGGTAAGGGTAAGGTAAGGGTAAGGGTAAGGGTAAGGGTAAGGGTAAGGGTAAGGGTAAGGGTAAGGGTAAGGGTAAGGGTAAGCTTAAGGGTAAAAGCAAGGGTAAGGGTAAGGGTAAGGGTAAGGGTAAGGGTAAGGGTAAGGGTAAGGGTAAGGGTAAGGGTAAGGGTATAGGTAAGCTTAAGGGTAAAAGCAAGGGTAAGGGTAAGGGTAAGGGTAAGGGTAAGGGTAAGGGTTAGGGTAAGGGTAAAGGTAAGGGTAAGCCTAAGGGTAAAAGCAAGGGTAAGAGTAAGGGTAAGGGTAAGGGTAAGGGTAAGGGTAAGGGTAAGGGTAAGGGTAAGAGTAAGGGTAAGGGTAAGGGTAAGCTTAAGGGTAAAAGCAAGGGTAAGGGTAAGGGTAAGGGTAAGGGTAAGCCTAAGGGTAAAAGCAAGGGTAAGGGTAAGGTTAAGGGTAAGGGTAAGGGTAAGCTTAAGGGTAAAAGCAAGGGTAAGGGTAAGGGTAAGGGTAAGGGTAAGGGTAAGCTTAAGGGTAAAAGCAAGGGTAAGGGTAAGGGTGAGGGTAAGGGTATGGATAAGGGTAAGGGTAAGGGTAAAGGTAAGGGTAAGCCTAAGAGTAAAAGCAAGGGTAAGGGTAAGGGTAAGGGTAAGGGTAAGGGTAAGGGTAAGGGTAAGGGTAAGGGTAAGGTAAGCTTAAGGGTAAAAGCAAGGGTAAGGATAAGGGTAAGGGTAAGGGTAAGGGTAAGGGTAAGGGTAAGGGTAAGCTTAAGGGTAAAAGCAAGGGTAAGGGTAAGGGTAAGGGTAAGGGTAAGGGTAAGGGTAAGGGTAAGGGTAAGGGTAAGGGTAAGGGTAAGGGTAAGGGTAAGGGTAAGGGTAAGCTTAAGGGTAAAAGCAAGGGTAAGGGTTAGGGTAAGGGTAAGGGTAAGGGTAAGGGTAAGGGTAAGCTTAAGGGTAAAAGTAAGGGTAAGGGTAAGGGTAAGGGTAAGGGTAAGGGTAAGGGTAAGGGTAAGGGTAAAGGTAAGGGTAAGCCTAAGGGTAAAAGCAAGGGTAAGGGTAAGGGTAAGGGTAAGGGTAAGGGTAAGGGTAAGGGTAAGGGTAAGGGTAAGGGTAAGGGTAAGGGTAAGGGTAAGGGTAAGGGTAAGGGTAAGGGTAAGGGTAAGGGTGAGGGTAGGCTTAAGGGTATAAGCAAGGGTAAGGGTAAGGGTAAGGGTGAGGGTAAGGGTAAGGGTAAGGTAAAGGGTAAGCTTAAGGGTAAAAGCAAGGGTAAGGGTAAGGGTAAGGGTAAGGGTAAGGGTAAGGGTAAGCTTAAGGGTAAAAGCAAGGGTAAGGGTAAGGGTAAGGAAAAGGGTAAGGGTAAGGGTAAAGGTAAGGTTAAGCCTAAGGGTAAAAGCAAGGGTAAGGGTAAGGGTAAGGGTAAGGGTAAGGGTAAGGGTAAGGGTAAGTGTAAGGGTAAGGGTAAGGGTAAGGGTAAGCTTAAGGGTAAAAGCAAGGGTAAGGGTAAGGGTAAGGGTAAGGGTAAGCCTAAGGGTAAAAGCAAGGGTAAGGGTAAGGGTAAGGGTAAGGGTAAGGGTAAGGGTAAGCTTAAGGGTAAAAGCAAGGGTAAGGGTAAGGGTAAGGGTAAGGGTAAGGGTAAGGGTAAGCTTAAGGGTAAAAGCAAGGGTAAGGGTAAGGGTAAGGGTAAGGGTAAGGGTAAGGGTAAGGGTAAGGGTAAGGGTAAGGGTAAAGGTAAGGGTAAGCCTAAGGGTCAAAGCAAGGGTAAGGGTAAGGGTAAGGGTAAGGGTAAGGGTAAGGGTAAGGGTAAGGGTAAGGTTAAGGGTAAGGGTAAGCTTAAGGGTAAAAGCAAGGGTAAGGGTAAGGGTAAGGGTAAGGGTAAGGGTAAGGGTAAGGGTAAGGGTAAGTGTAAGGGTAAGCTTAAGGGTAAGGGTAAGGGTAAGGGTAAGGGTAAGCCTAAGGGTAAAAGCAAGGGTAAGTGTAAGGGTAAGGGTAAGGGTAAGGGTAAGCTTACCCTTACCCTTACCCTTACCCTTGCTTTTACCCTCAAGCTTACCCTTACCCTTACCCTTACCCTCACCCTTACCCTTACCCTTACCCTTATCCTTACCATTGCTTTTACCCTTAAGCTCACCCTTACCCTTACCCTTACCCTTACCCTTACCCTTACCCTTACCCTTACCCTTACCCTTGCTTTTACTCTTAGGCTTACCCTTACCTTTACCCTTACCCTTACCCTTACCCTTACCCTCACCCTTACCCTTACCCTTGCTTTTACCCTTAAGCTTACCCTTACCCTTACCCTTACCCTTACCCTTACCCTTGCTTTTACCCTTAAGTTTACCCTTACCCTTACCCTTAACCTTACCCTTACCCTTGCTTTTACCCTTAGGCTTACCCTTACCCTTACCCTTACCCTTACCCTTGCTTTTACCTTTAAGCTTACCCTTACCCTTACCCTTACTCTTACCCTTACCCTTACCCTTACCCTTACCCTTACCCTTACCCTTACCCTTACCCTCACCCTTACCCTTACCCTTGCTTTTACCCTTAGGCTTACCCTTACCTTTACCCTTACCCTAACCCTTACCCTTACCCTTACCCTTACCCTTACCCTTACCCTTGCTTTTACCCTTAAGCTTACCCTTACCCTTACCCTTACCCTTACCCTTACCCTTACCCTTACCCTTACCCTTACCCTTACCCTTGCTTTTACCCTTAAGCTTACCCTTACCCTTACCCTTACCCTTACCCTTACCCTTACCCTTACCCTTACCCTTACCCTTACCCTTGCTTTTACCCTTAAGCTTACCCTTACCCTTACCCTTACCCTTACCCTTACCCTTACCCTTACCCTTACCCTTACCCTTAACCTTGCTTTTACCCTTAGGCTTACCCTTACCTTTACCCTTACCCTTACCCTTACCCTTACCCTTACCCTTGCTTTTACCCTTAAGCTTACCCTTACCCTTACCCTTACCCTTAACCTTAAGCTTACCCTTACCCTTACCCTTACCCTTACCCTTACCCTTACCCTTACCCTTACCCTTACCCTTACCCTCACCCTTACCCTTACCCTTACCCTTACCCTTGCTTTTACCCTTAAGCTTACCCTTACCCTCACCCTTACCCTTACCCTTACCCTTGCTTTTACCCTTAAGCTTACCCTTACCCTTACCCTTACCCTTAAGCTTACCCTTACCCTTACCCTTATCCTTACCCTTACCCTTACCCTTACCCTTACCCTTACCCTTACCCTTACCCTTACCCTTACCCTTGCTTTAACCCTTAAGCTTACCCTTACCCTTACCCTTACCCTTAAGCTTACCCTTACCCTTACCCTTACCCTTACCCTTACCCTTACCCTTAACCTTACCCTTGCTTTTATCCTTAAGCTTACCCTTACCCTTACCCTTACCCTTACCCTTAAGCTTACCCTTACCCTTACCCTTACCCTTACCCTTGCTTTTACCCTTAAGCTTACCCTTACCCTTACCCTTACCCTTACCCTTAAGCTTACCCTTACCCTTACCCTTACCCTTACCCTTTCCTTACCCTTACCCTTACCCTTGCTTTTACCCTTAAGCTTACCCTTACCCTTACCCTAAGTAAGGGTAAGGGTAAGGGTAAGGGTAAGGGTAAGGGTAAGGGTAAGGGTAAGGGTAAGGGTAAGGGTAAGGGTAAGGGTAAGGATAAGGGTAAGCTTAAGGGTAAGGGTAAGGGTAAGGGTAAGGGTAAGCCTAAGGGTAAAAGCAAGGGTAAGGGTAAGGGTAAGGGTAAGGGTAAGCTTAAGGGTAAAAGCAAGGGTAAGGGTAAGGCTAAGGGTAAGGGTAAGGGTAAGGGTAAGGGTAAGCTTAAGGGTAAAAGCAAGGGTAAGGGTAAGGGTACGGGTAGAGTAAGGGTAAGGGTAAGGGTAAGGGTAAGGGTAAGGGTAAGGGTAAGGGTAAGGGTAAGGGTAAAGGTGAGGGTAAGCCTAAGGGTAAAAGCAAGGGTAAGGGTAAGGGTAAGGGTAAGGGTAAGGGTAAGGGTAAGGGTAAGGGTAGGGGTAAGAGTAAGGGTAAGGGTAAGCTTAAGGGTAAAAGCAAGGGTAAGGGTAAGGGTGAGGGTAAGGGTAAGGGTAAGGGTAAGCTTAAGGGTAAAAGCAAGGGTAAGGGTAAGGGTAAGGGTAAGGGTAAGGGTAAGGGTAAAGGTAAGGGTAAGGGTAAGGGTAAGGGTAAGGGTAAGGGTAAGGGTAAGGGTAAGGGTAAGCTTAAGGGTAAAAGCAAGGGTAAGGGTAAGGGTAAGGGTAAGGGTAAGGGTAATGGTAAGGGTAAAGGTAAGGGTAAGCCTAAGGGTAAAAGCAAGGGTAAGGGTAAGGGTAAGGGTAAGGGTAAGGGTAAGGGTAAGGGTAAGGGTAAGGGTAAGGGTAAGGGTAAGGGTAAGGGTAAGCTTAAGGGTAAAAGCAAGGGTAAGGGTAAGGGTAAGGGTAAGGGTAAGGGTAAGGGTAAGGGTAAGGGTAAGGGTAAGCTTAAGGGTAAGGGTAAGGGTAAGGGTAAGGGTAAGCTTAAGGGTAAAAGCAAGGGTAAGGGTAAGGGTAAGGGTAAGGGTAAGGGTAAGCTTAAGGGTAAAAGCAAGGGTAAGGGTAAGGGTAAGGGTAAGGGTAAGGGTAAGGGTAAGGGTAAGCTTAAGGGTAAGGGTAAGGGTAAGGGTAAGGGTAAGCTTAAGGGTAAAAGCAAGGGTAAGGGTAAGAGTAAGGGTAAGGGTAAGGGTAAGGGTAAGGGTAAGGGTAAGGGTAAGGGTGAGCTTAAGGGTAAAAGCAAGGGTAAGGGTAAGGGTAAGGGTAAGGGTAAGGGTAAGGGTAAGGGTAAGGGTAAGGGTAAGGGTAAGGGTAAGGGTAAGCTTAAGGGTAAAAGCAAGGGTAAGGGTAAGGGTAAGGGTAAGGGTAAGGGTAAGGGTAAGGGTAAGGGTAAGGGTAAGGGTAAAGGTAAGGGTAAGCCTAAGGGTAAAAGCAAGGGTAAGGGTAAGGGTAAGGGTAAGGGTAAGAGTAAGGGTAAGGGTAAGGGTAAGGGTAAGCTTAAGGGTAAAAGCAAGGGTAAGGGTAAGGGTAAGGGTAAGGGTAAGCCTAAGGGTAAAAGCAAGGGTAAGGGTAAGGGTAAGGGTAAGGGTAAGGGTAAGCTTAAGGGTAAAAGCAAGGGTGAGGGTAAGGGTAAGGGTAAGGGTAAGGGTAAGGGTAAGCTTAAGGGTAAAAGCAAGGGTGAGGGTAAGGGTAAGGGTAAGGGTAAGGGTAAGGGTAAGGGTAAGGGTAAGGGTAAGGGTAAGGGTAAGCTTAAGGGTAAAAGCAAGGGTAAGGGTAAGGGTAAGGGTAAGGGTAAGGGTAAGGGTAAGGGTAAGCTTAAGGGTAAAAGCAAGGGTAAGGGTAAGGGTAAGGGTAAGGGTAAGGGTAAAGGTAAGGGTAAGCCTAAGGGTAAAAGCAAGGGTAAGGGTAAGGGTAAGGGTAAGGGTAAGGGTAAGGGTAAGGGTAAGGGTAAGGGTAAGGGTAAGGGTAAGGGTAAGGGTAAGGGTAAGGTTAAGGGTAAGGGTAAGGGTAAGGGTAAGCTTAAGGGTAAAAGCAAGGGTAAGGGTAAGGGTAAGGGTAAGGGTAAGCCTTAGGGTAAAAGCAAGGGTAAGGGTAAGGGTAAGGGTAAGGGTAAGGGTAAGCTTAAGGGTTAAAGCAAGGGTAAGGGTAAGGGTAAGGGTAAGGGTAAGGGTAAGGGTAAGGGTAAGGGTAAGGGTAAGCTTAAGGGTAAAAGCAAGGGTAAGGGTAAGGGTAAGGGTAAGGGTAAGGGTAAGGGTAAGGGTAAGGGTAAAGGTAAGGGTAAGCCTAAGGGTAAAAGCAAGGGTAAGGGTAAGGGTAAGGGTAAGGGTAAGGGTAAGGGTAAGGGTAAGGGTAAGGGTAAGGGTAAGCTTAAGGGTAAAAGCAAGGGTAAGGGTAAGGGTAAGGGTAAGGGTAAGGGTAAGGGTAAGGGTAAGGGTAAGGGTAAGGGTAAGGGTAAGGGTAAGGGTAAGCTTAAGGGTAAGGGTAAGGGTAAGGGTAAGGGTAAGCTTAAGGGTAAAAGCAAGGTTAAGGGTAAGGGTAAGGGAAAGGGTAAGCTTAAGGGTAAAAGCAAGGGTAAGGGTAAGGGTAAGGGTAAGGGTAAGGGTTAGGGTAAGGGTAAGGGTAAGCTTAAGGGTAAGGGTAAGGGTAAGGGTGAGGGTAAGGGTAAGCTTAAGGGTAAAAGCAAGGGTAAGGGTAAGGGTAAGGGTAAGGGTAAGGGTAAGGGTTAGCTTAAGGGTAAGGGTAAGGGTAAGGGTAAGGGTAAGCTTAAGGGTAAAAGCAAGGGTAAGGTTAAGGGTAAGGGTAAGGGTAAGGGTAAGGGTAAGGGTAATCTTAAGGGTAAGGGTAAGGGTAAGGGTAAGGGTAAGGGTAAGCTTAAGGGTAAAAGCAAGGGTAAGGGTAAGGGTAAGGGTAAGGGTAAGGGTAAGGGTAAGGGTAAGGGTAAGGGTAAGGGTAAGGGTAAGGGTAAGGGTAAGGGTAAGGGTAAGGGTAAGGGTAAGGGTAAGCTTAAGGGTAAGGGTAAGGGTAAGGGTAAGCTTAAGGGTAAAAGCAAGGGTAAGGGTAAGGGTAAGGGTAAGGGTAAGGGTAAGGGTAAGGGTAAGGGTAAGCTTAAGGGTAAAAGCAAGGGTAAGGGTAAGGGTAAGGGTAAGGGTAAGGGTAAGGGTAAGGGTAAGGGTAAGGGTAAGGTTAAGGGTAAGGGTAAGGGTAAGGGTAAGCTTGAGGGTAAGGGTAAGGGTAAGGGTAAGCTTAAGGGTAAAAGCAAGGGTAAGGGTAAGGGTAAGGGTAAGGGTAAGGGTAAGGGTAAGGGTAAGGGTAAGGGTAAGCTTAAGGGTAAAAGCAAGGGTAAGGGTAAGGGTAAGGGTAAGGGTAAGGGTAAGGGTAAGGGTAAGGGTAAGGGTAAGGGTAAGGGTAAGGGTAAGGGTAAGGGTAAGGGTAAGGGTAAGGGTAAGCTTAAGGGTAAAAGCAAGGGTAAGCGTAAGGGTAAGGGTAAGTGTAAGGGTTAGGGTAAGGGTAAAGGTAAGGGTAAGCCTAAGGGTAAAAGCAAGGGTAAGGGTAAGGGTAAGGGTAAGGGTAAGGGTAAGGGTAAGGGTAAGGGTAAGAGTAAGGGTAAGGGTAAGGGTAAGCTTAAGGGTAAAAGCAAGGGTAAGGGTAAGGGTAAGGGTAAGGGTAAGCCTAAGGGTAAAAGCAAGGGTAAGGGTAAGGTTAAGGGTAAGGGTAAGGGTAAGCTTAAGGGTAAAAGCAAGGGTAAGGGTAAGGGTAAGGGTAAGGGTAAGGGTAAGCTTAAGGGTAAAAGCAAGGGTAAGGGTGAGGGTGAGGGTAAGGGTAATTGTAAGGGTAAGGGTAAAGGTAAGGGTAAGCCTAAGAGTAAAAGCAAGGGTTAGGGTAAGGGTAAGGGTAAGGGTAAGGGTAAGGGTAAGGGTAAGGGTAAGCTTAAGGGTAAAAGCAAGTGTAAGGATAAGGGTAAGGGTAAGGGTAAGGGTAAGGGTAAGGGTAAGGGTAAGGGTAAGCTTAAGGGTAAAAGCAAGGGTAAGGGTAAGGGTAAGGGTAAGGGTAAGGGTAAGGGTAAGGGTAAGGGTAAGGGTAAGGGTAAGGGTAAGGGTAAGGGTAAGGGTAAGGGTAAGCTTAAGGGTAAAAGCAAGGGTAAGGGTTAGGGTAAGGGTAAGGGTAAGGTTAAGGGTAAGGGTAAGGGTAAGGGTAAGCTTAAGGGTAATAGCAAGGGTAAGGGTATGGGTAAGGGTAAGGGTAAGGGTAAGGGTAAGGGTAAAGGTAAGGGTAAGCCTAAGGGTAAAAGCAAGGGTAAGGGTAAGGGTAAGGGTAAGGCTAAGGGTAAGGGTAAGGGTAAGGGTAAGGGTAAGGGTAAGGGTAAGGGTAAGGGTAAGGGTAAGCTTAAGGGTATATGCAAGGGTAAGGGTAAGGGTAAGGGTGAGGGTAAGGGTAAGGGTAAGGGTAAGGGTAAGGGTAAGGGTAAGCTTAAGGGTAAAAGCAAGGGTAAGGGTAAGGGTAAGGGTAAGGGTAAGGGTAAGGGTAAGGGTAAGGGTAAGCTTAAGGGTAAAAGCAAGGGTAAAGGTAAGGGTAAGGGTAAGGGTAAGGGTAAGGGTAAGGGTAAGGGTAAGGGTAAAGGTAAGGTTAAGCCTAAGGGTAAAAGCAAGGGAAAGGGTAAGGGTAAGGGTAAGGGTAAGGGTAAGGGTAAGGGTAAGGGTAAGGGTAAGGGTAAGGGTAAGGGTAAGGGTAAGGGTAAGGGTAAGCTTAAGGGTAAAAGCAAGGGTAAGGGTAAGGGTAAGGGTAAGCCTAAGGGTAAAAGCAAGGGTAAGAGTAAGGGTAAGGGTAAGGGTAAGGGTAAGGGTAAGCTTAAGGGTAAAAGCAAGGGTAAGGGTAAGGGTAAGGGTAAGGGTAAGGGTAAGGGTAAGGGTAAGGGTAAGCTTAAGGGTAAAAGCAAGGGTAAGGGTAAGGGTAAGGGTAAGGGTAAGGGTAAGGGTAAGGGTAAGGGTAAAGGTAAGGGTAAGGGTAAGCCTAAGGGTCAAAGCAAGGGTAAGGGTAAGGGTAAGGGTAAGGGTAAGGGTAAGGGTAAGGGTAAGGGTAAGGGTAAGGGTAAGGGTAAGGGTAAGGGTAAGGGTAAGCTTAAGGGTAAAAGCAAGGGTAAGGGTAAGGGTAAGGGTAAGGGTAAGGGTAAGGGTAACGGTAAAGGGTAAGGGAAAGGGTAAGGGTAAGGGTAAGGGTAAGGGTAAGGGTAAGGGTAAGGGTAAGGGTAAGGGTAAGCTTAAGGGTAAGGGTAAGGGTAAGGGTAAGGGTAAGCCTAAGGGTAAAAGCAAGGGTAAGTGTAAGGGTAAGGGTAAGGGTAAGGGTAAGCTTAAGGGTAAAAGCAAGGGTAAGGGTAAGGTTAAGGGTAAGGGTAAGGGTAAGCTTAAGGGTAAAAGCAAGAGTAAGGGTAAGGATAAGGGTAAGGGTAAGGGTAAGGGTAAGGCTAAAGGTAAGGGTAAGCCTAAGGGTAAAAGCAAGGGTAAGGGTAAGGGTAAGGGTAAGGGTAAGGGTAAGGGTAAGGGTAAGGGTAAGGGTAAGGGTAAGGGTAAAGGTAAGGGTAAGGGTAAGCTTAAGGGTAAAAGCAAGGGTAAGGGTAAGGGTAAGGGTAAGGGTAAGAGTAAGGGTAAGGGTAAGGGTAAGCTTAAGGGTAAAAGCAAGGGTAAGGGTAAGGGTAAGGGTAAGGGTAAGGGTAAGGGTAAGGGTAAGGGTAAGGGTAAGGGTAAGGGTAAGGGTAAGGGTAAGGGTAAGGGTAAGCTTAAGGGTAAAAGCAATGGTAAGGGTAAGGGTAAGGGTAAGGGTAAGGGTAAGGGTAAGCTTAAGGGTAAAAGCAAGGGTAAGGGTAAGGGTAAGGGTAAGGGTAAGGGTAAGGGTAAGGGTAATGGCAAGGGTAAAGGTAAGGGTAAGCCTAAGGGTAAAAGCAAGGGTAAGGGTAAGGGTAAGGGTAAGGGTAAGGGTAAGGGTAAGGTTAAGGGTAAGGGTTAGGGTAAGGGTAAGGGTAAGGGTAAGGGTAAGCTTAAGGGTAAAAGCAAGGGTAAGGGTAAGGGTAAGGGTAAGGGTAAGGGTAAGGGTAAAGGTAAGGGTAAGCTCAAGGGTAAGGGTAAGGGTAAGGGTAAGGGTAAGCTTAAGAGTAAAAGCAAGGGTAAGGGTAAGGTTAAGGGAAAGGGTAAGGGTAAGCTTAAGGGTAAAAGCAAGGGTAAGGGTAAGGGTAAGGGTAAGGGTAAGGGTAAGGGTAAGGGTTAGGGTAAGGGTAAGCTTAAGGGTAAGGGTAAGGGTAAGGGTAAGGGTAAGCTTAAGGGTAAAAGCAAGGGTAAGGGTCAGGGTAAGGGTAAGTGTAAGGGTAAGGGTAAGGGTAAGGGTAAGGGTGAGCTTAAGGGTAAAAGCAAGGGTAAGGGTAAGGTTAAGGGTAAGGGTAAGGGTAAGGGTAAGGGTTAGCTTAAGGGTAAAAGCAAGGGTAAGGGTAAGGGTAAGGGTAAGGGTAAGGGTAAAGGTAAGGGTAAGCCTAAGGGTAAAAGCAAGGGTAAGGGTAAGGGTAAGGGTAAGGTAAGAGTAAGGGTAAGGGTAAGGGTTAGGGTAAGCTTAAGGGTAAAAGCAAGGGTAAGGGTAAGGGTTAGGGTAAGGGTAAGCCTAAGGGTAAAAGCAAGGGTAAGGGTAAGGGTAAGCTTAAGGGTAAAAGCAAGGGTAAGGGTAAGGGTAAGGGTAAGGGTAAGGGTAAGCTTAAGGGTAAAAGCAAGGGTGGGGGTAAGGGTAAGGGTAAGGGTAAGGGTAAGGGAAAGGGTAAGGGTAAGGGTAAGGGTAAGGGTAAGCTTAAGGGTAAAAGCAAGGGTAAGGGTAAGGGTAAGGGTAAGGGTAAGGGTAAGGGTAAGGGTAAGGGTAAGGGTAAGCTTAAGGGTAAAAGCAAGGGTAAGGGTAAGGGTAAGGGTAAGGGTAAGGGTAAAGGTAAGGGTAAGCCTAAGGGTAAAAGCAAGGGTAAGGGTAAGGGTAAGGGTAAGGGTAAGGGTTAGGGTAAGGGTAAGGGTAAGGGTAAGGGTAAGGGTAAGGGTAAGGGTAAGGGTAAGGGTAAGGGTAAGGGTAAGGGTAAGGGTAAGGGTAAGGGTAAGGGTAAGCTTAAGGGTAAAAGCAAGGGTAAGGGTAAGGAAAGGGTAAGGGTAAGCCTAAGGGTAAAAGCAAGGGTAAGGGTAAGGGTAAGGGTAAGGGTAAGGGTAAGGGTAAGGGTAAGGGTAAGGGTAAGCTTAAGGGTAAAAGCAAGAGTAAGGGTAAGGGTAAGGGTAAGGGTAAGGGTAAGGGTAAGCTTAAGGGTAAAAGCAAGGGTAAGGGTAAAGGTAAGGGTAAGGGTAAGGGTAAGGGTAAGGGTAAGGGTAAGGGTAAGGGTAAGGGTAAGGGTAAAGGTAAGGGTAAGCCTAAGGGTAAAAGCAAGGGTAAGGGTAAGGGTAAGGGTAAGGGTAAGGGTAAAGTTAAGGGTAAGGGTAAGGGTAAGCTTAAGGGTAAAAAGCAAGGGTAAGGGTAAGGGTAAGGGTAAGGGTAAGGGTAAGGGTAAGGGTAAGGGTAAGGGTAAGGGTAAGGGTAAGGGTAAGGGTAAGGGTAAGGGTAAGCTTAAGGGTAAGGGTAAGGGTAAGGGTAAGCTTAAGGGTAAAAGCAAGGGTAAGGGTAAGGGTAAGGGTAAGGGTAAGCTTAAGGGTAAAAGCAAGGGTAAGGGTAAGGGTAAGGGTAAGGGTAAGGGTAAGGGTAAGGGTAAGGGTAAGGGTAAGGGTAAGCTTAAGGGTAAGGGTAAGGGTAAGGGTAAGGGTAAGCTTAAGGGTAAAAGCAAGGGTAAGTGTAAGGGTAAGGGTAAGGGTAAGGGTAAGGGTAAGGGTAAGGGTAAGCTTAAGGGTAAGAGTAAGGGTAAGGGTAAGGGTAAGCTTAAGGGTGAAAGCAAGGGTAAGGGTAAGGGTGAGGGTAAGGGTAAGGGTAAGGGTAAGGGTAAGGGTAAGCTTAAGGGTAAGGGTAAGGGTAAGGGTAAGGGTAAGCTTAAGGGTAAAAGCAAGGGTAAGGGTAAGGGTAAGGGTAAGGGTAAGGGTAAGGGTAAGGGTAAGGGTAAGGGTAAGGGTAAGGGTAAGGGTAAGGGTAAGGGTAAGGGTAAGGGTGAGGGTAAGGGAAAGCTTAAGGGTAAGGGTAAGGGTAAGGGTAAGGGTAAGCTTAAGGGTAAAAGCAAGGGTAAGGTTAAGGGTAAGGTTAATGGTAAGGGTAAGGGTAAGGGTAAGCTTAAGGGTAAAAGCAAGGGTAAGGGTAAGGGTAAGGGTAAGGGTAAGGGTAAGGGTAAGGGTAAGGGTAAGGGTAAGCGTAAGGGTAAGCTTAAGGGTAAGGGTAAGGGTAAGGGTAAGGGTAAGCTTAAGGGTAAAAGCAAGGGTAAGGGTAAGGGTAAGGGTAAGGGTAAGGGTAAAGGTAAGGGTAAGCCTAAGGGTAAAAGCAAGGGTAAGGGTAAGGGTAAGGGTAAGGGTAAGAGTAAGGGTAAGGGTAAGGGTAAGGGTAAGCTTAAGGGTAAAAGCAAGGGTAAGGGTAAGGGTTAGGGTAAGGGTAAGCCTAAGGGTAAAAGCAAGGGTAAGGGTAAGGGTAAGCTTAAGGGTAAAAGCAAGGGTAAGGGTAAGGGTAAGGGTAAGGGTAAGGGTAAGCTTAAGGGTAAAAGCAAGGGTGGGGGTAAGGGTAAGGGTAAGGGTAAGGGTAAGGGAAAGGGTAAGGGTAAGGGTAAGGGTAAGGGTAAGCTTAAGGGTAAAAGCAAGGGTAAGGGTAAGGGTAAGGGTAAGGGTAAGGGTAAGGGTAAGGGTAAGGGTAAGGGTAAGCTTAAGGGTAAAAGCAAGGGTAAGGGTAAGGGTAAGGGTAAGGGTAAGGGTAAAGGTAAGGGTAAGCCTAAGGGTAAAAGCAAGGGTAAGGGTAAGGGTAAGGGTAAGGGTAAGGGTTAGGGTAAGGGTAAGGGTAAGGGTAAGGGTAAGGGTAAAGGGGTAAGGGTAAGGGTAAGGGTAAGGGTAAGGGTAAGGGTAAGGGTAAGGGTAAGGGTAAGGGTAAGGGTAAGGGTAAG